>CM057001.1:66819181-67276681 GCA_029891345.1 Dryococelus australis | reverse complement strand
CCAAATCCAAGAGAAATAAAAAAATTTAAATTACTCCAAAAATGTCCAAATTTAACTGAAGATGATATTTATAATGGCTTTTATAAAAGATACTTAAAGAAAGATATAATCTTTTTAAAGAACAAATAAATAACTGATTTAAAGTTAAATGATGATTCATATACAATGAAATAGCAATCACATGAAGAATATGGTTTTTATTATTATATTGCATCTAATTATGGTAATTATAAGCCTCCAGTAGTATATCGAGGCCCAAATACACATAAGAAGTTTATTCAATTAGTTATAAAAGAAGTAGAAAAAATTTGTGAAATATATATTTACAAATTGAACCAATGCATTCATTAACAAAAGGAGAAAAAATAATATAGAGTAAATTTAAAAATGTGCTTTTTTGTGAGTGTGAATATACGAAGGACAATAAAAAATTACATCATCATGATCACATAACTGGGAAATTCATTAATCCAGCATGTAATGATTGCAATGTAAAATTGAAAATTACCAAATTTTGTTCCCACTTATTTTCATAATTTAACTGGATATGAAGCACATCTACTTATTAAATAACAAGGATATGATGATAAAATATAGATTTAATATAGCAAATAATGAAAGAAATGTTTATAACTTTTGGGAAAGTAACAGAATATTTAAAGATGAGATTTATATATAATATATAAATTTATGACCAATAATTCAGAAAAATTATCATCTAATTTAACTAAAAATGAAATTAAACATACACAAAAGCACTTCCAAAAAATCAAGTAGATTTAGTTATCAAAAAAGGTGTTAATCCTTATGATTGTATGGATAGTTGGAATAAATTTGAAGAAACTGAGCCTCCACAAAAAACTAAATTTACAATAAATTAAACACATCTAATATAACTGATGATCAATATAATCATGTAAAACATGCATGGAGTCAATTTAATATTAAAAATCTTGGCGAATATCATGATTTATATTTAAAAAGATACATGTTATTATTAGCAGATATAGTTGAGAATTTTTTAAATGCATGTATATATGCTTATGATTTAGATCCTGCTTGGTATTTTACAGTACTTGATTTATCATGGGATACAATGTTAAAAATGACTAAACAGTCATTAGAATTAATACATAATTATATGTTTTCAATGATTGAAAAAGGTATTACCGGTTGAATTTCACAATGTTGTAAACAATATGTTAAAGCCAATAACAAATATTTAGATGACTAACTCTAATCAGGGATCAAATTTTTTAATATATCTTGATGCTAATAACTTATATGGCTGGCCAATGTCTCAATATTTACCATATAATGGTTTCGATTGGGGTTATTATTCATTAAAAGATTTATATTGCTGGAGTATAAAAATATTAAATTAGGAGAATGATTCTGAGTATGGTTATTTATTAGAAGTTGATTTAGAATATCCACAACAACTACATAATTTACTTAAAGATCTTCCTTTTTGTCCTGAAAATAAGATAGTTCCAAAAATAAATAAATCTAAATTATTAACAACTTTACATAAGAAAGAAAATTATGTAATACACCATTGTAATTTAAAACAATGTTAAAAAATGGATTAAAACTTACAATAACACACAGAATATTAAAATTTGATCAGTCTGAATGGTTAAAAAAGTATATAGATTTAAACACAACAATGAGAACTAATGCTAAAAACAATTGTGAAAATTTTTTTTATGAGCTCATGAATAATCCAGTGGTTGGTAAAACTATGGAAAATACTAGAAACAGAGTTGATATAAAAGAAGTATCAGATCCTGAAAAATGTGAAAAATTAATAGTAAAACCAAATACAAAAAAAAAAGTATATTTAATGAGAATCTTGCTGCAATACACATGAATAAAACAACTGTAAAATTTAATAAACCCATTTATGTAGGCATGTCAATTTTAGATATGTCAAAATAATTAAGGTATGATTTCCTTTATAAAGAAGTGAAACCAAAATATGGTTATAAAATTGAGTTCTGTTATCAGGATGCTGATTAGTACATTTATAAGATAAAAACTGAAGATTTTTATGAAGATATGAAGTCTATGTTAGATAAATTTGATACAAGTGATTATCCAAATGAGAATATTTGTAACATGCCTCAAATAAATAAAAATGTTTTCGGAAAAATGTAAGATGAATGTAATGTTAAATAATGAAAGAATTTGTTGGTTTACGAGCAAAAATATATGCTAATAAGTTGACAATAAAGAAAATAAAAAATCTAAAGGAGTAAAGAAATGTGTCGTCAATAAGAGACTATAATTTGATGACTATAAAAATAGTTTGTTTAAAGTGAAAATAAAATACAGAACAATGAATTTGATAAGAAGTGAAAAACATGAAATTTATACAGTTGAAGTTAGTAGAATTGCATTAAGTCCTTATGATAACAAAAGAATTATATTAGAAAATAAAACAGATACATTACCATATGGCTATCAAAATGAATAATTTTTATATTATTATATTTAAAACTTCTTTAGTTTTAAATCAATATCGACATCAGCACCATCAAAATCAATTAGTTTTCCATTTTTATTTCTAATTTCCAAAACAATATAATTAAACCTCTCATTATTAGTTTTATAAAAAAATTGGATACGGAGGCTCATAAATTGTCATCTCTAAAACCAAACAAATTTTTTTGGTGGAAAACTTGCTATATTACTAGTCTCCAAGTGATTAGATCCATCATATTTTATAGACATTCCATAAGCCAAGGTACAATGAACATTTATTATTTAAAATGGATTAAAATTAGGTAATTAAGTACCTACAACAATTTATCCTTCTCAATAATAATATATCTTTCAAAACCCAGCATATCAGATAATCTATCAACAAATTTAGTATCAATCTTAGATTTAATTGATAGTCTACTTTTTACATTGTCTGATGTTAATTCAATATTTGTTGAAAATGGTTCTATTGCATTTATAGTTTCTTTTAAAGATTCGATATCATATCGACCTCTAGGGATCATTATTACTTCTTTTTTATCAACAACAGGACTAATTTTTTTATTGTTATTATAGTATTATTATTTATATTCTGTGTCAAAAATTTGCTATGAAAACTAACTATAGTAATAGAGTTATAATTATAAACAATATCATAATGAAGTTTTTTCTTTAGAACTGATATACATTCTTATCCATTTATTACAATAAAATTATTATATAAAATGAAAAAGTGACAGCTAAATCAGCCTAAAGTTAATTGGGGCATCTTTTAATTTCTGAAGAAAACTCTACAAACTATTTTAAAATGCTGAACAATTCCCTTATGACATTAGAAGAACAATAATAGTTGGACCTAGTAAATGTAAAAAACTAATTTTATGAGAATTTTATTTATATCGTAGGATGGCTAAATTTTAATAAATTGTATGTTGCTCGAAAAGTTTAAATCAACCCAAATATATTTCGTTACAAAATTATTTTGAGGCTGTGTCAAAAAAACTTAAAATTAATGAAAAGATGGCATACATTTTTAATAACAACGATGAGATAATACCATTAGATGAATGTGAAAATAGTTCTCGGTCATATTTGATGAGGTTATTTTAGAAAATCAAGTAATGGTTCGCGAATATTTTGCTTGTGGAAGACATAAAAATATCGAAGTATTTTATTTAGCTCAAATATATACTAGGGTTCCAAAACCATTGGTAAGAGATAACAATTTTTTTTGTGTATTTTTAGACAAGATAGCACTAATTTAAAGCATATTTAGAATTTTGATGGCGGTGATATGCCTTATGAAAAATTTAAAGAAATTTACATCATCATCTATGTGAAAAACATTATTATTTTTATTCCACTATCTACGTAAATAAAATAAAATAAATGAAATTTTTCTTCCTTAATTTTTTCAATTGATTGGTTTAAATTAAAACTTTACTTATTTGATCTCGTAATGCAGAAACAATGGTATTATATTTTGATTCTACATATGACTTTAAATCAGAAACACTAGAATTGTATTTTGTTTCTACATCGGTTTTAAAGCATAGTCAGATACAATAGTTTTATATTTTGAATCTACACCTGTTTTAATGTCTGTTTTGCATTATTTATTCTTTTTATACAATCAGCAATAGTGTTACTGAATTGTAAATGTATATCTTCTTTTATAGCATAATCAGAAACGACAGATTTATATTTAGAATAGACATCCTTTCTTAATGCATAATCTGCTATATATATTTCAAAATATATTTTATTGACCGCATCTTAATTATTTATAGGCTCAGCTATATTAACAATTCTACATGCTAGAAAGAAACACAAGTTTTTGTAAAATCAAGACAGTTTGATAGTTCACATTGTGAAGTAGAAACACTGTAATTGCATTTTGAATCTACATGTTTTTCAATCTTCAGCAATATTGTCATAGTCTTTATTTAATGATTTGATTAGTAGTTTCCCAAATATATCCGTCATTTAATAATATAGAAATTATATAACATGAAAGTTAAAATCTCTCGATAAAAGATATAATACTATTAAACATAGATGTCCACATATAACAGAATTAATATTCGGAATTCAATCATCATCGTAATAAAAAAATTTTTAAAAATAATTTATTAAATTATTAGGAATATTGCCCCCAAATTAATCAAAATAGTAAAAATTATTATTTTCTTTAAAATAGCAAATTCGGTGAATACCAGGATTTATTGAAATATCGAAATTAGCTACAGCACATTCCTTTTGAGCAAATTTTGTTTCGGTAGTTCGTCAATCATAAACATTTCTGAAATTTCTTAATATTTAATTTTTTAAATATTTTTTGATATCAATATTAGATAGCGGAGCTAAATTATTTTGTCCTTCCTCTTTTTAATCCTCTTCCTGATTTATTTTCCATTGCCAATGTATTTAATTATTTTTTATTTTAATTTAGTTTGCTCAACAGAATTATAAATTGCACTAGCTCCTCCAGCTAAAGCACCTAGAACTCATAAAGCAGCAAATAAAATTGGTAAAAATCCACCATGATGTAAAACATTCCCAGTTTTTTCTTTGGCCATTTTTTTAAATGTCGGGAATGATAAAGTTAATTTGAAACTTTTGCCTTCTTTCAAATTATTTATTTTTTTTCGCAATTTGATCACCTGTTAGAAATTTATCTATACCCAAATCTTTCAATTCCTCATAGGGAATATCGAAAGTTATATTTGATAACTTCATTTATATAAGTAAAAAAAGTATATCTGTATATTCAATAAAACATTTAAATTCCCCAACCTAATTTTCTTTTTGTGAACATTGTTGAGGGAACAGCAACAGAAGCAAATTTTCTCTCTAACTGCAGTATTTTTACCTAACATGATTTCTTTACCTTCTTTTTGTAAAATTTTATCAGCTTCATGTCTAGATTCTAAATCTTTATGATCTCTATAAGCAATATCGTGATATTTACAAGCTTCATCTAATTTATTTATTCCTGAGTCTCCTTTTATAATCTTTCATCTAATTTTGTAAATGGTCTACAATAATTATAACCTGGCAAATGTAATTCGAGTAACTTTAAATTGTTTAATTACCAATTTATAATGCCTTTACCATGATGTTCAGAATTCCAAAATGAATGTGGAATTACATTTAAAACTCTTATTAGATATGGAATTCCTTTAGGATTATTAACAACAAAATCAAAAAATTTATTGTTTAGCATATTCATAATGTTTACTTTTTCATTGTGATAATTTTTATTTCCAGCATTTTCTTCGCCATGAATAACTAATAATCTGTCATTTAAATTTCTAACATCATCCATCCAAATATATTCTTTTGGCAAATTGTTGTATTTTTTATACCTTCTCCAGATCTAGTAGTTCTTGAAGAAATAATTCTGTCTGGTGTTTTTGGTGCTGATTTTGACTGTAAATTTGCTATATATTTTTCATTGATTGGTTTAATTATTTTTCTCTATCCAACTTTTATTCGAGTTTATTTTCTTTCTTGGATTATATTCTTAGAATGCAACATTAGTATTTAAAACAATTTTTGTGTAGTTATCATAATCATTAAATGTGAGATTGTCCTTAAGAACTTATTTTTCTTTTGTTAAATTAGAAAGCCCTTCTGTTAATTCGTATCCTTTATTTTTAACAGATATTTTATAACCATGATTCTTCACTTTTGTATCCCTAATGTAAAAATAATGTCCATCTCCACGTTAACCATATTAAGTATCAATAACATTTATTCTATTTGAAGTTTCTTTTCCAAGATTTATAGTAGAAACATTAGCTATAGGTGACAAATTTTTCAATGGTACAATTCCCAACTGCTCTTCAGGATCTGAAAATAATTCTCTTTCAAATGATGTTTGGATTGTTGCAATGGTTGGGATTATGGATTCAGTAATGGTTATGCTTCAGATTTTTCTTTATTTTTAGACTTCAAAAAGTCTTATTGGCATTCTACTTTTGAATAAAATTTATAAATTCTATTAATTATCTTTTATAATATTTCACTTGTTTTTAACTTAAATTGCTTAATTTCGACCAACCCTTTGCTTTAATATAGTTTGCAGATTTGCATTTAATTTACACGATTTTTGTACAATTTTACAATAATTTTGCATAATTTTGCTTGTTTTTACTGCACACTATTTTTAAAAACTGTGATCAAGTTGCTTGATTTTGTGGCAAATTTTCTTGTTTTTTTATCTGTAAGAATTTGTACAAATGAAATTTCTTGAAAGCATGACAATTTGATGAAATTTAATGATTTTTTGACTTAAATACCATGATTTTTAAGCTTAATTTTGAACTCCGCTTGAATCGTCCTTTTACATCTACTATAGTTTATCCAAGGGTTTCTTCACATTTTCTGAAACAAACCTATAAAAAATCACACCATGTATGACATGTTTGGTTGTTTCCTAAATATGCCATCTCTCGTGCGTTTGACTTTTTTTGGTAACACGAAAGTATCTTATTTTTTGGTTAAATTAAATTATTCCTTATATTTACTTATAAATTATAATGTTCAATTTATAATTATTACATATGAAACAGTGAGAAAGTAGGCGTGCTGGTAATGGCTAGTAAGAAATAGTTAGCACACAAAATATTATTAAACTAAGTGCAGACGAATGGGGTGCGTTGTCCCTTTTGAATAATTTTCTATACTTCGTTAAGATTTATTTGTATGGGGCGGAAGGATACCCAGGAAGTAGAACTATAGAAGCTTCAGAAAAGTTGGAAGTAATCGTAAATTGACTGTTTACGACCATTCCGGAAAGATGTAAGCACTTTTGAAAATATAGTAATAACGAAAGAAAAATGTAACTATCAGGCATTTTAGGGCTCTTCCCTGCGGATTAATACTCTGACGTTTATGGCATCTGTGTTTTTACCCTATGGGCCATTGTTTCCGAGAAATTATTACATAACATCTTTACACTTCAAAGGTAGCGATTCAGTGTTAGAATATCATTCATTTTATTTGCCATGTATGGTAAACTACTTATACGCCGAGAAATGCCGGATAGTTGCATTTTTGAATCTTGAAAATTGCATTCGACCTCTCGTTCTTATGGCATGTGTTTGATATTAGCGCCCAATGCTTTATGGTTTGCACTTCGGCGTTCAGTTATACCAGGGGTCCTGCCCGTAGAACTCCGCGGGATTATGCCTGGTTCACATGTGCGCCGATCACGCCTAACAGAGCGGAAGACTTGAACAGCCAAACAGAAGCTGTCCTCGGTGTCCGCGCGAGTCACGCAGAAAAGTTGAGCTCACGCCGATATTTTCTGCTCGCGGAAAGAGCACACATTCGCCGATATTTACTAAGAAGTCAGCTAGTTCACATATTTTATGCTAATAATGTCTTGAAAAATCGACGTGTAGTAATGTAAATGTATAGGACAGTTTAATGTACGTATTTATGGTGTAATACGTGAATATAAACGCTAATTTTATTCAACATTTGCATTAAATAAACGTAGTTTGAAAATGAACCGAAAGATAACACTGAAGTTTAAAATATTTTTGGTTGTGAAAATAAAATACTATCTCTTGAAAATCATTTGTAAATTAATCTCGCTATAATGGAATTAATAAACTAGAGTAGAAAGGCGACAGCACCTAGTTTGTTATCCATAATTTGTTTTAGAATCTTGGCGTTTAAAAATCGCGTACTCAACAGCAAAACGGCTGCGCAGAAAGTCTGCTTACATGAGAACCACCATTGGTTCTGCCAGCTCTGTCTGTTTGGCATGATCGGCGTATGTGAATCAGACATTATTCTGCGCGAGCGAATCAGGCGACTTGTGCATGAACATATCGATGTAACCTGTAGAAACTGTAGCCGCGGTCTACGTAAACCGCAGTGGCAGATACCACAGGTCCAGCAAGTTTGTAGTTCAATGAAGGATGAAATGTAGGAAAAAATGAGCGAAAATCGGGAAATTCTTAAACATCAGTCGAGAACGAAAGGTGAGAACCCACGAAATAAGTTCAGGTGAGCAAAGATAAATTTCGGAAAATGCCATCCCCCTGAAATTCGAAAAATGAAAATTGTCAAAAATACATGCAGAACTACTTTGCGTCGCTGTCAATACCCCTGTTGGGCGGCAAGGTGCCGCTTACAGTCTGTGACGTCAACACACCCTGATTGGTCCTCACCGTGGCCAACCAGCTGATAAAGACGTGTTCGAAGACGCAAGAGAACTCTATAAAAATCTAGACATGCGCCCTCTGCATAAAATAAATATTTCAAGTTGAGAGATTTGGGCGGCTCTTAACAACGAGGTCTTGACAGCCGCTGAGGGTGAAATGAGGTGAGAGTGAAGCAGCACCGGAATGCAAGGGCAGAGAGTGAACAGGAGATTACCGAGAAACCCCACCGACCAGCGGCATCGTCCGATACGATGCCCACTTATGAAAATTCAGGAGCGACCCGGCAGGGGATTGAACCCGGCGCGCCTTGGGGGAGGAGAGCGGCCTAACCGCTCAGACACCGCGGCCTTTTCCAGTCAACATTACTTCATAGTTGAGTACTGAAGACACCTCACATAAATATACACGATTTGTAGTGAGCGCTAAGATGTGTGAGAATTTTTTCTTCCTAACTAACTTGATTCCATATCTCTCATATAAGCGAAAAAATATTGTACGTGTGCTGTATGCAATTTTTATAGTCCTACATTTTTTTATTTACGTCAATTTTTCCTGAACGTAAATATAATTTAGAAAATTGGGATAGTATAAAACTAAGCGAAATCAACCCTTTGAAATAGTTTCTTTGGCAGATGTTTTGGAATATAATTTATGCGCCACCTGCATCTTGCTCTTAGTGTTGCCTGCAAATATGTTACTGCTCTGTTAGTTCTCCAGGAGTATGAGGACAGGGAACAACTGTTGAAGGTTTTTGAATTTTGGAAAATTACCAGCAAATCTAAGTTTCTGGCAGGGGTTTCTCCTCATGGCTGTATGAGAATTTTGCCCTCTGCGTCCAAGTGATGAAGGTGCAAGCTCTCGAGGTCACAGTGTATAACTCAATTATTTAGTAAAATTTTATCATGTTTGTATGTCATAGATCATTTAAGATTCTATTATGATAGAAAAATGCATGTCGCTAACTATGTCATCAATTTTGGCCAGTAGAATACGCTAATTTCAAAAACATTTAATTTGTCTTGTAAATAATATATTGTAGATCAGATTTAAATGTAAGTCCAAAACGTCCCAAAGACTTTTCTGAAATTACTTTGTAAATATAATGTAATAACCACAGTTACTTACTACGAACAAATCACAGACAGTGAGATCGGATGACCTTGGTGGTCAGTGGTGTAATGCCAAATCAGCAAAGTCAGTAGCAGGGTCGGGGGGGGGGGGGGGGGGGGTGTTTCTACTTCCCTTTTGATTAATCGGATTATCGATTTGATTGACTGGATTAATTGGACTAATACGATCTTAATCCGATCAAAAAATTAATCCGATCAAAAATTCGCCAACCCTTAATCCAAATCCCATAACATGTAATCAAATTTCTTTGATCAAAGAAATTTGATGTAAGAAGTTTGACCAAATATCTTTGATGGAATTTTTTGTGTAATATTTGGTAAGTATATATTCTGAGCGCTTGATTTTTTTTTTTGGGGGGGTTGGGAGCAGCTCTGGTAGATGTTAACGCTCGGAGCTCTGTCGTGGCACTGAGGTGATCGTGTTGGGGAAGGGGTGTATTTAGGAGAGCGATGTTGACTCTCGGAGGTCCGGTGTTGTACTGAGGGGTGATGGATTGGGGGAGGGGGCATGTGTGTGCTGAGTTTTGTGCAAGAGTGGCATAAGTGTTTTACTTGGAGGGATATTGCTCGTAGACGGTGGTGGTATATCGGCGAATCTGAAAGATACGATTTACGTGGTGTATGTGGGTAAAGACAAACAGACGAACTTAAGTTTAAACGATTATTCCAAATGAATAACAGTGCTGACATAATACACGAGAGAAATTTAGAAGTCTTTAAACGTAGCCCATCAATGGAAAGAAATTCAGGAACGAGTTCATCCTATAACGAAGCCAAATTGACACATTCGCCATCAGTTCTACACGTACCTTAAATGATTTTAATATACGTCCGTCCAGCTGCGAGGTTGCTGAAGGAATGACGTCAGTATAGGATTTGCAGAGACTTACAAGCATGACTAGAGACGTGGAGCCAGGTCGCTAGGTGACTGAGGTTATAGCTACGCGGAAAGAGAGTAGAATACACAACGACTGTTTCCAAATAGGCAACGTTACACGCGACAAAAGTATAAGGAATATATTTCAAATAGCAGAATGAAGTGATATAAAAAAACTAAACATTGTCAATAAAAATGTCCTGTTTACAAATTTACCGGTTTAAATTTCCCAATCAAGCGAGTTTTAAGGAGTAATTTACCCCAATACCACGTAATATTTACACAATTTCCGTCAAAGCCCAGGGAGACTTAATCCCGCAACATTTTATAGAAACGTAGGATATTTAAATAAACCTCCGAACTTCCTCGAAGAAAAATATTTAAAATAACGGACAAATAATGTTAACACGAATTCCGTTAAGTCTGGGAAATTCGCCGCACTTGTTATCACAAACGGTACTTGAAACTCCTATTAACTCTCTTAGACCGACTTCAGAAACGTACTTGACAAGATAAACGACTATAAAAATTTACTAAAAATAACAGACGCACTATATCAGCTTAACAGACTAATAATTTTTTCCGATAAATTATTAAATTAATACTTATAAAAATATTTCGCACTGTAGTTTACAAAGACTGAACGAGATCTGAACCCCGGATCTGATAGTTTTCGAATAAAGCGAGAGGTGAAGTTCGGTGTAAGCTGGTTCGAAACCCCGGCATCGCAGATATCTTGAGCCTCGATCACACCACAACACCCCGTCAAGCGTCGTCTTGAGAGGTGATGGAATGATCAGTGATGCGTGTGCAGAGAGCGATGTACCCAGTCCAACATTCAATCACACATTATAAAAATGGCGCAGGTTAGCCAGGAGGGTTGGAAGTTACTGCTGGATGTACCACTCCACCGACATACCGCGCCCCTAGACCAGAGCGTGTCTTCGGCTAGCTTGAGGGCTGCCTGCACCCGCTCTCTCCTTCTAATCCTACTCCAGAGCGTTTCAGTCAACCTCGAACCCCTGTCTAGCTGCCTGACTCCTCCTCAAGACACCAAGTTTGAACTCACACGAAGACGTTTACCTGTTTGCAAACATTTTGCTCCCAGCCAATATAATTTAACAAATAAATGTTTAGGCAATCACACTGGAAAAGGATTTCCACGTCACTATCATTTAAGTCTGAAGTTTCATTAATCTTAAAAATTCCAAGAAATGAATTTTGATCCGAAAATAATTCCAAGAAACTTTGAGTTTATATCGTTTCCAGCAAACTTATTAAAGTATTTCCACTAAACTTAAAATTCATTTTAAAATCGCACAGAAATACAGGGAACTAAGTATATTTTCGTTCAAGAGATATTTGCACTCGTTAAATTTGTAAGTAATAAAAGAATTATGCTTCATTCGATTTAAGCAATCCACAAGTAAAAGTTTTTTTTACCCTTTGAAATATTACGTTAAAACCGAATATCTTGAAATTTTATGTTAATGTAAACACGCATATTTAATGTTTCAAATATTTGTGCACAGCAGAGAAATATACGTATTTTACGTGTAGACTTCTCTACGACACTTAAATTTACTTATAACAAAAGTTTCAATTCAAAAGCTTCCCAGCCGAGATTTTAGACTACACTATCTAGCATTAAATGTGTATATTTGAACAAATATAAATTAATTTAAAAAATAGATTTCCCTGGAAATAAATTTCGACGTAATATTAACGAGATAGCACGAATCCAACCTCCAATGACTTATCGAACCTGAAATCTGTCAAAATCCAGGATATTTTCAATAACAGCATTAGTTACGTTAATTTTACTAACGAAGGATAGTTTTTTTAATTTATTAGGAAAAAATACACTTTTAAAAGGGACAGGTAAATAAACGTATGAATGAATTCATTTTAAGACAAATTTACTGACAAAAATTTATACAAACACAAGCTGTTGCAAAAACTAGCGAATGATTTTTAACACAAGTTGTTCCAAAACCTACACAAGTGAGTACAGGAGGTTACAAAAATCATAACACGAGCATGCATAGGGCGAATCACAATCATAGATACCAAAAAATTCTTATACTGGTTATAAATTATTCCTCAAAATCATTACTCAAAACCATTCCACAAAATATACTTTATTCCTCAAAAAAGTCCGTTTATTCCTCAAATATGACTGTTTATTCGTCAAAAACAAAATTTATTCCTTAATTAACATTCCAGCCAAATTTTAACAACGTAATTGGATTGAAGAAGACATAATACTTCAAATTGAAACATATTCCTATCACGCAATGTTTACTTGAAATTACTTTTTTCGGGTCAAGTAGTAGGGTTAAATAAATTTTATTATCATATTTCTCGGGTCTTTGCAAATAATATTTCATTCGATGTATCCTCGTTCCTTAAGTGCTCTTATGATCAAAACCATCTCTTTTATTCCGGAATATTCCCCGTGTTTTTTTAAACTTCAACAAATATCTAAGTCTGTCTGCAAGCTAGTTGGAGTCTTCGGAAAATATGTAATCATTATTCACAGCATTTGTTGAAAGGATGTCTTCAACACTATCACTGACATCCTCATCGCTGTCTTCACCTGATGTTTCATCATAAATATCCAGTTTACTTATCTTAGAAATAGGAGGTGTATCATTACAGACACTGGTCTGCGCAGCTAGTTGCGGTACTTTATGTCGAAGATCGTTACGTTCACATGTTATTGTTTATTTCATATGATCCGATTCTATATCATTGCTTGTATTCTCCTTCTGTGATATTATATAGTGTAGACGGTACGATTAGTTTCTCAGGAGGAAGATTTTTTTTTATACATATCTTGACAAGACGATTCAAGTTATACGTTCGTGCAAATTGTCTATCACAGTTTTTGCAGTTAAAAATCGTACGAGATGCGTTATTCAAACATTCGTTCCTCTCGTGCCTACGAACATTGTAGGCGACTGTGTATAGTTTCCCGCAAATTTTGCAGTGTAGTTTATTCAGTGATGCTTCCATTAACATTAACGTAGATTAAATTAATAATCTTCGGTGAGAGGAGAAAGCCTACTTCCGAATCGATGTTCACCTCGCAATGTCAGAAAGTCGACTAACTTGTTTCTGTATAAATGCATATTTTAAACAGTAGCGGGTTTAATTAATAACGATATAAAGGTCTTCCACTGTAATATTTGTATGTTAATTGCGGAAGTATGGGTAGTAATTCACCATGTGATTAAATCTACGTATGTTACACGGAATACGTCTTTACTTGATATTCGATTACAATGAATAAAGATTCATTGAATTTTAGGAATGTAAAAGGGAGAGATGGGTTTAGAAATACATTTTGTAGCAAATGTTTAACGACTGTTTACTGAAACGATTTTGTTAGTCGGAGGCTAGTCTCCTGAGTAACCCATTTTCAGCTCTGATTGTCTTAACGATGTTTTAAACGTGCGCATGTAATACGAATTTCGTCTTTTCCAGTAATTTTTGTATGATAATTCCTTCTGTTGATTCCGTTGGTTGTATGGAATAAAGTTATTTGTTGCAGGTATTTCTTTAATATGTAAATAATTTGTTGAGAGTCGGAATATATTATCCTAAATGATGGGGTATACGATTACGAAATTGCCGCCATTCTCCTTTAAATTTGCTTAAATTTATTGAAAATATCGTGGTATTTGACAGATTTCAGATTCGATAAAAGTCATTTGAGGTTGGATTCGTGCTATCTCGTTAATATTACGTCGAAATTTATTTCCAGGGAAATCTATTTTTTAAATTAATTTATATTTGTTCAAATATACACATTTAATGCTAGATAGTGTAGTCTAAAATCTCGGCTGGGAAGCTTTTGAATTGAAACTTTTGTTATAAGTAAATTTAAGTGTCGTAGAGAAGTCTACACGTAAAATACGTATATTTCTCTGCTGTGCACAAATATTTGAAACATTAAATATGCGTGTTTACATTAACATAAAATTTCAAGATATTCGGTTTTAACGTAATATTTCAAAGGGTAAAAAAACTTTTACTTGTGGATTGCTTAAATCGAATGAAGCATAATTCTTTTATTACTTACAAATTTAACGAGTGCAAATATCTCTTGAACGAAAATATACTTAGTTCCCTGTATTTCTGTGCGATTTTAAAATGAATTTTAAGTTTAGTGGAAATACTTTAATAAGTTTGCTGGAAACGATATAAACTCAAAGTTTCTTGGAATTATTTTCGGATCAAAATTCATTTCTTGGAATTTTTAAGATTAATGAAACTTCAGACTTAAATGATAGTGACTTGGAAATCCTTTTCCAGTGTGATTGCCTAAACATTTATTTGTTAAATTATATTGGCTGGGAGCAAAATGTTTGCAAACAGGTAAACGCCTTCGTGTGAGATCAAACTTGGTGTCTTGAGGAGGAGTCAGGCAGCTAGACAGGGGTTCGAGGTTGACTGAAACGCTCTGGAGTAGGATTAGAAGGAGAGAGCGGGTGCAGGCAGCCCTCAAGCTAGCCGAAGACACGCTCTGGTCTAGGGGCGCGGTATGTCGGTGGAGTGGTACATCCAGCAGTAACTTCCAACCCTCCTGGCTAACCTGCGCCATTTTTATAATGTGTGATTGAATGTTGGACTGGGTACATCGCTCTCTGCACACGCATCACTGATCATTCCATCACCTCTCAGGACGACGCTTGACGGGGAGTTGTGGTGTGATCGAGGCTCAAGATATCTACGAAGCCGGGGTTTCGAACCAGCTTACACCGAACTTCACCTCTCGCTTTCTTCGAAAACTATCAGCTCCGGGGTTCAGATCTCGTTCACAGTCTTCGTACACTACAGTGCGAAATATTTTTATAAGTATTAATTTAATAATTTATCGGAAAAAATTATTAGTCCGTTAAGCTGATATAGTGCGTCTGTTATTTTTAATAATTTTTTATAGTCGTTTATCGTGTCAAGTACGTTTCTGAAGTCGGTCTACGAGAGTTAATAGGAGTTTCAAGTAACGTTTGCGTTAACAAGTGCGGCGAATTTCCCAGACTTAACGGAATTCGTGTTAACATTATTTGTCCGTTATTTTAAATATTTTTTCTTCAAGGTAGTTCGTAGATTTATTGAAATATCCTACGTTTCTATAAAGTGTTGCGGGATTTAGTCTCCCTACGCTTCGACGGAAAGTGTGTTATATTACGTGGTATTTGGTAAGTTTTTTTTCTGCATTTACGTAATTGTTTTCCTTCTTACGTTGAGGAAGACGTTATTAAATTTCTCGTGGATAATAACTCATTAAAACTAGCTTGATTGGGAAATATATACCGGTAATTTTGAAAACAGGGCATTTTTATTGACAAAATGTTTAGTTTTTTTATATCACTTCATTCTGCTGTTTGAATTATATTCATTATACTTTTGTCTCGTGTAACGTTACTTATTTGGAAACAGTCGTCGTGTATTCAACTCTATTTCCAAGTAGCTATAACCTCAGTAGCTTAGTGACCGCGATCCGCGTCTCTAGTCATGCTTATAAGTCTCTGCAAATCCTATACTGACGTCATTCCTTCAGCAACCTCGCAGCTGGACGGACGTGATTTGGGAGAGGTGCTTGTACAGTTTCCTACGTGTTTTCAAATCCGTTTTAATTGTGAAGTTTAGTTAAAGTAATGCAATTTATATATTACTATCGAAATTTGTTTGACTACTTGCTTTCTTAATAACACCAGGACAGCTAGGTTACGTAAGGAAATAGATCGTTACTTTACTTCTTTCCATAGCTGGGCTAGGTTTAAAGACTCGTAAATTTCTCTCGTGTATTACGTCAGCGCTGTTATTCATTTGGAATAATTGTTTACAGTTAATTTCTGTTGTTTGTCTTTACCCACATACACCAAGTAAATCGTATCTTTCAGATTCGCCTATCTCCCACCACCGTCTACGAGCAAATTCCTCCAAAAACACTTATGCCACTCTTACACTATATGTATACCCCCCCCCCCTTCCCAGCACAGCACACCTCAGTACAACGCCGGTCCTTCGAGGGTGAACATCGCTCCCCTATATACACCCCTTCCCCAACAAATGACCACATCAGTACCACGAGAGAACTCCGTGCCCAAAATATACACTTATCAAATATTACACAAAAAAAATTCCTTCATAAAATTTTATCAAACGTTTTACATCAAATTTCTTTGATCAAAGAATTTTGATCACGTTTCATCGGATCAGAATTAAGGATTAACGAAAAATGTTTCATTGGATTAAAATAGGATAGATCTATTAATCGGATTAATATAATTAATCCAATCAATCAAATCGATAATCCGATTAATCAAAAGTGTTGTATAAACCCTACCCCCAAACCCCTCCCGATCCTACTACTAAAGTCATTCAAGGCCGATCCATATTTACGGAAGATCGTTGTTCAGGAATGTTCTAACATGTAGGTGCCAGTGCAGTTGGGGTTTCCGTCCTGATATAAGATGAAGTCAGCGGAATCTACCTGTAATTGCGGGAATAACAATTTCTGCGAAATTTGTATTCATGAGATTCCAGTGATCCAGTGACAGCGTTGTCAGGAAAAAGAAGAACGGACCATTAACTTTTTCTGGGGAAACGGCCCAGAACATACTCACTGTAGGGGTGTGTTTCATGTTCGACTACGTCATGTGGCTGTTGTGATTCCAATATATGTACGTCGTGGCGGTTTACCATACCACTGAGATGAGTTGAGAGGTTTGGGCGGCTCTTTACAAAGAGGTCTTGAGAGCCGATGAGGGTTAAATGAGGTGAGAATGGAGCAGCGCCGGAATGAAATAGCGGGGTAAACGGGAGATTCCTGAGGAAACCCGCCGACCAGCGGCATCTTCCGACGCGATTCCCACCTGCGAAAATCCGGAAGTGACGCGGTCGGGTATTGAACCCGGCTCGCCTTGGTGGGAGGCGAGCAGTCTAACCGCTGAGTCACCATGAAACCACCACTGAGATGAAACATGGCCTCCTCACTGAACACTAATCATGGAAGATAACTGTCATATTACATTTCTTTTTCGAAATCATCGTTCATCAATTTGGCTTAGGGCGTGTACGAGTTCAGTCCTGTATGGTTTGAATAACAAACGCCGTCGCAAAGCATGCCAGACTGTCGCATGAGCAGGAAGAGTAGACTTGGTGGACTTTCACAAAACTCCTCCGGATGAGCCCAACATCTTCGTCTGAAACACGGGGGCGACATGTTGATTTTCCATGACACAAACAACCGTTCTGTCGAAACTGCTCGTGTCAACGTCGAATTCTCTGAGCGGTAGTATGTGCAGTACTGTCTGTACTCCCGCCAGGAATCACGCTGCACAGTTGTCGCAGACTTGAAGTTGTTGAACTGGAGAATGCCAAAGGTCTTCAGTTGTGGGGTCATCCTAACGCGTGCTGAAGGGAGCTCGCCTACTCACAGTCTACGCACCAGGGAGGCACCTAGCGGCAATCAAGTGAAACATTCCAGTCTTCTCTTAGCAGTGAACGGGCATTTTCTCTGATGTGTGGGACTCCGATATTGCTCCACCAAACATCGAGTCGGAACCCAAGTGATTCAGTGCCCATTTGGTATTGGGGATGGGGGGGGGGGGGATATTTATCAATTGAGCATTTGTGATACTTTTAAGTAAGCTGTTCTTGTCAGATATGTATTTCACTGTTTACCGCATGGTTCTCTGATTCTTAGTTTTAAATATATAGTCTTTGAAATAGATTTAATCTTTTTAAAACAGCCTGCATGATACAGTTGAACAATTACTCTTGTCAGTCACCATTACAAAAGTTTTCCATCTCGAGTGCGTATTTAGAATTTATTAGGGTTTGCAATTTGTTATGTAACGTGTGCTTTCTGGTAGATTTACCTTTCCTTGACATGTTCGAATTTCGACGATTGCAACAAAGTTTATGATGGGTTTGGATTCTGACAAATTATTGTTTTCTGATAACCATCTTTAACTGTAATTATACAACAGTGGCTGTAATGCGATCGCTCATATCTCTAAAATTGTTTCTTTTATATTTTATAATTTTTTTTTTTTTTGTTTCTATCGAATAAACATTTTAAAAGGAAATAAGTCCAGTGATGTTCTACGTGAAACTGCCTATGCCTACATATTAATACTGTAAATGGCAAGAGCCATAATTTGCATCCCAAATTTGGCTCTTCTCAGAAATCATATCTGCAGATTTTTGTGCGATGTATTAATATTTGAAAATATAATTCTTATAAAGCTGGTATAAATCTACATATTTTCTCATAGCCACGGTTTTTATTACGATTAGGTAAGAAGTTCGCTATAGTTCAGCGATATAATATATAGTATAATATAATTCCTTCTTACTTATTCTTTTCCCTAGCCCCATTTATTCTTTTGACTCTGGTTGGCTTTGTAAAAATAGCTTCTTTAACAAAGTTTGCCTCGTCGTTATTTACCTTCCGAGCGAAGCTTTGATTTTGCATTATAAATTTGCTCACTGTCGACATAAATGCTCCGATCTCTTCTGAGCTTCTTGATTTAAACTCGGAACTTAAAAGAAATCGCTCGAAAGGCCGTAGTACGTCAAACGTCGTACAGTAAGTCGAACGATATTTAGTCGTTACGAGTCAAAATAAAAGCATTAAAATCTAACCAAAAATATTTAAAACTTGGATACGCTTCATTAAATAAAAAATGTGTAGAGTAAATGAGTATTTCGTGCAATGCTAACGACTAGCTACAATGCATTGAAATTAAAATTAAAGATACTGATTTGAATAAATAATTTTATATTTTACGCAAATTCTGATGAATGTTTTCCTTTAAATTCCAGTCAATAGAGCCAAACCGTGCGTCGCTTAAAATTCTGTAAAAATGGTTTTTCTTTCTATGAATTGAAATTCCACACATGCATGGTTTTATAAAATTTTCTTCATCACTGCGCTGAATTCTTGTTGTAGGATATTCACGGTAAAATGAGCACTTTTGAAAGCCCTGCTTAAGATCTACTTGTATGCACGTTGTGTATTCTTCCAACTTATGTAAAATTAACATTGCTATAGGCCTCATCACTTTATTCATGCGTCGGTCAAGTGAAACTATGAAATTATTAGAACATTAAACATTTTATAAATGTTCTAATTTTGGCACACCTAGGAGTAAAGTAAACAGAAAGCGTAATAAATAACTTAAATTATCACAAATTGTTACCTGAAACTTTTTATTCAACGTTAAAATATAAAATTACTTCCCATCCATTGATACCAACTCTAGCGGGCGAATGTAACTTAGTCCGCCCGTTAAAATATATGCAAGCAACGGAAGTGACATTTTTCTAAGGTTGATTTCAAAAGTGCTTATTTTATCGTGAACAAACTTTAGCTACTTTCACATATATTATTTCTTACAAAACACTGACCTTTCTTAAAACACCACGGGTCGCTCACGCGCGCGCGTACACACACACACAATATATATATATATATATATATATATATATATATATATATATATATATATATATATATATATATATACACACACACACACACACACGTATGTGCGTTATAAAACACAATATTTTTAATGGGAAATCGCATATGCTTATGTCTACTTTGAAATGGAAGTGTCTAAGTAAAGCATGTTCGCGCAACTGAACTGAAGTGAAAAGTCATGAGATAAATACGCCTGAACATGAAGTGACTGGGATGTCGGGCACAATGAAATTTCGAACCAAGGATTTTAAATACAAGCTCATCTGTCGGAACCTGTCATAAAGCGACGTCACATTCCTCGCCAGATGATCCTTTAATTCTCTTGCGGCTGCACACAGCCACAGCTAATTCCGATGCACTTCTTCAAAACCATTTCAAGGAGTCTTCTGTGCAAAAACGAATGGACGATTCACTGGAACATTTGTTAGAATAGAAATGAATAAAATATCGAGTTTATAAACTGATCACAAATAAGTGTGGAGTAATACGTAATATTGCGTTAAAGAAATACACGAGTGAACTACATGAATAGGGACTCGCTTCATTTATTAAGTGCCGCAAAATTTTCAGTTTTTTTTTATAATGAATATTATCTTTCATGTTTAGACGGTATGCCGTATATATATATTTTTTATATTTTCCTTGCAGTCAATGAATTTATTATCGTATAAATTTACCACGTACTTCTGTGCTGTGATATTTCGTTCCATACATTACTTGATTCCCTCAGACAGAAAGAAAATTTCCCTCATAATTTTTACACCACAACTGTCACCTGTGGTCTTCAAATGTCAACTTAGTAAGCTTGTAAGATGTAAGAACAAAACATGAAAATGCATATTCACGGGGGTCTCGGTGCTAAATTACGTTTGATGTTTGCAAAACATATTACTATCAAAAGTTTATCACGTAAAGTAATGGAATACATACACTGTGTTTTTTAGTCACATGGCAACGTTTACATTAAAAAGTGGCAAAAATATCAAAAAGGACTCAAATAAAAATTTCAGCAGGGCCTCAAAAAAGTGCTCACTTTATCGTGAATAGCCTGTATCAATTTGTCTGACCCTTATGTCCCTAGAACCAACCACGCTATTGTAGCATGACCTTGGTGCAAGATGTCGTTGAATTGGTATCAATTTGTCTGATCCTTGTGTTCATAGAAGTGCAATACCTACCGAGCACGTTTTCCCAACTGACATCCACATTACGCAAATGTTTACCGCTTCCAGATGATTCAACGAGCAGCCCCTTTTACCTTCTGATGGATACCAGGAAGTGGCACATATGTTATTGCCACTCATGACGTAAAAATAAAAAGACACTCCCGGTGCGATGTACGGAATGTATAACATTGATCCACGTGTGCTGATTGCCAACTTGCCGATGCGCGGTTTTTTTCTCTCGGGAGAATGAGAAGAATGGGAGAGTAAAGAGCAATCGATACTAGCCGTACTGTGTGTGTGTGTGTTTACGTTCGGTCCTGTAATTTGAACTGTAAACTTTATTCTGCTGATTGGCTGAACACGCCATGCCCGACGCAGCTATACTGGACCCGCTGAGTCATAGGGGAAAACAGGTTTGATGGTGGGAGGGGAGGGGGGACGAAGTTGCATGTGTCAAATATTGTGAGCTTGAAGGCATCGAAACGAAAAAAATACAGAAATCATTAATATTCGAGTCTCTTTTTTAGTTTTTCGTATCATGCAAGATTAACGGCACACTTAGCGTAGGCAGATAGGTTGGCGTTGACGTTTCTCCGTTAGCATGGTCATCGAAAGATGAAGCAGGGAAGGAAATCGGCCTTTGCCTCTAGTGATAAGGAATAATCCCAACATTCGATTGTAGTGATTTCAGAAAATTATATAATACCGAAATTAAGATGGTCGGACAGGGAACCGAAAACAGGTCCTCCCGAAAGTGAGTCCAGTATGTTCCCATTGTGCCACCTGTAGTATGCTATAAAAACCTTATTCGTGTAGAAATTTCCAAGAGAAAGTAATTGATAAAATTTTGTTAATGTCAGCGTTCCTTCTGGGAAAATCTGGCACACTTGGTAAATAAAATACAACGTGGAAAATATTTGTAATGGAGATTTTAGTCTCGACGAAGGTTTAGTTAGTCTGTTTTAGCTAGTCTGGCCGTGATATTTGGTTTTCAATTTACATAACTATATTTGCGAAGGTTTTCGACCAAATGATGGATTTAGACTTCTAATTAATATACAACCACACAAATAAACATAAAATTAAAAAAATTGTAATCATTATAGGTTTTAATGGTACTAATGTACATTTGCAATCTTTCAACTTATGTTTTTAACAAACATATTTGTTTTAAGTTCTGTTCCGAGTTTTTATGCCAATATTATTATTCAGTACATAATATTTATGTTGACTAACGCAGTCAATAAGTGTCAACTGCTAAACACATACATGCTATAAGTGCTATATGAAATCGTATAGTGGCATATAAACAAAATAGTGTTACGTGCTGCAGCTGCACCGTGATAGGAGACCCACCCCGTCCTCCCCTCTTCCTGGAACTATGCGCTCGCGGCCTCCTGATTCCCTTTCTGGGAAACCTGTGAATAATGGACAGCGGCCCGTCGGGCTGTCGCGCTGCTCGGTGCCTTGCTTGCGTCACGGCCCCTCTCCCTTGCATGAGGTTTCGACGGATTTGGCGAAGACACAAGAATGTTCTGGTGAGACTGGCTGGCGCCTCGGCCCTGCGCGACGCATCACGGGTGTTGGGTAAGATTCTAGGTGGCGTCCTAAGACACTATATATACTGCTGCAACCCAGCGGCCGGCAGTCTTTGACGGAGGCCACCTAGCCGAGTGTGCGCGAGCGAAGAGATGTGTGGACGACGGCGAGCGAGGTGTTCGTGGCGTGAATGGACGAGAGGGTGTAAAACCGATGAGTGAAGCCTACTGTACTTGGGGGCGCTTGGAGGACTAGAACATTGCGACTGGCGGGACATGGACTGAACTGAGATGGGACTGAATGGAAGTGTAATACGAATTCTATTGTAAACATTCGAACTGTCAATTTGGACACATATTTTATAGAATATCTGAATAGGTTGATACACTGTCTATTGGGACTGATATTTAATTATTTAATTTAATTGAGTTCTTTGTGGTAATTAAAAATTGTATTAAATCGGAGTAATTAGTTGTGAACAGTAAGTGATATCAATTTACTGTGAGATTTTGAGTTCAGAGAATTTTGCTGTAGTTATTGTAAAAAAAAATAAGGAAATTATAATTAATTGTTTTATTTGATTAAAACCTCCATCCCTTAACGAACTTGGTATAGACCACTTAATTTCTAGAGAGAGGAATTGTAACAATATATAAAGTAAAAACACTGACCATGCTAAATTCTTACTGATTTTTCTCTATCTAGGCTGTTCACGATAAAGTGAGCACTTTTTAAGGCCCTCCCAACCGGCATTAACCACTAATAAATATACCTTATTGCAACTTCAGGCCTATTATTTTGAGGGTGGTGAAATTTATACACTGTGTTCATTGGTCACATTACAATGTTTATATTAAAAATAAACAGGAAATTGGAAACTGGATGAAAGGAGAAAGTTAGAAGGGCCTTAAAAAGGGCTCATTTTACCGTCAACAGTCTATAGCAATGACATCTTATAAATGGTGGTTGCAAACATCAGATTAAAAGTTTAAACTGATTTGTTTTGCTGGTATTTAAGTGCCACTGTGACGCTAGCGTTGCCGCGTTAACGTTTTTACATTTTACCGCCGTCTACTTCTGCGTGGTGATGTACTCTTTGCTCGACTCGGATCCCCTCACTTTTCCACCCCGTCCCCCCTCCATGTATTCCCCTTCCTTCTCAGTGCGCCACAATTTTTGATTGGCCAGAATAGTTTACTTAAGTCCTTGCTCGGCCAGGGCTCTGTCTATTCTGCTCTACTTTACGCCCGTCCGAAGTCTGCTACTTTTCCCCGCAGCTTACGCCCCAATATTCTCGCTAGTACGTGATGGCTCACCTTCACCTTCGTCCAGCATTGGACTACGCCGACATTATGTTACTGAGCTGATGCAGTATACCAGTTTAGCTACTGAACGACGGGGCAGTAAAACGATAAGTCGTGGAGAACGCTAACTTTGCGGTTGGGTTTTAAATGTTTTTGTAATTTGTGTGGCTCAGTGGTGGTGTATCTTGGGAGTGCAGTAAGACTAGACCATTTCAAAATTTTTGTTTCTTTTGCCCTTCAAAATTACGTTCCGGCTTAACTATGATGTCTCGTTGCTGTATTTCTCTTGTTTTAAGTTGTCGTGTTTGTCCTTGTTAGCCGCCCAAATATTTATGAGTATCCATTTTCTGCTGTCTCCACGGCTACATAGTTGGGCGTGAATCTTTCAACATGTTTGTTTTACGTAAATTTTTTAATGTTCGAAGCATTACTGGGTCTTACGTGACTGCCTCCCGCCGTAATTATTTTGCACACTTTTTAATGATTGTTTATAAAGTACTTAATGGAATGGTGACTTTACTGGGAAAGTCAATTGCTGCCCTCCTTTCTACGAGTTCTTAGAGTCAAATGGGTGTTGTGTTCTAGTCAAAGGAAATTGTACCATTTTTGATCAGTTATTAAATTAATTTAATTTTGAATTTGTAACTTTTTGTTTTTATTTTTAAGTTTTGTGGTTCCGGAGCTAAGATTATATTTCAGATGATGTATTTTCCTCTTTTTGGTGCTCCAAGGCAAATGCTATGTTTCAAGGAACTGTGATCAGTTAAACAAATTACTAACAACTGTGATAATTATTGCTGTGATGTATTTTTTATTAGTCGTTCTGAAGGTTGTTTTTGCCAATCCAAATTGTATTTATGTATATTAAAGTGAATTTAAACATTCCCCAGTGTACATTATATGTGAATTGTCACAACGTGAAAGTTAATTATGCAGCCCTACTATTCATAACGTTTACTTTTAGAACTGCATCAAATTACTTTTTCCTCGAAAAAATTCTGTGAGATAATTACAGATATAAGCTGTTCAAATAATAATTTGTTATAATGTACAATATAACGTACAACAAAATTAAAGCGGCAATTGTAATCATTCGTTAATGACAAATATCCTACAGTCAGATCTAAATACACTACCTTTACTATTATAAAAATAAGTAAACATTGAGGCGTTAAATGAAACAAGCAGCTACAAGTTGTGAATAGTATGGTTTCGCTCAAACACTTACTATTCTCGGGCTGTGATGCTTTGAGATGCAGCTGATTTCCTACGGCTTAACAACTGTCGTTTTTAGCCCACTTTCTGAAAGAAAGAAATGCTTACGAGATCACTTTCCGGTGTGTATGTGTGACTGTGCGTGTGCATGCGTGTGTGTCCTCCGTTTTCCATTTTTGAACACACCAACCGAATTTCACTAAATGTGTTGTAGGTCTACATATTATACTTAGCTAAGACACCCGGCTTTTAAAGTTTACGACCCCATCGGGCACTTACTTTCAAAATGGCAGCCATTAATTTTTTTGGAAAACCATTCAATCACTTTAAACATAATTTAGTATGCTCGCAGACCATTGTTTAAGCATTAAATTTTGATATGAATCTTTTTGTTGGTTCGCTATTTTGTAAGATACCACCAATTAAAAAAATGGAAATTTTTACATTATATCCCGAACATTTTTCAACCAATTCTCATCCAATTTTGATCGTATCTAATACTGTGGTAGGCCATGTAAAATTAAGCTATTGAACCTATTAGTTACTTATTTTAAAAATGGTGGCCATTCAAATGTTTTAAGTTTATTTAGTGTACCTGTCATACCATTTACCAAATTTCAAACAAATTTTGTATACCGAAAGTATTTATTACAAGATCAATGTATACTAATATATAACCACTTTTGTCATATCTCGGAAAGAATTGACGAATTCCTATCAAATTTTGTAAACAAGTAGTACTGAGACATATGATGTCAAGTGGTATGCTTTAAGCATGCCAAACATCTTTTCAAAATGGTGGCCATATAGCAAATTTTAGCTTAGAATTTTATATCGTCGGAACCATGTAATCTATTTCAAATAAACTTTATATGCTGGCAGTAGATATTACAACAATCAATTGCATCTACATATAGTACCTTTTGTCCGCCACTTTGTTAGATAGCGCCATGCGAGTAAATAAAGTTTTGTCATGTCTCGGGAAAAAATTGACAGATTCCTTTCGAATTTGGCAAACTAATAATACTGCAGCAGTTGGCGTAAACTGATATGTTTTATGTAAGTAGGCACTTATTTCCAAAATGGTGACTATATAAATATTTTGGCTCAATTAATTTTTTAAACGAAACATATTCCATCTTAACTTTGTATGCGGGCAGTACCTATTACAACCATCATATTCACCTATGCAGAGTCTCATCTCTATGTTATTTTATAAGATTACCCTACCAAGAATATTATGATTTTATCACGCATATCGGGAAACAATCAACCCTTTCTTACAAAACTTGACGAAGATGTACTGTGGTAGGCCATAATAATACATGCATTCTTTTTAAGTAGGACACACTTATCTTCAGAATGGCTGTTATAAAATAATTTTAATTTTGTAGGTGATATATATGAAACTATGTCGTCTATTTTAACTTAACGTTATATATTGGCAATATACAACCATCGAAATTGCTACTGAATTACTTTTTATCCTTCATTTATGAAGGTTTAATTCATTGTCTCGAATACCAATTTACCTATTTCCACAAAATGTTACATTGGAATATTTCAAATATATTTGTAGCTAATTGTGCACACCATAAATGCTACAGAAGGCCATGTAAAATTTGATGATTTAAATGGGCCAGACAACGATATTCAAAATGGCAGCTTCATAAATCATGTAGATAAATTTGACATATATTACACAGTTTAAGCAAATTGAACCAAAATGTGTACGTAGACGGTATACATCTGAAGTAACGTTTATGGAGCCTCCTTTTTTGGCAGTTTTGTATGATAGCACCAAATAAGAAAATAAGGTTTTTTTTTTATGTAATGTCTCAGGGAACCAACAACCGATTTCCATCAAATTATTCACACAAGTAGCACTACGGTAGGCCATGTTTTATGTGGCTAAGTTACTTATTTTTTTAATATGTCCTGTAAATATTTTAGGTTAGTAAACCTTATCATTCAAAACATTGGATTGATGAAATTCGAAGTCCGCGCTCTGAATCCGACCTCCGTAACGCAGTGTATTGCACGCAATATTAAAGTACGAGGTTTCCCGGGTCCAAGTTCCAGTTAAGGCATGTGTATTTCTAATTGCCTCACTACTGTTTCTGGTTTCATTTCTAAATTTATTGCTTTCAAAGAGAAGTCAAGTCCTTCCTAGTAACTCAGCTTTTAAAAATTTATTCAAAAATTAATTTGCAATGACGTTGAGGAAAGTAGGCTCATTAGTTATGTCAACAACTTCTTATTTAAAATATCGCCCTGATAAAGAAACCGATTAACTCCAAAATTTGATTTAAAGTTTTGACAAGAGAGGTGAATGAGTAGAAAATAATCTCGAAAACGTGTAAATATTCAGCAGAACCTATCAAGCGACAGCAACACATTTCGCTTCCGAGTACAATAAATATATATTTTTCAGCTTTATTCATGTCTTTATATTTCACAATTTTCCTTTAATAATCAATAATTCAAATTCCTCGTACGATAAATCGTAGGTTTTTATTAAATATGGGTCGATTATTTAATACATTACATATATCCATGTATAGGTGGTTCACGATAAAGTGAGCACTCTTAAAATCAACCTGTGAAAAAACTCGCTGTCCATAACTGCATATATTTTAATTTAAGCAATGACCACAATGTTCACAGTTAAGTTGGTAACGAACTTTAAGGAATAGTTTTATGTTTTAACGTCTTACTAGTCACGATGCTAACAATTTTTGTCACCTGCGATCAGTTTTTTATTTGCAAATAAGAATAAAATTTGCCGTGATTGTAACGCAGTTACGTTTTTAACTCTTTCACATCACCTGGCTGACATAAAGTTCAAGTTAACTGGTTCGTTGTTTGTTTTGTGTGTTTTTATCCGGTTTTGTTCGCGTGGCAACATAATAACATTTCCCGATCAACCTGATTCATTAGAGTAATAAATAAATAATTTTTGTCTTGTTGTGAAAGAAATGGCATTATTTAGTATTGCTTTATGCTGTACTTTCACGTAGTTTTTTGTGCCAAAAGTACTTGAAAATTCATATAATATGGCGACCTGGAAAATTCAAAACTCCATAAACTTCGAATGTGTGTTTTGTAATAATATTTGAGGTCTGTGTTAAAATACTGAAAGCCTAAATAAATGTGCGTGTGTTATTTAATATTTACGGAATTACGAGTTTACGAGTTACAATAACGTTATGAAAATGTTTTTACCCCACGTGAAACAGCCCCGAGTGTTAGGAATAAGTAAAAAAATATAACTTTTTTTTTCCCCGAACTGTTTAGTTTGTGTGAGCGGATATATCAAACAGCAAAGTACTGGCTCTCACGACTAAACTCCGAGGCAAGAAATTTCGGTCAAAATTAGATTCTGCATTAAATGCGTGGTACATTGTCATCAGCTAGGTATTACGTTTTTCGTATTCTGGTTTAGTTACGTTCACATCAGTGCAGGCATTTAAATTTTACAAGCGAAAAGTCGTTTTTTTTTCGTAAGCAAAGCAGTAGGCCTTAGCTAACGTTAGTAAGTGCTTTAAAACTGTATGGCTGGACGAATCTGAACTAAACTTGCATCGCGTGACCAGTATTAATGTGGAAGTATTCTACAAAGAATTGGATCAGTTCTGTTCAGCCGTTTAGTTTCATGACATCATGACAATTTTTTTTCTCGTAGCAACGTCCGCCATTAGCTTGTGCGTGGTTTTGTATTAAAATATGGCTTTGTGAAGTATTTATGCATTGTAATTGTACTCGTAAATGTTGTTATAGGCTGTTCACGGTAAAGTGAGCACTTTTGAGGCCCTAGTTTATTTTTCCTTTCAGCCATATTTTATCCTTCAAGCACCTTTTTTAAAAATAAATATTGCGATGCAAGTAATAAACACAATTTGTATATTCCACCGCACTGTTAAGTTAACGTCTAAGGCTAAAATAAAATATATTTACTGACTATTATTCCAAATGAGAGAGCTGACAGCTTTCAAAAGTGCTCACTTTACCGTGAATAGCCTAAACATAATTGTTAGGCTATTCAACGATTAAGGCACGTTGTCTTCTGTATGAAGGAGTAAATACGCCGTATTATCTAAAAGCGTGCCTTTCTTATAAGTATGAAATGTGTGTATAACGGGCGAGCGTTTCAGCTTTTCGGCCCTTTTAAATGTGAACGTTTGAAACATTTTTGAGTTGTTTTATAACGGGATAAAGAATATTGTTCAATTCTTCTCCCATTCTTTTGACAACCAGAAACCAAACATATTTTACTTCTTACGACCTCGGAAGTATACAGCCAAAGGCATTAATTTATATGTAAACAGAAAGGTAATCGTGGACATTAAGTCAATATTCACAAATCAATAATTACTGAAAATAACATGTACGTGTTTATAGTGCTGATTACCAATTTTATTTATTTTCATTGTTTATTTACTGAATATGCAGTGGATGTATGAGGCTTTTGATGTAAACACCGGCTGAAAGTCACCGGTGGACCAGCTCAGGACAGACGAGTTCGACTACAGTGTTATATTGAATTCTCTGTTAAATAGTGGCAATATTACAAATGACTTCCCTTAAAAACATGGAAATGAAATATCCGTAAAATGACATGAGTGAGTGTTCATATTAAGGAAATTTTAGTTTAGATGCTTGACGGAAACATACGTAAAGTAACTGACATGCTTTGTTCACGTAACGGAAATGTATGTTTAAGTATATGATCGTAACATCTGTAAAATAACCTACATGTATTTTCAGATAGCAGAAATTTACATTTTAGTATGTAATGGAAACATCCATTAAGTGACTGACATGTCTTTTCAACTAACGGAAATTTACATTTAGCTACATAACGGAAATGTTTGTAAAATGGAAATATTCTTATCATATTACTGAAATTTAAGTTACACTGATTACGTTCAGTGAAATCATATTTACGGAAACTTCCGTCTATGCAAAAAAATTGCATCCGTCACTTAACGGAGAGTTACGGGAAATCTTTTAACAGCACTTTCCCGTAAAATCACGGGAAAACATTGTTAACAGTGTACCCAGTCGAGTTGATCGACAGCACTTGTGCCAGGCATGGAGGTGTCGCATGGGCAACCCGGCACTGGATACTGGCCAGTGTTGGAGCTCCTGTGTGCCCGCCACGTGCGCGGACATCAATCCTGCAACAGCAGGCGGCTCCGTTCCCAGTGATGCCGAGCCGGAGCGACGGGGAACAGAACGCCACAGGCTGGCGATGTGAACTGCTTGGTGATGAGCCGTCCCCTTCGTTAAGGGCGCTGGTCGTCGTCGCACCCAGGTGTGGTGGGGCCCTGGCGAACGCCGCAATTCCAACATCGCTATCGAGCGGCACGTATCATTCGCTGTGGTCTAGGTGGCCACGGCCTACGACAGCCGATCTGCACGCTGAACACCGGCGGGTTCAGCGGTATGTGTTTAATATCCTATGCTCCCCGTCTGCTCCAGGTTCCGGAAGGAATTCCAGCTGCGGTATCCCAGCAGAATAACGCCCGACCGCACATCGCACGGGTAGCCCACGACCGTCGCCGTCACTTCCAAACACTGCCGTGGCCTGCTCGCTCCCTTAAGATTGAAGTAAAGCAACTACCTATGGACCACTGCACCCGACTATACAACGTGAACAACTCATAAAGAAAGTAGTACAGACACCATAAATATTGTCTCAAAGGTGCGATTTATACTGTATATGAAAAAATAATGTGTACATTTTGCAACATTATAAAATATTTTACTAAAATATACTTTTTAAATATAGAAAAATAATCGATTACAATAGTCTTGTGTTCTTAACAAAATTTAAGTGCATTTCCAATCTGGATGCTTTGGAAGGTAGAATTTGCAAGAAAATCTTCAAGTAAGATCGTCCTAATATTTATCGTTATCATGTGCAAGAAAATTGTATTAATATTGTAGGAAATAATGTGTATGATTATATTTATGTGCGTCCATTTGTCATAAATATTTATAACTGAAACTGACGTAAATAAAGTCAATTATATAAGACTGATATGGTAAGTTATTGCCATGATTCTCTTACACATGATCACGGTAAATATTATGACAATCTTTCTTGAAGAGGATTTTCTTGAAAATTCTACATTCCGAAGCATCCAGTATAGTAATGAGCTAAATTTAAAAAATACAGACTATTTTAATCGATTATTTTTCTACATTTAAAAAGTATACTATAGTAAAGTATTTTATTTAGTTGCAAAATATATAGTTTCTTCTTTCATATAGGCTACAGTATAAACCACACTTTTCTAACAATTCTTATTGTGTCTGCACTGCTTTTAATTTGAGTTCTTCACGTTGTATAGTCGGGTGCAGTGCTCCATAGGCAGTTGCTTTACTTCAATCTTAACATCTCCCAACCGAGCATGCGTGGGACAGGCTGAAACGCCAGCTACCACTATTCCACAGCATCCGATATTTGGAACACGCCATCCAACATGTTTTGAGCCCTCCTGCCTGAGTACATCTGGCGTCCGTTGTACTCCAAGCCAAACTGTGTTGCGGCGCGCATCGCAGTGGGAAGGGTTGTGACACGAAGATGGCCAGATGGTGTAAAGGCTGTCCACGATAAAGTGAAGTTTTGTGAAATCAACATTACAAAATTGTCACTGCCCCTGACTGCGGACACTCGGAATGACATGCGCCCAGTAAAGTAGGTAATTATGGCTGGAAAGCAGTTCAACATCTTAAGTCAAACAAAAAGTGTTAGGTAACCATTTGTGACGACTTAAATTATTTATTACGCTTTATGTTTTTTTTTCTTCAGAAAAGATATAAAAAACTATTATCTATACCCATGTTTATTTTTTACTTTTGTCATATTAAGTGTACTCTCGGAGAAAAGAATGTGAAAATCGTCAAATATCGCATTTTTAAAACTTGCTTCTGCAGTTTCCTTAAGCGTCAAGAGAAAAGTACAAAAACATGGGCGTAGGTTAATCTGTGATCTTTCACCGCGTATAATAAAACCCTACTGTTACAGATATTTGTAGAGTTCAGTGTTACGGCGCAAACACTGCACGCCTTGCGCGTAGGGGCGAAGAAGCACTAGGCGTGCGTTTTAGTGTCGCCCGTATCACTCCCTCGCTTCTTGACCTTGGACGCGCAGGTCCATCCATCCATCCCACTCCAAATGGATTCAGGTAGGTCGCGCCGAGAAACGCCCTCCAAGAGCTGCTGCGCCGGCCCTTTGATGCCTGATGAGAGCGAAAGGCGCTGGAGATGGTAGCAGCGACGGAATGCAAAGGTGTGTGATCGGGAGTGCTCCGAGAAGACCCGCCCGCGTCTTACGGCAATATTCGCCACGATTCCCAAACTCGCAGATCTGCCTGTGTGGAAAACGTGTGGGTCTGACCACTGCAGTATCGAGACCCCGCACTGGTTGGAAAGTATACAACAGGAATACCGGCAAGGGTAGGTGCGTAGAGTGAATATTTGGTTTTGCGTCTATGGATAAGTGCAGTTAGTTTAAGGCTAACTCAGTACTTCCTTAGAGACTTTCTTAGGTTCTCCTTTCATAAGGGCTGTACATGGTAACGTAAGCATTTTTGAAATCAACCTTTGGTAAAAGTCACTGCCCACAATCACCTATTGCGTTAGTGCTCACTGCAATACAGGTTATCATGTAAGTTGGCAACGAATTAGCAAAAATACCTCCAAGACTCCGTGTATTGAGTGTAATGTTTTAATTTACGGCATGTGAAGTTAGTCTTTCTTATTTTGTACATAATTAGCGACCTCCTTGGCCTCGCTCGGGTGCGATTTGCTAATATGCTTAAGGTAACTAACATAGGAATAATACTGTGTTGTTCAAAAGTCTTCGTAAGTGAACCCGTATTTTTAATCAAATTTTAAAAGACAATACTTGTTACTGAGGGCTATCCTTAAAAAGTATACATATGCTGTCACGGAATTTATTTTTTTTTTTTGCCTTTTTGAGATTTAAAATCCTGTAGTACATTAATTTGGTGTATCTCGCATTGTTTAGTTAGCGTATGCCACATAAGCGCCCGAAAAGTTGCTTTTTCCGACTTCATTATAAAACGACGTTTCTCTACTATCTTCACATTAAATATTAATGTATTATAAACTTAAACCTTCCTAAAGAAATTCTCTAAATGATGGTGAAAACCGCATCAAAATACATCAAGTAGTTTAGAAGCCTTATCCGAATACACAGACACACGCGGCCGGGCGACATGTATACGTAGATATTAGAGTACGAATTTCCACATTAGTAATACGTCTACATTTCTAAGAATCCCACGGTTTGTTTTCGGATGACGCATGAATAAGACTATCAGGTCCATGTGGATGTTAATTTTACACAGGGCGGAAGGATACAAACAAAATGAGAGAAAAGTAAATCCTCAGTAGGGCTTCCAGATGTGCCGCAAAACTGTAAAGAGCGTAAATAGAGACTGCAAACTCAATTCTTGTTTTTATATATGTAACAAATAGGAAACGACGTAAGTGCCCATCAAGCGGAATGGTACAGTTTCAATAAGTGACCAAGACATGAAAGTATTTTATTTTTCGTAATGCCCTACCAACGTTACCGCAAAAAATTCAGTCGCTGTTTACATAACAAAGCATAAAGTTATAGGCAGATAAGTTTTGACATGAATACGCCATGAAAATATCACATCGACATGTTGGGAGCCAGTTGGGAAACGGCCATGTAAAGTTTGCAGTGTGAGTCATTCCGATTCTACAAAACTTAGTGACTTAGTAACACTATTGAAATAATCGTGGCCTCGTTCGATAGGGTATCCGATTACGATGCGAACATGACCTTGAGTTGAAGCCGCGCCTTGGTGAGGTTTATGCGGGGTCCCGCGGAAACTGTTGGAAATTTTTTGGGTGTGGGCGAAAATTTCCGGCAAGTATAACCCACGATTCCAATGTGCCAGCGCGATGATTATGGTGCCAAATGATAGATACATGGTCTAGTTATGTCGATTTACACCGTAGAACCCAAATATTCATTTCGTTATTGAGTTTCATATATCATATTTTAAAGGTGTGGTCACAGAGGGATAGTGTTCCGGTAACTGATGCCTCCATTCCAAGCATCAAGTTGCTAACACCTTAATTTAACTGGCCGAGGCTAACACAGATGTATCTGAGGTATTTCTTCCAAGGCCACAAGAGCCCATCTCCATCTGGGGCGACGAAAACAACAAATAAAGCGAAAAAAAAATTGTGAACCCACATGGGTGCTTTAAGACCCTCCTAATGGGTGGCTTTTGTGTACTTTCAACACACCACATGGTCACACCTATGACCACATCCCGAAGAAAACACTACCCACTAACGTATTCACGTGAAACTCGCGGTTATGTGCCCGACACAGCCACACCCCAGTTTTATTTATTTTTACAAGCTTTTATTTAGCTTGCATTGTTTGTATGTACAGTGTCTATCCGACCTCTATGCACTGAACTGGTGTGTAGTCCATCTGCATTGCTCTGCTGTTCGTCAGGTTGCAGCCCAAAGTGTGAAAGGGGCCACCAGTGTTTAACTTAATTTTTTTAGTCTTTACAGTCTCGCCTATTTTTTGCATCATTGTTTGTCAGGTTGCATCTCAAAGTTTGGAAGGGGCTGCCAGTGTAACTGCACATTTTTAGTATTTTTAGTCGCACGAATGTGTAAATGAATGTATAAATAGTATAGATATAAAATAATAAAAAAATTGTCGAGACTAAAAATCGAAAAACAAATTAACTATAAAACCGTTTAAAACCAGCCTTTTATTTATAAATGCACTAAAAAAAAGAAAAATAATTATAGTAGTTACAGAATTTGTAGGACATGGTCGAAAATCCGTAGTAAACTTTACTACAAATTATTATGTTTATATAAATTTATGTTTAGTATAAAAAACTTGGCGCGAATAGTTAAGAGCCTTATGCAAGATATGTTTTTACTACGCTTGCGGAAATGAGGAATGCGTTCAATATTGCACCAAGCTTTTAAAATTGATATAAATATAATAATTTGCAGTAAAGTTTATTACGGCTTTTCGACCACATCTTACAAGTTCTACCAATTCTGTAACAAGTATAATTATTTTGCTCTTTTTAGTGCATCTACAAATAAAAGGTTGGTTTTAAAAGCTTTTTTTATAGTTAATTTTTTATTAAGTTTCATACCGGAAGTTGAAAGCTAACAGTGAGACCAGAGAGCCGATTCTCTTTAATTTTCCGCTTATCGGCAGCCCTATAACGCGAGTATGGCTAGCCGAGCGTAGTGGAGTTCAGAGGACTATGAACTGAAGATTTGTTTTTGTGAAATCGTTGTTTGCACGAATACGTGTATCTCAGTAAATGAAAGTTCTAGAAATACGATGCCCCCCCCCCCCTCAAATCTATATTTCTATATTTTTTACTTTTATCATATTGAGTGTATTCACGGAGAAAAATCCGCGAAAATGGTCAAATATCGCATTTCTAAAGATTGCCTATGTTGTTTCCTTAAGCGGTGAGATATAAGTACGATTAAATGACCGTAGTTTAAAGTGTGGGCCTTCGTCGCGTGTAATCAAGACCCACTGTTACGGATCTAATTTGCACAGTACAGCATCACGGCGGAAACACTGCACGCTTTGCACGTAGGAGCGATGAGGCGCTAGAAGTGCGTGTTGGTGTCGCCCGTATCGCTCCCTCGCTTCTTGACCTTGAATGTGCAGCTGCATAGTCCTCTTACGTAGGATTTACAATAGCCCGTCGCGTCCGTCAGTCATCCGTCCGTCCGTCTACCAGCCGAGCGATTTACAACAAGTCTTCGTACGTCCGTCGTCAGTTCATTGCTGCAAACTAATCCAAACAAAAGTGTTTACACATAGAAAGAAAAAAATCTCCATAAATGAGTGAATATTTTTGGCCGTATTGTGTTTGCAAGTGCAGACACGTAAATAACGAAAATTAATTGATGTTAAAGAAATGTTCAATAGCATATAAAGCATGATTTTATTACTTTTACTATCGCAAAGAAGGAACTCATGTTTGCAACGCAATTATCAATAAACCTGATGACGTTAACAAATTTTTTGTTAAGACAGTGCAGGATATTCTAAATAATTTACCATCTCATTCAAATTGCAAAATTATGAAATGGGAACAAGTTAGTCCTGAGGAAGTTATAAAATTGTGCAAACATTTTAAAACTCGAATAGTCATGATATGTATGGTATGCCATCTTGTATTTTAAAGCAAGTAGTTGATATTATTGCTCCTGTAGTTGCTGTGGTGATTAATCGTACCCTCAGTCAAGGGATTTTTCCCAACGCACTGAAGATAGCTAGGACTGTACCAATTTTAAGCAGGGTAATCCGGTTGATCTAATGAACTATCGACCAATTTCTATGATATCTATATTAGCTAAAATAATGGAAACAATTATGAAGTTTCAGCTTGTTAATTATTTCGAAAATAATGATCTTTTTAAGAAGATGCCGTATAGGGTTCAGAAAGGGCATGAGTACAACTACTGCCCTGCTGGCTCTTGTTGATAAGATAACTGATGCTTTTGGAAATGGAGAGACAGTTCTTCTTACGCTTTGTGACCTTACTAAACCCTTTGTTTGCATTTCACATGAAATAATTTTGGAAAAACTTGCTTGCCATGGTATAAGTGGAATTGTTGAAAATACTTTGAAACCTTGCCTTCAAGATAGAAAACAGATAGTTTCAATCATGTGTGCATTTTCTGAGGCCTTGAGTTTGGATAATGGCGTACCACAAGGTTCAGTGCTTGGACTACTGTTACTTTTTATTCTTGTTCATGATTTACAACTAAAAGTATGTGCCTTACTTTTTGCAGATGATGCTACTTTAATATCATAAGATAGTGATAGAGATACTGTATTTCAAAAGGCTGGTGAAATTTTCGATGAGGCACAAATCTGGTTTCTAACAAATAAGTTACAACTAAATCAAGGTAAAACGCAGAGATTACTCTGTACATTAGGTCGATAGATCAGTGCTGTTGACATGGATAAGGTAAAATTGCTAGGTTTCTGGATGAATCCCAAGTTGTCTTGGATTAATTATATTAACCAAGTGTGTGCCAAGTTATCTAGGGTCCTATACCTTCTAAGAAAACTTAAAAGAATGGTGACTGGGTCCTACTTAGTTATGGTTTATCATGCTTTATTCCATAGCTACATAAATTATGGCTTGATACTTTGGGGTTATTCACCTAATGTTGCATATGCTCTGCTTTTACAGAAAAAAGGCTCTAAGAATAATAACTTCCACAAGCTATTTGGATCATTGTAAGCCTATTTTTATTCAATTAGGTATTATGACAATTTTTAGTCAATATGTTTTTAATGTTTAAGTACATTTGAAGGAAAATATTATAAATTATTCTAGTAGGGAAGTGGTCCATGAGCACAATACTCGACAGGTTAGTGAAGTAAGCATTCCCAGAATTAGACTTGGTAGAACTAGAAAGACATATCCTATATTAGTCTTAAAATTTTATAATTCACTACCTGAAGAAGTATGGCAAATGAATCTGAAGTTATTTCGTAATACTCTGCAGAAAGAACTTTTAAATAGGCCACTGCATTCCTTAAGTGAACTCCATGCAGAGCCTCTCTTGGATGGTAAGAACGGTTATAAATATTCTTTCTAATATTATCATGTATTTTTATCATTTTAAATTATGGATATGCTTTCGTTTTGTGCTATGTTCATTTTTAGCTATATTTTTTTTATTTTGTTAAATGTTGACATTGTGTTAATGTGATGTATATTGGATACATTTGACATGTTATTGTTGCAACATATTTATTCTGATATGCTTTAAATTTGTTGTACCTTGTGTGATTATTACATTGTTTTAATGTGTTGTTAATGTGACTTACCATATAATTTAACGACTTAAATTTCGTTTTTTTTAACGCAGTCAATCTGGTCGTAACCAGTCAAAGACCAAGGAATAAATAAATAAATAAATAGAAATAAAACTAAACTTCGTGCCAAGACAACTTCAACCCTTGTTTATCGTTCCTACAACTTAAATCACCACCCGACAAGCGGACAAATAGAACAGAATCGTGACCCCAGGTGTACTCAGGATCTACTGGGGATTCGGGGGGAAGAGGCCCAATAGCGCCACTTCCCTCACCAGAGTGACGTGCAAGCATCACTGGTTAAGACAACGCTAAATTAATTCATAATTCCAAATAAAGTGCCCCCTCTACTAGTTTTTCATCCCTACTGATAAAGAGCATGTTTCCATACACACTGTTTCCTGTAGAATTTCTTTAATGCATATAATGATTTGGAATTATTTCCTACCGAAAGGGTTTTTACGGTGCCTATGCCGCTTTTTCCCTTTCTCTTATTAGTTATAAGGTAACTATAGGTACACTTTGGTAGTCATGGCCCCGACCTGTGGCCATGGCTGCCCAAACCCCCTCTGCTGCGATGCATGTCTCTTTGTATGATTTCCTTCCCTTGTAGGCGTATGGTGTTCACCCTGAGATGCGATTAGCTCCCGTCCCTACCTCGGACGTAAATCTAAGGTAGGATTTACAACAGCCAGTCGCACCCGTCCGTCGTACGTTCGTCCGTCACCCAGTCGAGCGATTTACATCCAAACATCGTACGTCCGTCGTACGTTCATTGCTGCAAACTAATAAAAACAAAACTGTTTACAAACAAGAAAAAATTCTCCATAAAAAGTGAAAATATTTTGCGGTATTGTGTTTCTAAGTACCAAAACAACCATACACGTAAGTAACGAAAATTAATCGATGTAAAAAAATGTTTAATACCATATAAAGCATAATTTTGCTATCTTTACTATTGCATAAAAGGAGCTCGTGTTTCCAAATGTAATTATCAATTAATCATTAGGAAAAATGTAACTTAATTTCAGTTTACAGTTACATAAAAAAACCCTATGAAAACAAAACACTGCACACATTACACAGCCTTGTAAAGAACGCGGGATGAATGAGTTACAAAACGTGCAAGTTTAGAAGGCTGTAATTTCATCCGTTCATCCGTCAAAAGTTAAAGTTTGGCAAGGTTTTGACAGACGGACGGATATTATTAATGGCCACTTCTGAATGGCTGTTGGTCACGTGATTGACGGATGGATGACGGATGGACGGATGCGACGGGTCGTTGTAAATCCTGCCTAACCATAGACTAAAGATCAGGTAGCTCACTTATTCGTCTTCTGCGTATTTACCCAACATTCACCTACCCCAATCCTACACAACTGTCAAAGTTACTTGGTCAACAGTGATGAACGTGTTTGTTTACATCTTAATTTTTAAATAACAAGCACTGTTACATTAATAGAGTACTTTTACCAGTTTGAATGTAATCAAAAAGCATTTCAAATTGATTAGAGGGATTATAAGAACGTCTGAAAAGCACTTGTTTTCTTAATACTGTTCTAACCTCAAACCCATTCCACGTCATTTTTGCTAGACGTGTAGGCAGAAAAGTAGTTCAATGTTGGGACATGGAGATTGGATGTGCGCAGCCAGCGAGACCGGTCTACCTCATCTCTAGTCTATGTGCCTAACACTTAGAATTTGGTTAGGTTAGGAAAAAAAAACTGTACGCAGATGGCAGTAACTCACAGGCGACGCATGAAGGAGGGCAGGTTGGCAGGCACGTCGACGAAGTCGCCTTCCTGGCAGCGGCACTCGGGCATCAGCTCCAGCCCGTACATCCGCTCCGTCTCCGTGCCGTTGTAGCAGGTGCAGCCGTCGTCCGCCCCCGCCAAAGCCGTGTGGTTCGGAGCCGAGCTTCCGCTCCTTGCCGCCAGGCAGTAAGCCACGAGTGCCGCTAGCAGCCGCTGCCCCGCGCTGAGCCTGGGACAAGTCACCATCACAGTCCCTCACACGGCGCCGTGCCTGCACGCCAACAAACCTCTTCCCTAATAAACACAGGCACTGCAGTGGTGTAGTGGTTAGACCGCTCGCCTCCCACCAAGGCGAATCGGGTTCGATTCCCGGCGAGGTCGCCCCCGGATCTTCGCATGTGGCAGTCGTGCCGGACGATGCCGCTGGTCGGTGGGTTTTCTCGGGGATCTCCCGTCCCCCCCCGCCGCACTGGTATTCCGGCGCTGCTCCCTACCTTGTTTCAACCTACTCAGTTCTCAAGACCTCTGCGTTAAGAGCCTCTCAAATCACTTCATAGTATCATACCATCTGCACACTTACCTCTTCCTTAATCCACAGGCACATAATTTAAGGGAGTTTCACAAACAAGTGCACTTTTATTTTCAAAATAGTTCTGAAAGCAGTCCTGTGTACAGCTGTTTCCGTGGCAGTGTTAACGGTCTCACACAACGAAATACCATCTATAGTTTATTTGCAGTGTTGTAATACTCTTTTAATCAAACGTTTGAAAAATCAGCCTATATATGTATGATGTGGCTTGTTATTTCCCTATATATCACAAGCGTTTTTACTTAAGTTAACATAAAAGAATCTTATTTTGATAAACTTGAACCTTTACTAAACTATAGAATATAATATTTAATTTACCTAAGTAATGAATAAAACAGAAAATAGGCGTGTTGGTAATGCCGAGAAGTAAATAGTAGGTGCGCACAGTTATGGTGCGATTTCCCTTTGGTGTCATTTCGTAGCCTAGGTAAAGTTTTGTTTATCTAAGTTGTAGGGATAGCTTGAAAGTAGGACTTCAGCATGGCTTCAGAAAAGATAGAAGTAATCATGAGTAGAATTATCATCTGCATTAGCGAAACGGGATCGGTGATTGGAGATCGGAGCTATTCATGCTCTGTCATTTCGGTCCCCCAGCGGCCATTTTTCCCTCAAATGTTCCGTTGTCTCCCTTCAAAATTTCCCGTTTTTCCCTCAAAACACAACCGATCCTCCCAGCTTCAAAAACGAGCCGCAAAAAGGCACTTTCAGATCTATCGGAAGGATTAGGGAGGCTCGCTTCTCGAGGGCAGTGCAGTAGCGGCTATATTGGTTTTATAAGCATAGGGTATGCCAAATATATGCACGGGATCTGGGATCGGAACCGGAGACGATCGTCAGCCCTCTTGGTTCTGACAGCCATTTTAACTATCATGTTGGATGTTGGTGACAGAAACCTTGACATTTGACATTAACCCTAGTGACTTAACCTTGAACTCAAAGATTCTCAATAAAAACCATACAAATTCCAAAAAAATCCGAAAGTTCCCAAATATTTGTAGAACGTTATTGAAAAATGTATTAAAAAGAATTGTAAAATTTTAATTTTAAACATCCGGGTTTAGAGGGGACGCAGGACTATAACCGACCAATCACCATTTCATGACGTGACCCAACCGCCATTTTGGATCCAGATGTCCTTGACGCATGACTTTTACCCTACAATAGCGACCTTGAATGACTTAAAACAAAAAATTCAAGTAAAATTTAAGAATTGAATAAATTCATAGAATTCAGTGAATACATTAGTGCTGACTACTGCCGCCATCTTGGATCCGTGTGACCTTGACTTTTAGCCTTAACCCGGTGACATTTGCCCTTGAACCCAAAAATTCGTCAAATACCACAGAATTTCTCTTAGAATTTATAAAAAATTATAATAATTGGATTTAAAATTATTAAAAATATTATTTAAAAAATTGTTTATATTGTGTTAAAAACTTCAATTTCCGGTGGTTCCCCCAGTACCATGTCCAGCAGAAAACTGACCCGCCCCTAATCAATTACGTTGTCATAACCATTCCCTCCCCTATCAATGTTTCTCATTTGTTTATTAGTCGGTAGGCCTCCACCTCCCTCACCCATACTCATTCTATCGAATGCACTCCACTAGCCATATTGGGTTTTTTAGTTTGATATTTGTTTATATTTTTATCACCTAAGTAGAACTAGTGAATTAATTTTCGATTTCGTCACCACGCGAGCTATCGATTTAAAACCAGGTGGCAGCCATATTTGTTTACATTTATTTAAATTATAGGTGGTGCTGTTTGCACCCGACACATTACATTCTATTTCCATCACCTAAGTGGTGCTAATTTCTCGCATGCGTATGCATACATGCGTATGCATGCATGTATGCATGTATGCATGAAACATATAAAAATCATGGTGCGTGCTATACATGAGAGTGCGCTATACACTGGTAAATATGGTATGCATAGCTCAAAATAGTTGCACCTAACACCACTTGTATTTCAAAGCAAATGGTTTCACCTGAAAATGTTATACAAAACATTTTAACGAGGAATTATTATTTGTAAAGATGTTTTATTTTGTGTTTAAAGGTTGTTTTATCCGGTAAGGATGGTGTAATTGTATCTGGCATAAAATTAACATGACTTTAGAACTTAATATTTATTTAACTCAAAGGGCAGCATCTTCGCGAAGAAAATTATATGCTCAAAAGCATATACTCTACCACTTGTCAGCAAAAAATGTTTTCAACATAGAGCAACTTGTATTATAAGTGTTCATTTCCAGTAACTTCGTGCGGGGAAATAGGAGGATTTATATTAATTTATTTCAATAGACACGCGTCTTTGAAAAAACTTATAATATGTAAGTGCCTATTCGACACCTTTTTGCCGTCTAATAATGGGTAGGTAAGCACTGAGCCAAGTGCAGTGTAACACATGACCTGGAAAATCAGAGGATGTGGTTTTGAATGATTAATTACTAAAGACCGTGTAGAAATCAATTATAAACACCTCATTTGTGTCTCAAAATTACAAATTTTCTTAGCAGTAAAATATGATTAATTACATTAAAAGACAGACATTTGCCAGTGTGCTACACGTCATCAACAGGTAGTGGCGTGGAGAGGTCAACCCCTACCCTCCTCCTCCTCCTCTTAAACCAACAGATATGACACTGCCCGATCTATAACTTCTCCGTGCGCTCTTAGCTGATAGTTCACACGGGACATTTAAAATTTGACTTGCATTTGGTGCCATATTATTTACATTTTCAGAGGGTTTGAAAGTTTTAGGTCAGCTTGTATTTTGTGTCGGATTATAATAAATTATATACACCATTTTAAGACATTATTTTCTTTATTAAAACGAGTCTAGGAGAAATATCTTTAACGTATTATTAACAGTAATACTTTTTCTAAAATTCATATATATATATATATATATATATATATATATATATATATATATATTCAATTAAATCTGTCGATGGTGTTTACCTTGCAATTTTTTATATATTTTTAGTTTTTTTATATATGTTAGTACATGATGGTTCTCTAGTTGAGAACGATAAAAAAATTAATTAAATTTATATATCAAAATACAATAAATTTAAAGTTAGTACTGAAATATTTTTTTGTGTAGGTGCACCACTGGGTGTGTACAATCAACAATATGGTATTAAAGGTAATAATGTCGTATACAGAATTTAAGAATGGATTGCCATAATAATACATTTTAAGCAGGCTGGATGCAACAGACATGAAAACATGCTGTTGATGTAGATTTTTGGACAAGGAGAGCAGGGTGAAGGTAGCGTTGGTCCTGCCTGGACCTGCTTCAGTGCGGTATATGTCACGTGTTTCTCTAATATACCACAGTTATTTTTCTAGTAAATACAAATGAGGAACTAAATGGATTTAAATGGTTAAAGGCAATAACCATATGACAATCGAAGATTGCGAAAGTGTTGTAACCCAAGATGGTGGTTCGCGGGGACCGAGTAATCAGCACGCTACTAAAATCTAGATGGAATGGTAGAGCATGAATACAATGAAAGATGGTGGGCGGAACACAGGTGACTTAATAGTGGTGACAAAATTATCAAGGAATGACAGAGAATGAAAGGAATGTAACTAAGAAAATAAGAAATCAAATATAGTGAACATGGCATGACAAAGCATGAGAGAATGTTTGTTTCTTCAGCTCGCCTGGTGGCTAAATCGAGAAATTAGCACCACTTAAGTGATGGAAATAGAATACAATATGTCAGGCGCAGACAGCACACTCTACATTTGAAATAAATGTAAACAAATATGGCTGCCCCCTGGTGGCTCAATTGATAACTCGCCTAGTGACTAGATCGAAAATTAATACACTAATACTATCAACGTGATAAAAAACCAACAAATGACAAACGAATATACCCACTATGCCTGATGGAAAGCATTCGACAGAATAAGAATGGGTGAGTGGGGTGGAGGCCTGCCGACTATTTAACCAATGAGAAACATTGGTAGGGGAGGGAAAAGTTATGAAAATGTGATTTATTGGAGAGTTAGTTGTTTGCTGGTCATGGTGCTGGGGGAACCTCCGGAAACGTAAACTTTTAATGCATTATAAAATAATATTTTTAATAATTTTTTAAGTAAAGATTTTGATAATTTTTAAATTCTTAGGAAATTTTTGGAATTTTTGATGCAGTTATATGTTCGAGGTCAAAGGTCACCGGGTTAAGGCCAAATGTCAAGGTCATCTGGATCCAAGATGACAGGAGTAGTCAGTAATGTAATATGATCGCTGATTTTTTGAATTTATTCAATTTATACAATTTTTCTCGAGTTTTTTCAAGGCCATTCGAGTTTAAAGTTACAGGGTCGAGGTCATGATTCAAGGTCACCTGGGTCCAACATGGCAGTTGGGTGACGTCATGAGTTGTTGGCTGGTCTGTTCAAGTCCCTCGTCCCCTCTAAACACCGATGTTTAAAATTTTAATTTTATAAATTTTTAAAATAAATTTTTAATAATTTCTTATAAATATTTGGGAATTTGAGGTTTTTTTTTGTTGGGATTTTTGGTAATTTTTGGGAATTTATTGTGATTTTATTCGGAATTTTTGTGTTCAAGATCTAAGGTCACCAAGGCTGAGGTCAAAGGTCAAGGTCACCTATAACACCATGGTGGTTAAATGGCTGACAGAACCAATATGGCTGACGGTCAGCTCCGGCTCCGATCCCGGATCCTGTGTATCGATTTGGCATACCCTATGCCTATAAAATCAATATGACCGCCACTGCGGTGCCCTCGAGAAGCGAGGCTCCCAAATCCTTCCGATGGGTCGAAAAGTGCCTTTATGAGGCTCGTTTTTGCAGCAGGATGATCGGGTTTTTTAAGGGAAAAATGGGAAATTTTGAGAGAAAGAGGAAAATTTTGAGGGATAATTAGCCGCCGGGGGACTGGAATGACAGAGCACAAACCACTCCGATCTCCGGTCCCGGATCCCATTGAGCCAAAACTTAGATAATTATTCTACTACCATGAATGGTTTATACACCGATTTCGATCGATCAAACTTGATTGACATTTATTGATTACAGACATGATGTAAAATATGCAAATTGCCAGTAGTACCAGTTAGTTCTCTATAAAACCATACTTCATCACCAAGCTCAAACTTCACCTTGTTACGAGATAACAAAATAGATTATGAGTAAATACTAATTACAGCAGTCTGGTCTAATAACACCCTCATGAACTGACACAGTTTTCCAGACAATAATGTGCCGGGGATTCAATTCAGTGTAGAAGAGAGTTATATTATTTTCAATTTTTGTGTAGATTTGTTTTCAAGGTATTACGGCTAGAGCTGGAATTTGCCTTTTGGAATTGTGTTGTTTTCTTAAACGTCATAATTCAAGTAACCCAACGTTTACCAGTATGTCTGATTTGATCTCCAGGACATTATATGTTAAAAAAAACTGTGTTGCAATTACGACCGACATTGACAAGACATCAAATATAGGAGTACAGTAACAAAGCAACGTACAAAAACTACACTGAGAGAAAGTCTAACAAAATATTCTTTTGTAAAGGCCAAAAATGTATTTAGTTTCAAGACGTGTAGTAACTGGATCAGGCGAGGTTTAATTTCAACGGTATGCAAAGACAAAGTTTTCCGCGTGTTAACCTCAGCTGTAACAAGAATTGTATTGCCATTCGTGAATCTGTATCTGAAGAAAACTATTTCGCGTGTGTGATCGGCATTCTCTGCCTTATTTTCCGTTTTAAACCCGGTATTATCTCAGTGAAAGCCTCAATTATCTATTTAGAGGAATGTATTCAGTATGCGACCAATTTTGACTCACGCATGCTCTTGAACGTACTGTAGTGCAATTTCATATCGTTATGACGCCAGTTCTAATAAAATTTCTATCTGCATTGAGGAAAATTCAGTTTGCTTATTCAAATACACAGCTATGAACTTAACAGATATTAGGAACGCAATGTTGTGTATATTTAAAAATTTAATTTATAAAGCTCCGCCACAAAAATTAAATTAATCAAACTTTGTAACTACTCACTTGACCCCAAAAGTCTTCTATGTTCTAATTTTGTACAGCAGGCTATGTTGAAGGCAACTCTTTTAGTTGGCCTATCCTAACTAAAGAACTAAAGTTACAAGGCAACAGAAATGTGTAGTGCCAGGTATCCCGAGCAAGGGGCTGGAACTCACAAAGTGACCTCAGTAGTGTAATTATGGCTACTTTGGCGCAAGGGCGTGGGCCGTCGGATCCTGATTCGGGGGAGTCGCCATCTTGTAACGTCACCCGACCTCCATATTGGATGTCATTGACCTTTCACTCCCAACCCGCGTGACCTTTGACCTTGACCCCGAGGACCTTTTACCTCAAAAAACACAATTTAAATTCCAAAAACTCCTCAAAAAGGTCTAAAAAATTCTTTTAAAAATCCGAAAAAAAAAAAAAAACTAAAAATTATTAAAAATTATTTTCAAATTATTAAAAGGATCAACAATAATTACACATTTTTTTCAGTAATGCTGACAGGGTTCAGCAACCCAGGTGCCAGGGATCACCGACCCAGGGGTAGGTGATCAGGAGACAGGGATCAATACTAATTGACCTTTGGCCTTTACCTTTGACCTAGAAAAATACAAAAAATAAAACAATCACAAAAAAGTAAAAAATCAATTAAACGATTTATAAAAAAATTACTATCAACAAATTTGATTAAAAATTGTTAAAGAAAATAAAAATATTGTTTTAAAATTTATTTTTATAAAATGTTATTTTAAAAAATTTCTTAATTAAAAAGTCTTTATATCCGGTGGCCATTTATTCCTTTATTCCCCCGGAATCTCCCCTTTTCCTACAAAAATTCTCTTAGAAAATTTATAAAAAATTAACATGTCCGTAAGTCCCCCTCCCCTTTTTTTCCAGCACATCCAATTACTCACCTCTGTTCGACTCCAGCAGGCGATTGACTCCCTCGCACCCACTCCCCTTACCTATACTCATTCCGCCATCTTGATTTTTTCATTCATCATTTGTTTATATGCTACTGGAGTTAGCCATATTTGTTTATATGTTACTGGAGGCTGTCATATTTGTTTTTCGTTTGCCATTTCTTTATACAATACTGGAGGCCACCATCTTGGTAGGTGACCACCACCTTGGTATATATCACCCATCCACCATCTTGAAAGGCAATGCCCAATAGCAATTGACCTTGGCCCATGACCTTGAAAACCAAAATTCGAGAAATATGCATAAAAGTCAGCAAGCATAATATATTACAGACTACTACCGCAATGTTAGATGCAGTGTACCTCGACCTTGACCCCATGACATTGAATGACCTTGAAAACAAAAATTTGAGAATAAATGCATAAAAATCAGCAAGCACAATACATTACAGACTACTACCGCCATGTTAGATGCGGACTACCTTGACTTCGACCCCATAACCTTAAATGACATAGAAAATTGACACTCGAGAACAAATACACAAAAATCAACAAGCATAATATATTACAGACTACCGCCACCATATTAGATGCTAACTACCTCGACCTTGACCCATAACCATGAATAACCTTGAAATTAAAAAGCCAAAAAAAATACATAGAATTCAACAAGAATAATACATTACTGACTACCGTCACCATATTAGAAGCAAATTGCCTTGACCTTAACACCATGACCTTGAATGACCTAAAACAAAAACTCCAGAAAAAATCTATGTGACGAGGCAGAAGCTAGTCGAGACGATCCACATTCCACTCAGCTGCTGTCAAACTAAAACTCTCGGATTACGACCCTACTGCTTATAATATACAAGTGACAAACCTTGTAGCAACATATTGACTTTGAACTAATCGTACTGCACCATTAATACATTGTGCAGACACCGACCAGCCAATCACCAAGTTACCACATGATTGCAGCTAACCAATCACACGCGAGCATTGAGACATCACACACAGGCAGATAGGCAGGCTTTAGATACTAGTTCCTTGATTACATTATCATGCAGTTATATCTTCAACAGTTTCTTCCAGACAAGTTCTTCGGTCACCTATAAATCATGGCCACACTTAAAGTAGACAACTAACTCCTGTTGTCGGACCGACCTCTCATAAGACTGACCCCATTGACCCCATTGTCTTCATTGACCCCATCAACCCAGAATGACCCCTGATTGTGGTGCTGTAGTACTAATTGCGGTGCTGCGGTAAGTGCGGTATGCATGTGTATGAGTGTGTGTGTGTAGATCGCAAGTGAAAAAATAATTCATGGATTTTAAACAAAACTTATATAGCCCTATATCTAACATTTGTAATGCAAACATTTTATTTAATATCTTCGCTTTAAAACAGTATATATCCAGGTCATGCGTTATATTTCATAGATTCCTGGGCAAACTTTATTAACACTTTGCAATAAAAGTGGCCAGAACTACAGCAGGCTTCCACCCTGCTTTCCAATTGATCATCGTCTCGTGAAAAGGACTCTTCGTTAGGACCGCTCTCCGAAGCTGACGGGCATTTTGAACATAGGCGATAACCCGATCGCAGAATCGGCACTGGCAACAACCAGTTAGTGATAATGCAGGTCGATGGTCCATGGTTATAGAGGACAAAAGGCAGGCCTTCGTATTCACAATTCATCTTCGCGGTATGGGAGCATTCTGAGAAAATCCACACATTCGTTCGCCCCGGAAGAAAACTCGCAGTTACTATCATAATATGGTATTTACATATGCTCTTAGACATATGCACAGATATATATATAAATAAATTTTATATTTTCATATTTATATTTACATACTTATAGATAGATATTTAAATTAACTTTATATTGCCATATTTATATTACATACTTATAGATATATATTTAAATTAATTTTATATTTCCATATTTATATGTACATACATACATATCGACATTTATTTTAAGTTGTCATATTTACATGTACATATTTAATTTAATTGTATTTTCCCATATTTATATGTACACACCCATATGTAATATATTTAAATAAATTTAATATTAACATAGTTATGTGTACATAACTATCTATATAAATTAAATTGAAATTAATTTTATATTAACATAGTTATATACCTGTACTTATAAACTAAATTAAAAATAATTTTGTATTTAAATAGTTATTTACCTATTCCTATACATAACAATTAAATTGCAAATAATTATATATTTATATAGTTATATGCTCATAGCTATAAATAAATGATTTACGTTCTTATTTTATATAAATACATAATTATGTATAGTCCTATTATATATTATATATATATATTATATATTATATATAAACACGATAGCACCTGTGTGTTTTCTTCCGGGGCGAACAAATATGTGGATTTTCTCAGAGTGCTCCCATACCGTGAAGATGAATTGTGAATACGAAGGCCTGCCTTTTGACCTCTATGACCATGGACTCCCGACCTGCATTATCGCTAACTGGTTGTTGCCAGTGCCGATTCTGCGATCGGGTTATCGCCTATGTTCAAAATGCCCGTCAGCTTCGGAGAGCGGTCCTAACGAAGAGTCTTTTCACGAGACGATGATCAATTGGAAAGCAGGGTGGAAGCCTGCTGTAGTTCTGGCCACTTTTATTGCAAAGTGTTAATAAAGTTTGCCCAGGAAGCGATGAAATATACCGCAGAACCTGGATATATACTGTTTTAAAGCATAGTTATTAAATAAAATGATTGCATTTCAGATGTTAGAGATGTGACTATATAATTTTGTTTAAAATCCATGAATTTTTTTTTTCACTCGCGAACTACACACACACACACCGCACTTTCCACCGCCATCAGCACCGCATTCGTCACTGCAATCAGCACCGCAACCATCACCGCAATCAGGGGTCATTATGGGTTATTGGGGTCGATGGGGCGAATGGAGCCGATGGGGTCATTGGGGTCAGTCTTGTGAGGGGTCGGTCCAACAACAGGAGTCAGTTGTCTACTTTAAGTGTGACCATGATTTTTAGGTGACCGAAGAACTGTCTGGAAGAAACTGTTGAAGATATAACTGAATGCTAATGTGATCAAGGAACTAGCATCTAAAGCCTGCCTACCTGCCTGTGTGTGATGTCTCAATGCTCGCGTGTGATTGGTTAGCTGCAATCATGTGGTAACTTGGTGATTGGCTGGTCGGTGTCTGCACAATGTATTAATGGTGCAGTACGGTGGGTTCAAAGTCAATGACACTATAAGGCTTGCACACTTGTATATTACAAGCAGTAGGGAGGTAAGCCGAGAGTTTTAGTTTAACAGCAGCTGAGGGGAAGGTAGATCGTCTCGACTATCTTCTGCCTTTTCACATAGATCTTTTCTTGAGTGTGTGTTTTTAGGTCATTCAGGGTCATGGTGTTAAGGTCAAGGTAGTCCGCATCTAACACGGCGGTAGTAGTCTGTAATGTATTGTGCTTGTTGACTTTTATGCACTTATTCTCGAATTTTGGTTTTCAAGGTCATTCAAGGTTATGGGGTTGGGGTAGTCTGCATCTAACACGGCGGTAGTAGTCTGTAATGTATTGTGCTTGCTGACTTTTATGCACTTATTCTCGAATTTTGGTTTTTAAGGTCATTCAAGGTTATGGGGTCGAGGTAGTCTGCATCTACCATGGTAGTAGTAGTCTGATGTATTGTGCTTGTTGACTTTTACGCATTTATTCTCGAATTTTGGTTTTCAAGGTCATTCAAGGTTATGGGGTTGGGGTAGTCTGCATCTGACATGGCGGTAGTAGTCTGTAATGTATTGTGCTTGCTGACTTTTATGCATTTATTCTCGAATTTTTGTTTTCAAGGTCATTCAATGTCATGGGGTCAAGGTCGAGGTACTCTGCATCTAACATTGCGGTAGTAGTCTGTAATATATTATGCTTGCTGACTTATGCATTTTTCTCGAATTTTGGTTTTCAAGGTCAAAGGTCAATTGCTATTGGGCATTGTCTCCCAAAATGGTGAATGGGTGATACATACCAAGACGGTGGTCACCTACCAAGATGGCGACCTCCAGTAATGTATAAAGACATGGCAAACGAAAAACAAATATGACAGCTTCCAGTAACATATAAACAAAGATGGCTGCCTCCAGTAACATGTAAACAAATTAATGAAAATCAAGATGGCGGAATGAGTAACGGTGAGGGGAGTGGTTGCGAGGCAGTCAGTCGTCTGCTGGAGTCGATCAGAGGTGAGCAATTGGTTGTGCTGGGGGGACCTTCAGAAATGTAAGTTTTTTAATAAATTTTTTTATAAATATTTTAGGGAAAAAGGGAAATTCCGAGGGGAAAAAAGGGAAAAATGGTCGCCGGAGTTTAAAAATGTTTAATAAAGAAATTTCAAAATTAAATTTTTGAAAATTAATTTTAAAACAATATTTTACATTTTTAAAACGACTTTTAATTACATTTTTAATTTTTTTTTTTTTTAGTTCCATAATTTTTTTTTTTTTTTTTTTTTTTTGCATTTTCAAGATCAAAAGTCAAGGCCAAAGTTTGTGGGTACCGATTCCTGTCTCCTGGGTCTGACCCTGGGTTGCTGAACCCTGGCACCTGGGTCGCTCATCGCTGTCAGCATTTATGGAAAAAAATGGTCATTTCTGTGGGTCCTTTTAATAATTTTTAAAATAATTTTTAAATAAATTTTAATAATGTATTTTTTCGGATTTTTTAAATATTTTTTTTAAGATTTTCTTTTTGGAATTTTTAAATGTATTTTATTGTTTTTGAGGTCAAAGGTCCTCGGGGTCCAGGTCAAGGTCAAAGGAAACACGGTCGGGGTGAAAGGTCAATGCCATCCAAGATGGCGTCTCCCCCGAATCCGGATCCGGCGTCCCACGCCCTTGCGCCAAAGTCACCATAATTACACTACTGACCTCAAAAACTACTTCCATGCTATATTAAATCTCATAGAGGCTGTAACTATGGAAAATAAACTGTCATTTCGGCAGACCATAAAATAAACGAGTCTTGTGGCAATTTTGTCTGTATCTACAAAATGAAAGTAGGAGCTTATTATTCTTCGCTTTCATGTTCACAGTTTCTCAGACAAGCAATTCGCCATTTAAAAACGTATGCTTATAATTAAGCCACTTAAGCCATTAGTTTAAGAGAATAAACAGCCTGTCCGTTCCATTGTTCAGAAGGTAAATAGGGGAAAATGTTTACCACCAAATCACGCATTGTTTTCAACCAAAGTTACCTCAACTATGCTCCCACCATATACACTTACCGAGTCGAGTGGGCAGAATTTACGGCTGTTCACATATCAGCAGATTTAATGCGCGTCCTTGCGGTAGCCAAGGTTCAAAAAATACAGAAACTCTGGGGTTGCACGCTGTACGACGGAAAGCTAACATTACTATTCAGTACTTTGCTTGTAGATGAGAATATCATTCAAAACTGCCCCTGCAATTTCATAGTGCACTAACAAGAGGGGCGTTATATGTACTGCACTCGCACCACTCAAGGGCGCAATAGTACAAAATAGGAATAACACACACTGACACAGAATTCCGAAAATTGCAATTATGATTTATTAAACAGCTCTCTACCCTTCTTACAAAAAGTGTAAAATCGCATATATCAGCTGAGATCATTATCTTCAGTGTAACAGGTGAGTAATTAAGAATCAGTAATGAAATTACTAATTAGGAACATTATAACACTCAGTTTACTAACTTCACATCGCAAATTATTCATGGAAATGACTGGAAATGTGAAGTTGAACACTCTCTCAATAAACTGTAAAGAATAAAAAATTTGGAGTGCCAAACATTTATAATGACTCCATCATCATAGCCTGTTGTGGTAATGACCTTGACTTGTTTGGGCTGGCCTTCGACAAGTATTTTTCCTCACTGAAACAATTTAACGTTTCTAGCCTCTTACTGCACATTAAGTCGACTCGCCAGTTCTACCATGTTCCAATCTCAGGACCAAAAGGGATAGAAAGCCAATTAAATAATTTTACGTTTCCGTGATACACTCATCAAATACCTGTCTTAAGACCCTCAGGTCAGAATGGCTATGAAGTTTAATTATTTAATGCGCCAACATCGCGCCTAACTGTAAGACATTAATTTGGCCTTAATACCAGTGCCTGAAAAACACGTAAAGAATAGCTAACTAATTGGCTTCAAGTATGAAAACATGATTCTTCACGTACAATTTAATTAGATATAAATCAATGACTTCAAATTATACGGGCGCTGCAGTCAATAGACCCATCAAAGGGGGGTCATTAAAAATAAAACAACAATTTATAAAACTCCTTAAAACGGTAAATCCGTGCGGTGGCATCACAGAACAATTTACTAAAAACCATTCTGAAAATAATCAAGGGATCAAACACAGCACCGCACCGTGAAATTTTATATACGCAAATAAAATGATATTAAAATTCCAAAACTCTTCTCCTGCGCGAGACTGGACAGCCAAGTCTAGAGACACAGTACTGCTGCGGGCTAACCAAATGGGGCAGTGGCAGGCAACACTAAAGGAATATTCATAAAAGCTTCAAAAATATCTAACAAGTAAATATGCGTAAAATTTCCAACTAGCGTATCGTAACATTAAATAAATCATTTACTATTAATGTTACTCAGACCTCCAACTACTTTAGCTATACGGATTAAAAACATCAAAACCTCTAAACACAAATTACAGCCCAAAATGATTTTAAAAACTGCCGTCCAGACTCACCGCCTAATATTCCGTCTTGCGTGCACATTTCCTAAACATTTTAACAATACCGCCAATCGCTTCCCTTCAATTTAAACACACTTATTTCATGAAACGCCATTACATTTAAAATTCCGCACATCAGAATCGTCAGCGATAGCCCGTGGCGTTGAAGCTTCCATCAGGTGAAGTTTCCATCAGACGAGCTGGTGAGAGGCGAGATACACAGTTGGAAGGTCTGTATAGCAATCACATTACAAATTTAAAACTTAGATGCGTGGCAGGTGTAGGGAGGTGGTGGGGGAAACCAAGGAACAAGGAATAGAAGCCGAGCTGGCCATAGAACAAGACTCTGGGCGCTACCAACTGTAGCGGTAACGGCGGCAATAGCCATTATAGAGGGCAGCACTGCTGCACACTTACATTTAATACTTTAAATTTCGTTCACCACTGCAAAATCGGGCCTTTGAAATGTTACGACATTAAAAAAAAATTCACATTCCAGATAAAACTAGACAGACCCTGGATCATTTCTATCCATTTCCCAATTAAATAAATTTCTCCTACTAAGACCTTGGGTCGTTTAAGGGCACTAAAATACCACCAAATAAATATATATATATATATGTGTGTGTGTGTGTGTGTGTGTGTGCATATGGCCAACTTAGTAAATATACAAGTACCTTAAAATATAAAATAGTATAAAAATTATGTTTCCAATGTTCTGAGTATCTTTGTGTATCATATGTAAGAATCTGTCACTATTGATAAAACGACTTTTCAGATGCACTCCATACTTCACATTTGTAAACGAAAAGTTTGCACGAAAACGACAATTTAAGTTATGTTTTACAAAAAAGGGTCCAAATGTTTGATCATTATGTTCAATGCTGCTCTACAAAATTGATTTTTTTAATAAGTTAATTTTGTAGATGTGCAGTAAGTGCAGTATGATGTCAGCCAGAAGAAAAATTAATATTGTGATTCGGAAAGTACTAAACGTATGTATTCATAGTTTAAATTTGAATCTTGCGGCCGGACATTGTAGCAATTTTACGCAACTAATTATAAATGTTCTAGACTGTTATTAAGAATCAGAATACAGATTGCAGCATTATATTACTCATCTGCAGTAGCGCCTTGTAAACACTTAACGAGAGTGATACGCTCGTACACAGTTGGGAGGGAAGTTAAATATATTAGTTTCGACGAGAGGACTTACAGAAGGATTTGCCAAGAGTCGCGATTTTCAAGGGTCGCTCCTGTGTTTTTCTCTTTTGGTTCACGTCTCATTGAACCTTCTTCCGGAACATAGAGCTTTGCGTATTTTTCCTTTGGTAGTTCCAACTTCACAATTTCGTTCCCTCGAGTCTCGAATCCAATCTCTGTTACAAAGTGTACGGTACAAAGTTCGGTACTGAAGAGGCAAAGTTAGGATTCCATGTATTTATTTTCATTCACTTTTCTAGTGTCCTCCTAACGCGAAGCCTGTTGGAAAAATATAAATATTAAAAAAATAATAATACTAAACAGAATAACGTCAAACGAAACATATACTTCCCGGAATATTGATTTTTTTTTTTTTACAATAAGTAAGAACAGAAAGGTGCTGGTTGAATAAGGCTATAGTAGTGATGTGTAATGTGTTTTGTAATAAATTTGGGCAGTCTTTAACAGCTGAGGTTTTCAGAATCTATCTAAAGGAAGTGAGTGTTTATTTTAAAAACATTTTATTGTGTTTGAGTACAAGTTAGTTTCTTCAAAATTATGTGTTCCTCCTTCGCATATTTTAGCCTGAAGTTGTAGAAACACCTTTAAAACATAATGTGCAAATATATTATTTGCAACCTACGTAAATATCAACCCCGAAACTCGCTGATAAGTAGGCAGGCTGAGTTTCTTCATCACCAAATTGTATATGGCGAACCCAAAACCGTAGAAATCAGCAACCTTGCTAGCTATATTTGACAAGTCATCTTTTTGAATCAATATTTGTACTTTCGCCCCTGAACAGGAAACACGTCAGCTCTTACCAAATAGGTTAGAAGTTAGCGAGCTGGCATGTCTAATGAAGGAAATATCGATGTAATTATCAAGTCGACAAACTGTGCCCAAACCACTGAATCACTGATGAGGAAAACCTTAACATGCTGTATCACAACGATAATATTGCGATGGCTAACAGTGTAATAAGTAGGTTTCACAACCAGCAGGAGAAACGCAGTTCTGTAATCGAGGGACAATCTTCCTTCATCTGACCGGAAGAGAAAGGTGACAACATTTATATAGACACTTAAAGAAATTATTTGTTAATTTACCATATCAGTGTATATGTACAGTGATACAGAGCGAATGGTCAATTAGTTACTTATAAATCCATGGTAACGTTCCTACAGTTGCTCAGGAAAGAGTCAAATGTGTAGGAAGATCCCAACTTTGTATAGTAGCGATGCTAAACATTCCCATATTTTCAGCCTAATACGAAGTACTATTTCCATACACCGTATAGGTTAGAAACTTCCATTAGAGTTTAGGAAGTTAGCCAGAAATTTATTTTACAGTGACAGGCTTCGAACTATGCACATGAAATGTCTTATCGTGAAGGACACGACTGGAATTGAGAGACGCATTTTAGTCTTATTTATCCTCTATCCGAGACGTTTGAAGATTTCCATGCCCATAAAACTTATATGGTCAGACCAAAACTTGATATGGCCTCTGGAGAAAAAGAAAATACTTTAAGGGTCCTCCTAAGTCGTCATATGTGACTCACCGTAAGCATTTGTACCTATTATAATTTTAAAAAAACTCTGGAATATTTAATTGTATCTTTTCTTCAGTTTAGAAAATGGAAATCTATAATGCGTTTTTCATTCATAAATTTGGTCATCGAAACATAAATGTAGTCGTTGGAGAGTGTCAAATTCGGTAAAATCGATATTTCGTTTTTCATTCTAAATTTGTCTATCGAAACACAAATGTAGTCGTTGGAAAGTGTTAAATTCAATAAAATCGATATTTCGTTTTTCATTCATAGATCTAGCTGTCGAAACTTAAATGCAGTCGTTGGAAAATGTCAAATTCGGTAAAATCGCTGTAAGCAGCACGCAATATGTGATATTTATTCCTTTGTAAAACTGTTTAAACTGTAGCGACAATTCTGTATCTTTTCTGAACAGAATGTTGTAGCAAGATCATATATAGGCTGTTCACGGTAATATGAGCACTTTTGAAAGCCCTCCTTAAGATCTACTTCTATACATGTCGTGTATTCCTCCAACCTTATGTAAATTAACGTTGCCATGGTGTCTCATCACTTCATTCATGCGTCGGTCAAATGAAATCGTGAACTTATTAGAAAAGCAAATTGATTACATGTCTGCTCATTTTAAAACTTCAATGCAAAAAAAAAAAACAGAAATCCAAAGAAATAATTTAAGTTATCAAGAATGGTTACCTAAAACTTTTTATTCGATGTTAAGAAATGGAAAAACCTTTCCATCCGTCGCTACCAAGTTTACTGGGCGAATATCACTCAATGCTCCCGTTAAAATACATGCATGCAGGGGTAGTAACTTATTTCTAAGGTTCAATTCTAAGATGCTAACTTTATCGTGAACAGCCTATAGTTACCGCTTAAATTTCCGAGCAAACAGAAGGCACACGAAGCTTGTTTATGGTATTTTTCATCGCTGTCGCAATGCTTTCTTGTGGCTGTATGTGACCTCGAGAGATTTTATATTGTTTTCTAGGAATTCCCCCTTAAATCGGAGCACTGCGATTCCAGATAACGCACTATGTGACGAGACTACAGAGCCTCTGAGTGACGCGCAGTCATGCTTCGTCAGTGCTATTCCGCATCGCAATGAAACATTTTGCTGTCGTAAACAATACCCTAAGGAATTATTTGTAAATTTAACATTTGAATGCATATTTATAGTTACAAAGCACGCATGGTAAAATATTTTCCCATACTTGCATGCTAACGTTCCTGCAGTTGCTCAGGAAAGAGTCAAATGTATAAGGAATTTCCCAACTTTGTATAGTAGCAATACTAAACATTCCCGTATTTTCAGCCTGACATATAGTATTATTTCCGTACACTGAGTAGGTTAAAAACTTTCATTACAGTTTAAGAAGTTTACCAGAAATTTCTTTGCAGTGAATCAGCAATCCGGTGAAAGTGCTATTTATCACTCGGACTATCTTCCCAGGAAAATGCAGTCGTCCATTTCCCCGAGTCATTATTCAGAGTGAGACCAACTGTCGCCATTCAAAGGTCGAGGAAAGACCAGGGAGTAGTTAAGGCTCTGAAATACCCAGGTTAAGGAAGGCTGCAGTTTAGCCAGCCTGGAAATGAAAGTGGGAACGGCTCATTTGACATAGAAAACCTTGTCCAAAATATTAAAACAAGTGTCAATCAGACACACAATAAAGCCAAGGAATTGTGTCTACTATGGTGAAATGGCTTCTAAGCAAAAACTCTAAAATTTACAGAACTGAAGCAAATTGGTTGGTACCAAGGATCAACCAATTACAAAGTTTGCTCGACAAAGTACTGAATGAAAATTCCAAATTTATTGGCAATGTGCAACAAATGGAAACCCATGGCGAGGGTACCTCCAAACGAAAAGAGGGACAAACTGTGGCAAGAGGAATGCCTGGCATCAAGAGCTATGTTCAAACTGTAAAGGGCGAATAAATAAAGCCACTGCCCTCTAAGTAAGTGGTACGTGCTGATATACCCAGACAAAGAAGGGACTACTGGCATAGAAACCAAGGACAAGATCAAGAATAATCTTGACACAAAAGCTGAAGTATTGCAGATCCGCAACATAAGTGGCATTAGAAATGGTGGAGTGCTCATTGAGGCTGGCAATGATGAGATTCTAGAAAAACCCAAAAACTAGACAGTGATAAAAGAAATGGGTCTTAAGTTAGAGGCGCCAAGAAAAAGAGGCCCTAGGATAGTGGTGTATGATGTGCCTCGGTCGGAAGACACGTCATGTCTGGTGCAAACTATCTACAGACAAAATTTCCAGTCCAGAGATGGGATATCTGTGGAAAATTTTAAGAGAAATGTAGTGGTCAGTCATCGGACTGGTCGAAGGGACACTGACAGAGTCAGTGTAGTGTTAGAATGTGCCCCAGATATAAGGAATACTATTATGGCAATGGAGAGGCTTTATGTCGGCTATGAAAGCTGACTATATATGTGTCCTGTTGCTATAAGTGTCAACAATGGAAACACATGGCAAATAAATGTAAAGAGACAGAGCCAACATATTCAAAGTGCGCTAAAAAGGGCCATGGGTATGAAAATTGCCCGATAAAGTCAGACAACAATGTTTAGGAGACATGTGCAAACTGTATAAAGAAAGGTGCCGCACGTGAGCAAAGGGTGGACTCCAGAGTTTTCCCGGCATATCAGAAGGCTCTGTCGGTGGAATTCGCCATGGTTGATTATGGACTGCAATGTCATAATATGTGGGCAATTAAATATGCAAATGTCGTTGGCAGTGGCTGCTGAGCTGAACAGAATTGCAGTGGAGCAGACGGTGGATATGGTCTTGTTTCAGGAATCATATGTGCATTTTAATGAAGTAATGGGACTAATTGTCACTGTGTACACCAAAGGGATCCAACCTCAGGCCTGAGTATTGAGGAAAAATAAGAACATGGATGTGATGATGATGGCCAGCATCTCTAACGCACTTCACGTCTGTGTAAAAGCAATAAAGTGAACAACTAATTGCAGGATTATGTCTTCATACATTCAGTTTGGGGATGACACACAAACACATCTAGATAGATTGGCAGTGTCGATCGACATGTTAAGAGAAAACCCTTGGTGATTGGTGCAAATGTTAATGGGAAGTCTGAACTTTGGCATTCGCCAGTCACAGACGAATCAGCCAGTTCATTTTAATAAATTATTTGGATCTCGCAGGCACATGGTACTGAAACATACACTGTCATCACTGTGGTAAATGGTAAGGCTAAATAAAGACCATATCAGCAATTGGAGAGTGCTGGAGGAAAATGCACGTGATCGTAGACTTATAGTCTATGAAATTGTATATGGAGGAAGAAATGTCGATTGTGTGTCAGAGATAGGAAGAAATGTTCTATATGTACAGTACATCGATCAGCAAATTGGCCACAATATGACAATACCCTGTTGGGTAAGCTGAGAAGATGTCCTCAACAGCGGCAAGACAAAGCATACGTGGAAGAAAGACTAGCCGCAATCACTCGAATCATCACTGAGACCTATGAGGAAAATCTCTGAAAAACAAGTCAAGGGCTCCCGAACATATCATAATGGGACTTGGAATTGGAAAATAAGATGAATCAAGTGCGAAGAGACAGGAGACGACTTCACAGACTTGGAGGTGACGAGAGAGGATTATTTTCTCAAGAGTACAAGCGAAAAAAGCAGGCTTACTTCAACATGGTTCGTTCGAAAAAGGTACAGTATGGTCGGACTATGTTACACAAGCGGGTAACGAGAATCCTTAAAATGTAATCTATAATATTGCGGCAAAATGAGGAAAGCAATAACTCCACACTAAGTCTAAGGGCTGAGCTTGCGGGGGGGGGGGGGGGTAGAGGGAGGAACTGCTATGCTCAAAATAACGTGTCTTTCCCTAGGTGTTGTGTGTGAATTAAGCCGGGATTCAAGGGCAGTTCCTCACATCGGGGGCGTCAATTCAGAAGCGATTTCACCCCCCCCCCCACATCCACCAGCTATTGAAGTCCCATTTGCTTTTTCCGTGGGGGCATGTATAGAAGTGTTAAATCTGAAGCGATTTCACTCCTCACCATCTACCCTCAGCTAGAAATAGTTATTCACTTTTGGTTGAAATTATTACTGTATTCTTACAGCACTCGTGCACATATGGATCCTGAGGTACTGCTACAGATACCATCATGAAAGAGATTGTGCCACCACCAGCAATTTTGAGTATAGATTGTTGAAACTAGTAATTCACTTCGACAATTTCGCTTGTGCACTCCTGCACAGGGATTTGCGGCTGCGACTTCTGTTTGGGCCTCGGGCCATGGTTTAAAACCAATTCCTGGGGGTTCCAACCCTTATCCATTACCAAGGTTGTGGTAGTGAAATAATTTTTAGTTGCGACATTATGGCCCATTGTAACCACTAGAGGTAGTATTGTTCTTACCCACCCTATCTATGTATCTGCTTCTTTTCTTTTCTTCCTCTTTATACAGAATTCTTTTGTTAACTTACTTTTGGCTGTATTCTTTATTCTTGTTGTTTGTTCTAACCATTGTGTTTTTTTGTCCTAGATTGTATAATTTGCGATGTTGAAACCCACCTGTATAGCTCATTCTTGCAGCACCATGGAGATTTAAAATATATGTTTTATATCTATGTAGTACTCTAAGTGTATACTCTATTTCTCCGTCCCCAGCCAGAGACCCACACGTATGGTTGCTTTAGCAGCCAAGTGGGTAGTAAAGTGGAAGAACGATGCCAACCAGTTTCAGACCAAAGGATGGATGAGTAGTTCCAAACCGAAGGATGGATGAGAGGTTCCAAACCAAATGATGGATGGCCAGTTCAAAATTAAAAGATGGATAACCGGCACAAGAAAAATAAATGTAATTTTGAAAGAAATTGTACCTATCGAAATAAAAACTGAATGTTAAAATGTAACAAAAAAATGTGTTTTATTTCTAAGGTACACGTTTTCATATTATTTTTTAAATAAAATAAAATAATTAAAATATACCTAAAAGAAAATATTACTTAAAAAGAAAAGAAATGCTTAAAAAGAATAGAAATTCTTCTAAAAAATCATACCTATGACTATAACAAAACATATATTAAAAAGAAAAAATATATAAAAACGAATTATGGCTACCCGAAAAATTGTTGGTCTCGGTTATCAAGAATCATATATAAAAATTGTTATTGCATGTCTATGAGTATATGAAAGTAATTCATATTGCTGGTGTATGTGTTGGATAGTCATAATAGCTTCCAAAAAATCTTATATAAAATTATTACTGCGCATAATTAATCTAGAATAATCACAACAAGATATTTATCCGTACACCACACACACACACACACACACGCACGCTATTTCTTCTAAACTCCTTGCTCCAACACATTCACTGATATCTCAGTCGGCTAGAGCGTCAATCATGCTGGCGACCACAATGTACTGCAATTCAATCCCGAACTACTCCCCAGGACTTTTTGAGCTCTGCAAAAAAATTAAAGCACTCCTGGTTGTTGCTCGACGACTTAAACTACTGTAAACAAAATGGCGGATGACAGTGGCACACACCAGTCCCTCCTAGCACGCGATGAAGGAACTACTGCAAACAAAATGGCGGACAGACACCGGTGCTCCTAGTAGGCGATTAGGGAACTACATAGATAGTGGGCGATGAAGGCGGCTCGAGATAGAAATGGGGGGAAAAGGAAAGAGATAAGATGGAATAAGAGAGAGAGACAAGATGGAACGACAGAGCACGAAGAAACAAGATGGAATGACAGAGAGCCAAGATGGAATGGGAGAGCATGAAAATACAGGGTGAGTCCTTTAAAAGAGGCCCCGTGGGACATGTGTGTAATGGAGCTAAGGAATGAGGAGATACAGTCTATGGGGCCTCTTATAAAGGACTCGCTCTGCACAAGATGGAATGAAGAGCATGAAAATAGAATATGGAATGAGAGATCATGAAAAACAAGAAGGAATAATAGAGCATGAATTGGAAAAACAAAATGGCGACAGGAAAAATATAACGGCTGGAACCAAGATGGCTACCGAAGACAAGATGGCGGGTTCCCAGCCCTTGCCCCCAAACCTACCAAATCCATCTACTCTTCTGCAAACTGCAAAGTGCTTATTCTAAGTTTCGTCTGTAACTGCTGACAGTCATGAACCTACTGTCACGCAGCCGACGAAAATATTCGTCGGATCCAAACGGTATTCAGAGTTATCAGTCGTTTAGCACGGAGGCGCAATCAGGCATCTCCGGCTTACCAACTTTCCCCACTACAAGCTAGACGAGCGTTTGTGTCTCTGCCCACGGTCGACGACGTACCAACAAAATATTACTAGAATTGCTCGTTTTAAAATTTCACAAATCTGTTGAAACCCATTACTTAAAGACACGAATAGCAAGCTCTATATTTTTTTTAGCTCGTAAACAGTAGTATACGACAACAAATATGTATTTTATAAGATAATAATAGTATAGAGTTTTCTTTGATTTTGTGGGGAGTTTGAGAAACTGTGGTTGGGGACCATGTTGGACTGTATATTTTCCCTTCCGTAAGATATATGTTGTAACCATATATCATGACATAACTGTATTTCCCACATTTAAACAAAATAAAAGATTAATAACCACTTGACCACCAAACACTTACTATTTGAGGAATGAATAAATGTTTATCTAAGGTAAGATAATAGTAGTTAATTTAATAAATGTTTACAATTGAGGGCTCGTACATTTAAGCTCTTGTAATAACATCCTACACGTGAAATAGTCTGTATCATGTTGTGCACAATGCTTAAGGAGAACGTAAGTGTGAGATGCAAGTTTGTAATCTTTTAATACTCATTCGTATCGTAAATGTATGTGTAGGAAAATTATAACTCCTTACAAAACAAACACGTGCTGCACTGACTTTATAATACACAGTATTTATTTCCGTATCATTGAAATACACGGCCACATTTAATATTGACGCCCGCCATATTGGTTTACCTAAGAAATTCTAGCCTGCCAACTGCTCGTGAGCAGTTGAGACGTTCCGACTCCACTCGTGACGTCACTCGACCTTCGTTTCAAGCTTAGGATACCGAGAAGTGGTCTGGGCCGACAGTTGTAAAGAATCTATTGTTTTTCGTCGGAAGGAGAGACTAAGAACAACCCCCCCCCCCCCCTCACTGGTGGGAGGGGAGCAAGCACAAGTTCCCTCATGTGAAAGTAAATTCTGTAAATTCTCAAGGGGTTGGGGAGTGCAACCGTCTGTACATGCTGCGAAAAAAAAAATACCGGAAAGTCTTTATGGATATGCCACTGTTACATGTGAGGGGAAAACAGGGCCATCAAGGAGTGCGGAAATGTGCCCTGGACTCGTTGACGAGCTGTGAAGCGATGTTACGGCTCCAGCCAACCTCGAGCTGTTTCCCGGGTTCGAGGCCGAGAATCACGGGAGCGAGAAGATCGACAGTACCACGCGCATCAAGTGCTCCATCGCCGCTAAAGGCTGTTCACGATTAAGTGGGCACTTAAGAAACAAACCATAGAAAAAAAGTCACTGACCCCTGCATGCATTTATTTTAACGGGCGCACTGAGTGACATTCGCACAGTAAAGTTGGTAACGATGGATGGAAAGTAGTTCCGTATCTTAACGTCGAATAAAAAGTGCTAGGTAACCATTTGTGATAACGTAAAGATATTTCTTTCGCTTTCTGCTTTTTTAATGCATCTAAATGAAAAAAAATGAGCATATTTGTGAAGTATTTACTTACCTAATAATTTCAGAATTTCATTTGACCGACGCATGAATAAAGTGATGAGGCCCATGGCAATGTTAATTTTACATACGGCGGAGGAGTACACGTCATGTATACAAGTAGATCTTGAGCAGGGTTTTCAAAAGTGCTCATTTTTCCGCGAACAGCCTATAAGTGCAAGACTCTCGATTGGCGTGCAGTGGTATTCGTCGTGCTGCGTGCACCTGTCGGAATTTCAGCTGTGATACTATTTTACTGTTGGGAAGTCTGGGGCAACGTTCGCTGCAGGACCCTTGAGTACTTTCTTGTGTATTTGACGGGTATATTTTGATATACAACACGTTCACGAGGCAGTTTGTTAGCCATTCCGGAGTGCCGCAAAATGGTGTATCAAATGTACATGGTGTTTTAACAAGCACCTAACAACCATCGTCTGAAGCGTATATTCTTTTCGTACATCAGCACATTAGTAACGTTTAATTGTTTCATTAAAAAACGTGTGTTTTCAACGACAGCTAGGCGGGAAGCACAAAGTTTCTTATGAGGTTAATATTACTTTATACATCTGAACATATTACATAGTTTTAAGTTAGTACATTAAATTTATATATAATTTTTTATGCGGTTCACCTGGATTTCAATTTTTAAGTTTCGAGATATAATTCAAAGTCAGAAGAACAGGAAGTTAAAACATTAAGCTAGTGTAAAATTACAAGCGAACTGCAACAAGCCATTTTTGTAACTCCATTAAACAACTACGCTGAAAGCAAACATTGTGTTAAGGTCCCTTTCTCACGATAATTTTTTTTTTCCACATTGCCTCCAATTTTTTATTTAATTCAATTCATTGGATGCTATGAAGTCATAGAACGTCCCGATCGTGGCCCTATTCTCTTTCAAAATGTTGAATGTCTCGTTTTCCTTCAAAACTTTCGTTTTGAACATGTTCTATATTGTCTTTAATCCTAAATTTCAATCGCCGTTCACAGCTTTTCTGACAATATTAATGTAAGTAATCTCATAATAATAATAAGAGTTGTGTGGCCACATTTAAAGTTGTTATTAAATATGGACGCATTTTTAAAAAAGAAAATGCACAGTAAGGCAAAAAATATTCCTTGTAGTTTAACCAATTATTTTCGTGCCGTGGTCGAGTCGCAGATACTCCTTAAAATTTACTTTCGGTATTTAATTAACTTGTTTCATTAGAAAGTTTGTGATGAAGTTTCGTGTGGATACTTGCAAGCTTATTGATAGCTATTCATTGAAAGGCAAATTAAGTGACTTTTTATTTCAATAAATTAAATTTAATAAATATTTGATCGCGTGGAACGACCATTAAAATATTTTGAAACACAAAAACGAGTTTCAGAACTCTCAGATTACTCCAAAAAACATGATGAATTTTTTTTCGAAATGATTTGGCATTCGAATCAAGCTATCATTAATATCGTGCCGTCAACCATAAAATATAATCAGCGGTTGTATCTAGCATTTATAGCGATTTGCAACTGCTTACTGAACAATCTATATCACGAAAAGAAGAGAAAAATTGACAAATTTAGAATGCGCTCGTGTATAAGAACAAATGTAACAATGGATGACGAAAAGGACAAAAAAAAAAAAAAAGAAGCATTTATGAGGTCAAATTTACTCTGATGACACGGAGAAAGCCATGAAAGGAATTCGACAATTCAGCACATTTTCGGAATGTTCCCGCCTCGCTGTGGATAAATTAGGTCATTGAGCGAGGCCTCACGACTGCTGTGACAATTAACAATAATAATTGCCCTAGGCACTGCTTCTGGCGCTGGTGTACAATTACGGTGAAATACCAAAATAGTACTGGTAATAAATTGACTCTAATCGAACTACGGAGAGCGTTTTATAGCTATTAGCATCCGACAGGAATATTCACTACAGATCTACAACTGCTTGGCACTGTGCGCATAGTTTTATGCCAGACAACGGGCTTCCTCTATCAACAAAAGGGGCAACGGTGGCTGAGCGGTTAGACTGCTCGCCTCCCACCAAGGCGAACCGGGTTCAATCCTCGGCCGGTTCACTCCGGATTTTCGTTAGTTGGAATCTTGCCGGTCGATGCCGCTGGTCTGCGGGTTTTCTCGGGGATCTCCCGTTTCCCCCACCTCTTCATTCCAGGACTGCTCCTTACTCACCTCACTTCGCCCTCATCGGCTCTCAAGAACTCTTCAAGAGCCGCCCAAATCTCTTCACTCACCCCTATAAATAAAAAGTAAATTATATTATTTTGCACACAAAACAGATACTTATCTAGAACGCTGTTTCGTTTTTTTTTTTTGCTTCGGATTATACCTAAACGTTTGACGTTAATTACATTTCGTTAAACTCAGTGCCGTGCCTTGTCCATCGCAAGCTATAAGAAGACCTAAAATAAGTGCCGCGAGAAATATTGATTCTACTTTTGTAGTTTAACTTTGGTGCTCGCATTTCAAACGCTCACGGGATAAGTTTTGGTGTTGACCAAACACGCAGGTTCGCTTATTGCTTAGTGCAGAGCTGCTAAATAAGTAAAGCATGTTCACAGTCACAATTGCGTTATGCCACACCACAGACTATGCGCTGAAGCCTATGCGATGCCTCTCTCCCGTTTACACAGGATATCGGTGGCTATAATCATCAAAACTTCAAGTTACTGTGGCCATACAGACCATGGTTTTAAACCACCCCACATCGTAAATAATTCACAATTTGACCTGCCGACTGCGTAATCAAATGGTCCAGAGTCCAATGCAATCAATAAGTCCAGCTGTCCAGCTGCCTTTGTTAGCCTTTCCGTGGATACTGGTCCACTGTACGTATATCTGAAAACGGCATGCTATCTCACCCCCGCTCACCCGCACGCCGTTTTTAACAAGGTGTGTGGATGTGTGCGTACGCGTGCATTTGCATGCGACGGCTGTTCGCGATAAAGTGAGCACTTTTGAAATCAACCATAGAAAAAAGCCACTGCCCCTGCCTGAATATATTTTAACGGGCGCACTGAGTGACATGCGCCCAGTAAAGTTGGAAATGGTGAGTGGAAAGTAGTTCCATATCTTAAAGTCGGAAAAATACTGTTAGGTTACCATTTGTAATAAATTAAATTATTTGTCGCTTACTACTTTTTCTTTAGAGTATCTTTGTGCAAAAATAAGCGGATTTGTAAAATATTTACTCTTATAATAATTTCACACTTTCATTTGATCGACGTATGAATAAAGTGAGGAGAGTCGTGGCAATGTTAATTTTACATAAGGCGGGAGAACACACAACATGCATACAGGTAGATCTTAAGTGGGGCTTTCAAAAGTGCTCAGTTTACCGTGAACAGCCTTTATGTGCGCATGTGTTGCTTGTGCGTATTAGCATTTAGTTGCTCGCTTCTGACGTCACATGACAACTATCAATTGCCCAAGTGTATCATAGAGAAGTTTGTTAAAAAAATTTGGAGATTAAGGATCCATTTCGAAATTTCGTACATTGTTCAGTGACTGATTGACTGGAAATTTTGTAATTCGGCTTACTCACTTTTTTACTCACAAACTTTGCTTAGAAGATATACATTGACACGGACAAAAAATCAGTACCTAATCACAGATCTAAACATAAGTCGTAATTATTATCTTATCTACAGAGCCCTTTTAGGTAGTAGTATAGACGAATTCGTGTAGCTGTGTTGGAACAGAAGAGGGCGTAAAGCTGAATGCAATTATAATCAGTTTATATAGCTTCGTGTGCTCTTCTAATTTAAGAAGGAACGTATTGACTCTTAGCATAAAATTTACAAAGAAAATACGGTCATTCGCTTTTTCAATTTTGTTTTTATTTAGACGGATAGCATTAAATTGTACAAGAAACATTCGGTTTAAGACATAATCTACAACCAAATTTTGCTACTTCATTTGTTTACATTTTAAGTCGCTGTCTCATACGTAATTACGCATAACAAATTTCAGAATTTTAGTGAAACGGAGTTCTGATTATATACTTTCAAAACTTGTGACACAACAAAAATAAAGAACTAGCGAGTAGTGAGACTGCTTATAATTGATAGACCATACATCTCACTATTTTAAAGACATGGGATGTGTTTGTTACAGAAGTTTTTAATTTATATAATATCGCCGTAGTTGGTCATGGCGCCAGCTTTCGGTGCGAGTAGTTCTCTGTTCGAAACAACAACAACAACACAACAAAAAAAAAAAAAAAAAAAAAAAAAAAAAAAAAATTAAGTGTGACACGGGCGTTCAAAAATTAAAATGTGTAATTTTAAAATATGACAACCCCATTTAAGTTTGTTCTCCGAATACTTTAACTATTTTCCAATCACCAAATCACAGAATTATTCAACATAAACTTTTATAATACATGTAGTTTTCTGTAAACATTTTTTAACGTTTTCATAATTTCTTCTCTGTGCTAGTTTTATAGAGCAAAGAGGCTGCTGGACAACACTGAAAATTCTATTACATAAATCAGTGGCAGAACATTTCCAACTTAGGAGAGGGCGTACGTTTTGGTGCCCCCCCCCCCTCCTCTGTTTACCGGAAGGGAAAGTTTTTTTAGGAGTTCTTCTGTACGACATTTGTGCTTCTCTAATAAATTTATATTTTAATTACGTGCTGCATAAAAGATAAGAGAAAGTTTACAATCCAGAAGCGGAGATGTACAAATTTACCGTAAATACAGTGTATAGTCTCTTCGCGGTTTCTTCGCCCTTTTTGAATCAAACGTTTGAAAAATCTCCCCATGTATGACGTTGAGGCACCTCTCAGCGCGCAGGTTAAGAGCCCGAAAGAGATAACAGTCAAGGAAATTTCTTTTGGGAAAACGCCCCAACTGAGGGACTCTCAACCTAGCGCCAAGGTGCCCCAGAGGAGAACGTGGAAAGAAAAGTAATTCTCCGCTCAAATGCAACTCGCTGGTGTTGTAAATAAGTAAGTTATATCAAACACAGCGCCCAGCCCAAAATAAATCTACTCACCTCCTTGCTGCTAAGTCGGGCACTGCTATGTAAAACCAACATTAGCATGGCACATATAAAAGAACTTATTGGTTTAGTTATCAAGTGATCCTGCAAAAGAAAGCTTGGAAGTATACTTCAAATCACCACAGATGGTAATTTATAAGGGGAAAATTACAAACGAATAACTAACTTATGTTAACCTTTAAAAAGATTTTTTTTTTCTTTTATCATTTTCCCTCACCAGTTGAGTACAAATATCCAACAACAAAAATTAACATAATTATAGTTTCATATCCATCAAGAGTATTTTTAACATTTAATATCAGTGTTTTCGCTATTTTGCTATATTCATTTGTTCTTTTATTTTATTTTTTTTAAGTTCCACAGAATAAAGTTTACAGGAGAACAAGAAGGTTCACCCAAACTTTTGTGTTATGAATCACACACGGTTAAATGTTAACAAATAAGTTAACACACAAATAAAACATAACATTTTTGTAACCAGAGTTTTTCCATTATTCTAAGCAGAAATGTTACTTTGTTATTACCAAAAATTTAATAAAAATTATAAAATTTAGTATCACATCCTGTCAAGAAAATTCGCACTGCAAGCGCAATAAATTTAGTCCGTAAGGGCCATGCTTGACATTTTAGTCGTCACATTATGAACAAGGAGCATGCAAAAAATTGAAAGTTCTGACCACGAGGTTTTGGACGGAAATTCGGTGTGGGCAGCGACACACACAGCTCGGCAAATTTAGCACATGTTGTCCAAGAAAGATGCCGCAAGGGGCAGGCAGGTAAGGTTAAGCTGCACATGGGCTCAGTTACATTTCCCTGGGGGTAGACTTGGACCGCGCTAAGAAATACCAAAAAGGAAATTTAAAAACATTTTTACTTTCGTCACAAACACTAGCAGGGATGAGGCAATAAAAGTTACAAAGATTCCACTTACCAAGGCGGCAGTGTTGAAATCCGACATACTAGAAATAACGAAAATCTTCAGCAGTTAATTGATTTGCAATCACAACATGGTAGAAACGGGATGAAGGAGGAGGGGTCAGCAAATTCCTTTGTGCATGGAGTGGCTTGGACAAAGTTTTAAAAGTCGTCATATGGCTAATCGATAAATATCGAGACACCATACCACGAGTGCAAAATGTAGTGTAAAATACCTGGAAAAAAAAAAAAAAAAAAAAAAACGACATGAGAAAGTTGACAAAAAAAAAAAAAAGGATTACGAAAATACAACGAATAACTGCACAAAACCAAGATATAAAAACAGTTTTTGGTTAGTGACTTGCCTATTACAGTACACATGCTGCTCTCTGTCGCAGCGGCAGACAAAATACCAAATATGTTATAGAGTCCATTGAATTTTACGAAAGATAACAATGCCATGCTGTTTGCGGCATTTACAAATCAATTAAAAACGCAAACAAGATTAATTGGTTTACAAACTTATAGTCTGCTCTTTTTCAAGAGGAATAAAGAAATAAAAAATCTGTTTCACACAAATTTAAAATTACCATTAAACGAAAGTAGTGTGCCGAACAGTAACAAGGAAGCAAAATAAAAACGGGCTTTGCAAAACAAACTTAAATCGCTAGAAAAGCAATTTAAGAGAAAAAAAATAGTAGAGAGAAGGAACATGTCGTAGCATGGCACAACGTGTTAAGTTATTTCCAACGTATGACACATATCACAAGTGTTTTATTCATGTGTTCATAAAAGTTACTTTTTTTTCTGTTAAATTGAAAAGTTATTCATATTTTATCTTTAAATTATAATGCTTCATTAACAAATAATTTGAATAAAAAACAGTGATACAACATGTTTGTTGGTAGCACCTAGTGAGAAATAGTTCTATAAAAAATACTATTTCACTTAGTGCGCACGGATGCGGTGCGTTGTCCCCCTGGTGTAATTTTCCACACTTAGTTAAGCTTAGTATGCACGAGACGGAGGCATGCATATCCAGGAAGTAGAACTTTAGCAGGACTTCAGAAAGTTTGAAGTAACCATGAAGGGATTATAACAGTAAATTACAATTTGTACACAATACTAGGTTTCTGCCTGTGGTTTCTCCCGTGTGTACTAGACCAAGCATCTACTAATTGCCTTTACCGAGGAACCTCTCTGTATATCACATTAAAGGCTGTTCGAGATAAAGTGAGCATTTTTGAAATAAACCTCAGAGAAAAGTTACTGCGCCTGCCTGCAATTATTTAGACGTGCACACTGAGTGAATACGCCCAGTAAAGTTGGTAACAATGGGTGGAAAATAGTTCGATATCTCAACGTCGAATAAAACATTTTAGGTAACCATTTGTGATAATTTAAATTATTTCTTTCGTTTTCTGGTTTTTTATGCATCGAAGTGTACAAATTAGCAGATTTTTAAAATATTTACTTTTATAATAATTTCACAGTTTAGCTTTACCGACGCATGAATAAAGTGATGAGGTCCATGGCAATGTTAGTTGTACATAAGGCGGAAGAATACACAACGTACATACAAGTAGATCTTAAGCAGGGCTTTAAAAAGTGCTCATTTTATTGTGAACAGCCTACAGTGGTTATGCCCTACGTTGCTAGGATTATCAAGTTGCTATATGCTGCTAGCGGTTGTTTAAGCATTTTTAAGTAAACCTTTGAAAATTATCACTGTCCCTACCTGCATCAAATTTAACGGACATGCGAACTGATAAGTTCCCAGGAAAGTTGGCAATGGAGGGAAAGTAGTTGGGTCTATATGTCTTAACATTGAATTAAATGTGTTAGGTACATATTTCTGAATACTGAAATTATATATTTTACATTCTGTTTTTTAATTGCATGTAATTGCAAGAATCAAGAGAATTTTAAAACATCTAATTTTCTGATAATTTTACAGTTTCACTTTAGTGGCGCACGAATAAAGTGATAAGGCCCATGCCAATGTTAATTTTTCACGCGGTGGTATGATAGAAAATGTGTGTACATATAAGTAGATCTTCAGCAGGGCTCAGTTTACCGTGAACAACGTATAGGTGAGTTTCTTGTTGATCAGGCCAAGTATAGGTGCCAATGTGAGGAAACAGTCCTCCCAAAAATCTCCCCCTACCACCTTTAGTGACAGTCACTGAACCTTACTTATTGTCATAGGAGAACAGGCATTCAAGGAGAATTAATTTCTCTTAAATTCGAAAGGGTAGTTGTATGGAATGAGTGATACGCGTGGTATGGAAACTGATTGCCCAGAGCACGTCCAATGGAGACTGTGGCCACAATTGCAGTGATTTTGCAAAGCACCTTGAGACTGATGCCATGGCAGAGTTTTGACGGGTTAAGATTCTGCAGTATCATTAACGGAGCCCCATTCTTGAGAAGCTTGTATGGCGATGGGCAAGGATGGTTGTGCTGTTGACGAACTCCACAAACTAATGGACTGCATCATCAAATTTTACTCGTGCCCCAGATCTGTGATACATTTTTACCCCTTCGTACAATTTTAAGCGAACTATGCTAATTATTTATTATATTGTTATAACGTTAGCGTTGCTCAATTCTCGCAACATCATCTACTATGACAATTTATACTATTTTGTATTTTGAGCATTTCTAGTCACAGTAATACTGGAATACATTATTTGTATATTGACTTTGTGAACAAAAATTTTTATTTGTTGGAAAACCAAATATAAACAAACGTTCTCATAATTATTATAACACGTGATTTTGGTGGTTTATAAATTATTTGCAACACCAAAATTGTACAAGGCATAACTGGCATATATCTCAACCCACTCATCGTCCAAAACGACGTTATTTGTCCGAAAATGTCGATAAAATTAATGTTTGACGAGTTCTTATAAAATACCTGCACTGGTTTGAAAGTTACAGACATGGAAACGATCTATTGTAGGCAATATTTTACTTTTTTAACCGCCTACATAGGATTTTTATTTCCGAAAATCCGGAAATTTGTTTTTAGGTTTTTATGCCAACCTTGGGAAGCACACAATATAACGACATTATATCGAACTAATCAGCTATTGAAGAATTCCTAGAAAATATTTTTTTGCACTTTTAATCGTACTAGAGGTTGAATCTTGAAAATCAACTTAAAATAACACTTAGCTATTTATGTAGCGCTTCCTTGGTGTTTGAATTTCAAAAACTCGTTCAGTTAATTTGTAGGTATTTAAGTAACGAACCTTGGGTAGGCAAGAGCATTGCGATATTTTATCGTGTTGCTGAGATGTTGTGGAGTCCTTGAAAACAAATTTTACACCTTTTCACACGCTCGAGTGTTAAGTTTTTAAAAATGCTACACTTTATCTTTAGCGATATGTCAGGGGCCACGGTGGCTGAGCGGTTAATCTGCTCGCTTCCCACTAAGGCGAGCCGGGCTCAGTCCCCGGCCGGATCACTTCCAGATTTTCGCAAGTGGGAATCATACCGTACGATACTGCTGATCGGCGGGTTTACTCGGGGATCTCCCATTTCCCCCGCCCCTCCATTCCGGCGCTACTCCATTCTCACCTCATTTAACCCTCATCGGCTCACAAGACCTCGTTGTTAAGAGTCGCCCAAATCTCTCAACTAATAGCGATATGTTATCGGGTTAATGAGCCACTGAGACCTCGAAAACACATTTTGCTTCTTATCCTGTTAGGGTAGAATAATTAAAAATCCTTTTTAAGCGGAAGCCACCCCCGAATTTTCATACTTTATGCTTGCAGTGGTTTGGACTGTGAGTTCATAAGAGTGTGGGCGTGTCAGTTAGCTGGGATACTTAATTTTGTAAATAGAGATATGAGCGCATATACTGTATGTAAACCAAACACAGTTTGGGTGCTCATTCAGGGTCGGTTACAATGGAATGGGAGGGCTAATCCTCCCCCCCCCCCCCGCTTTAGAAAAAGCATTATAAAAATATTAAGGAAGATACTTTGCTCCTTTACTGGAACTCAGGGAAATTTTTTTTGGGAATTTCCCAACACCAGGTTTGACAGCACAGAAAATGTCAAAATAAAGTTCTGTGTTCCTTGCGCTTGTACTACCTACCTTCAGTACTAACCAGAAAAGTGTATTTAAAAGCGGACTGCAAAACGCAAAACAACAGAAAGGGTTAGGGTTTTTTTTTTTTTTTGCCACAGTAGAACAGAAATAGAACATTAGAATTTCTATTTATTTGCCACTTCAGTAAGGAAATAAAACATCATATTTTATTATTTTTCCCATCGCATTAAATATATAAAACTTTATAATTTTAATTTTGTGCCACTACAGTAAATAAAAAAAAGAAGAGTTTATATGTTGTGTCCCCGCAGTAAATAAAGAAAACTCTACACTTCTCGTCTATTAATGCTGAACAGCAAAGTTACATTTTGTTCAAAATTATTCACATTAACTTATTCATTTGAATAAAGACGGTATTATTAACTCAATGTATTGTTTACATGGTGAAATTGAGTAAAAATATAAAAATATCCACATAATAAATATTTCAATATTCACAACAAAGTCCGCCATGCCCCCCCCCCCCCCCCCCTCCCCACTCAAACAACACACGACCAAGTGACTGACTCCAGGATACTCTGTAACCATGTTCTCTCATTCCTTATTATTCGCCCTTTACGAATTCGAGGCAGTGGCAATGTGTACCTTACCACCACCCCTCCCCCCCCCCCCCCCCCCACTCAGGTTTCGCGCCACTGAAATATGTAATATATACAGTTCAAACACAAATGTCAAGATCTCCAGTTCCAGGAACAAGTACACAGTAACCTAACGCATTAACCTGCGTTTAATACCAACCACTTTATTTCCGGATTCTGATAACACAAAATTCACTTAGTAAAACGTACTGGTAATAATTTTTGTCATTTGCATTTTTTTTTATGCAAGTGGCTGCAAAGTGATAGGGGATTATAACGACGCACTGCAAGTTCAGCGCCTTGTGTTACTGGATGTTTGCTCTACTGAAGAATTTTTCGCAAACTTTTCAGAATACATAAGAGTATATACCGCTCGTCGAGCAGGTCACGTTTGTCGCTGATATCGCGTTTCTGTTCCGAGGACACAACAAGCTCGTTCGCTGCTGTTCCAGACGCTGACGCTTGAAGTGCGTGGCAGAGTGTTAGAAATACGCGTTTTTCTACTGACCTACGAAAAGAACACACATTTCAGACTAGTGCTGTTGAGTGTTTTCAAGACCTCGCGTTACTTAGAAACACCATTTCAGAGCACGTCAAAATGGCTAAAAACGGATTTTTCAAAGCGCTGTATCTCAAATTGTACGCGTCAGATCCATACAACACTAGTCAAGGGGCATACATTGAACCTTCCTACACTCTTTCCACCAATAACATAATAGGGTCACCGCTGAAAGTCCAATAGATACACGCAGCACGACGAGAACACTGCACGCCAGTTCAGTACCTTGCGCTTAGCGGCGATGGGGCACTTGATGCGCGTGGCAGTGTCGCCTTTAACGCTCCCTCGCCTCTCGGCATCAAACGCGGAAAAAACCTCTAGGTAGACGGGCGTCTTAACCTGAATCAGCGAGAACTTCATTGTTTCAGTCAGTTAACAGTACCTGACTGATTCAACAGTCACTTCAGTGAACTTACCTGATGAATCACTGAAAAATGCCAGTTTTTCTTCACTTATTGACTCAGTGACATTTTCCACTATATTCGTTAGTCTTTTTGACGTGAATACGTCTTTAAATTTGATAACATAGAGGGAGGCAATTCCGAAAACCCGATCATATAACGAAATCGTTGGATACAGTTTGGCATTGCAGCTCTCAATCTATTGTCTACATTGAAAATTTAAATACACCACTCGATTGCCAAAGGATCAAAGAATATGTCACGTCGAGAGATGACTGCGAATCATCGCTAGGGAGGGGGGGGGGGGGTGCAATTTTTAGTTCGTTTCGTCACGTCTCATAACTTCCGCGTAGTATATCTTTCGACTAGGAGAAGTTACGACCCTCGTTTAAGTTTAAGTCGACAGCTCTCGTCAATATCAATCGATTGCGTGTATAAAAACATTTTTGTGGCGTGGCTATGGTGAAAATTTATGAGTTTAATATAAAAAAAAAAATTAAGAAAACGTAACTCATATTGGCCTATACTCGTCAAAAAGCCAAGTCGGAATACACAAATCGTATACGGTTGGGAAGAGCGTCTCAAAAGAAATCCAGTGATGCCTATGAAACCCCATATGATCCAGTGAAGCGGTGCCGGGAATGTCAAAAAAAAAAAAAAAAAAATCAAGGCGTCCGAGCGCGTCAACGTACACGTATTCGCGCAAAACAAACGGCCGTGTGACCAACACAGCTAAACCCCATTTTTTTTTCACTGTTTTCCAATGTTGTTATTTGACTGATATATCAGTTAAACAGCGTGTAAAAATGACCGTTAAACAATGCGTATCAAGTGAAATATCACATAAACTAATAAAACCAACACAAAATCCTTTTTAAAACGCGTTTCCTCTTTCAAATGCCATTTTACGAGGTAACATGAACATTCTTTCATTCCGTTTTATCGTCTTTCGTTTCGTTTTCACGTAAAAATCTCAGCGCTCTGAAGGTTCAAACTGCAAATAATGTGGCGAAGAGAGTGCACTCAAATGCACTATTCGTTTTAATAGCTCTAACGGTATCAATTAAACTAAAAAAAACGTTAGTAAAGGGCATACAATTTAAAACTACACACTTTCGGCGAGGAACCATAACACACATATCTTCCTTTTCACTACCAACGTGACTTGGCAGTTCAGCTAGAGCTCTGCCCCCATAGCTCAGGGGCAGAGAGGCCGACTTGTAGTTGGGAGCGTTGAGTTCGCGCCTCCGCTTCCCCCGCGGCAGATTTTCAGTTCGCATGTAGCGCATATGTGAGCTGTGAGTTTATCATCAAGTCGGTCTAAGTTAAGAACGTCAAACGTCAATTACACATACTGTCAAACGCCACACTCGCTCTGTCCAACAGCAAATGTATGGGTAAGTATGTCAATAAAGTATCTTAAAAGAAAGTATGGTAAGTTAATGGTTTAAAAGTGAGGTGGTGGTGTGTGTGTGTGTGTATGTTCAATCCTGGCCCCCTGCAGTAATATGTTTACTTTTTTTAATTTCGCAAACTATCGTAAATTTGGTTATTTCTAGTTATTATTTGGCTAAATTCAGTAAAACCAATATTTAATTCTCCGCTGCATTTGGCCGTCACTTACTCAGTCTGTGAAATTCTTTCACCGAGATAACCAGCGGTTTTACACTGACTCTAAGTGGAGCCGTTTTCACTCATTCGAGTTGTTGAATTTCGCTGCGAATCAGTGGTTTTCCGCTCATTCGAACAGAGTGTACAAATATACTTCAACCATTGCAATGTAGCATATTACGGAAGTGTGAGCAAGCCTTAAGTGATATCCACGCCTGAACCCACCATCGCACTTAGACAGTGACCAGGATAGCAGAGTTACCGCGATGTGGGCCCCAATTGCTCCTGGTCACTGTGTAAGTGTGATGGTGGGTTCAGGGGTGGATATCAGGCTTGCCCACACTTCCATGACAAACAGAAGAGACAAAACAATTCTATAGGCGGTTCGCTATTAATTGAGCTGTTTTGAAATCAACCTTCGAAAAATGTCACAGCCGCTAGCTGCATATATTTCAACGGACACGCTAACCGGTATGAGCCCAAGTAAAGTTGATAACGACGTAGAGAAAGTAGTTCCACGATATTCACGTTGAATTAAAAGTGTTACGTAAACACTTATAAATACAAAAATTATTTTTTTTTTGCTTTCTATTTTTCTGATGTGTATAAGTATAATAATGAGAAAATTTGTAAGATGTTGACGTTTATAAAGACTGTTCACGATAAAGTGAGCACTTTTGAAATCAACCTTAGAAAAAAGTCACTGTCTCCTGCCTGCGTATATTTCTACGAGCTCACTGGGTGATTCGCCCAGTACAGTTGGTAACGGTGGATGGAAAGTAGTTCCATACTTAACGTCGAATAAAAAGCGCCAGGTAATTATTTGTGATAACTTAAAATATTTTTTCGCTTTCTGTTTTTTTTATGCATCTTATATACAAAAATTACCAGATTTGTAAAATATTTACTTTTCTAACTCATGAATAAAGAGACAAATGATCAGACCCACAGTAATGTTAATTTTACTTAGGGAATCGGCAGAGTATAGAAAATATCATGTTTACTACTTCCATAGGGCCTGTACCTCGCAGCTTTAGCTAACAGAGTGTGGGAAGGCGACGGCTTCCGTGCTTAACTATAGCTTTTAATTAAAATAAACCGAGTGACACACAAATGCAAATACTCCAAAATATCTTATTTTCTTTATTGGGATCGCTTATCTATTTAACATTCTAAACCATATTTTCAGTTAAGTGTTTCTGTCTATAGGCGGTTCACGGTAAAATGAGCACTTTTGAAAACCCTGCTGAAGATCTACTTGTATGCACGTTGTGTATTATTCCGCTTGATTCCTGTAAAATTAACATTGGCACGGGCCTCATCACTTTGTGCGTCGGTCAGGTGAAAATGTGAAATTATTAGAAAAGTAAATATATTACAAATCTGGTAATTTTAACACTTAGATGCATTAAAAAGAACAGAGAGTGAAAGAAATCATTTAAGTTTTCACAAATGGTTACAGAACACAACATTTTTTGGCCTTAAGATACGGAACTACTTTTCCTCCATTGTTACCAACTTCACTGGGCGTATGTCTCAGTGAGCCCGTTAAAATATATGCCGCTAGGACCAGTGAATTTTTTCTAAGGTTGATTTAGAAAGTGGTCACTTTACCGTGAACAGTCTTTATGCAAGTGTACGTAACGTTAAATACGTGTATGTCGTTTACACCTACGTCCTTGAATGGTAGATATTATTTAATATTTACTTTACCAGTTAAATCATATTTGCTGACGAATTTAAAGTAATGAACGAAAATATTTACGAAACACTATCGCACTGCACAAATCCTTAGTTAAATTCTTATCAGTAAAAGGCAAAATGTGAATTCAACCGGAAATCTTCGAATGTTGTGTAGTTTTAAATTTCTGATTTCCCATCGTTTCAAATAGACTTCGATCACGTGTGCCAATGATGGAACCAAGTGTGATAGAAATTTATACGCATCTGTCAACTCTAGCATAGCTGACTTAAGTAATTACTTTTATATGTTCATAATTTTTTTCATAAAAGTCACTCCTGATTTCGAATAACAGCCATTAAAGAGCACTCAATTTTACCTCTACTATTACAGAATAGTGAAATATCATGACATAAAAATCCTGGCCGCATAAAATTTTCTTTTACTTTCTATTTAATCCCGTCATTTCTATATCCCGTATAAGTATAATATTATACAAAAGCAAACCTTTTTCTCAGCAGAACGACCTGAATAAAACATACTAATTCTAAGTACGAAATTTATTTTGTTTTCATTCTCAATATGCTTTAAGTGTATACTTTTAAATAGCATTTGCAGGTTGCCTGTGAACCGAATTCGCAATAACTCAACATGTTTCTTGTCACTTTCTTTATGCGTCACATTTGCTTATTAACGGAAGCCGGCTCCGCAAAACTTAATTCTCCATTCTGTCGCCCGGGTACAGTCTATTATACCTTCGGGGAAAACATCGTGTGAACGTTAATACGTTTATTCTGTTAAATAACTGTTATGAAAGAACTCTGAATATAACATTTGGGAGGCTTTAAGAGGACTGAGATAACTATTTATAATGAAATTTGTGGGAAAAATTACAGAGCAATTTGGGTTAATTAATTCTTTCAGAACTGCCTCTTTTAAATTACGGCACACATACAGTTAAAAACTCCACTCAAACGAAGTAAAAGCTGGGGAAAAAAAGGCGAGAAACAAAAAAAGGGTCAGGTTTAAAAAGGGGAAATAAATGAAACAAAGATAGCCGACTTTTATACGCCTCTCTACAGTTTCCGAATGGAATTTCAAAGCCCGCTAATTATCGCCCGTGTGTGTCGATGGAGCGGCATAAGCGGTAACGTGAAAATGATTTCACGCAAAGAGCTTGTTGTAGGCCAGAGTCGGAGCTAACAAATGCGTCCGTTTTGGTATACGACTGCCTATACGCTGTTCACGGTAAAATGAGCACTTTTGAAAGCCCCTGCTTAAGATATACTTGTATGCACGTTGTGTATTCTTCCGTCTTAAGTAAAATCAACACTGCCATGGGCCTGATCATTTTTACGCTTCAATGCATTGAAAAGAACTGAAAGCGAAATAAATAATTTAAGTTATCACAAATGGTTACCTAACAATTTTTATTCGACGTTAATATATGGAACTACTTTCCCTCTGTCGTTACCAGCTTTACTGGGTACATGCCACTCAGTGAATTTTATGCAAGGTTGGTTTGCAAAGTGCTGACGTTATCGCGAACAGCCATGTGTTTCTAACGGGTGGGAAACGCTATACTCTAGCGGGCCACGACAGAAGTATACGTATATTAACTGCACGGAAATTTTTTACGGTGTATGTGCGTGCCTGACGCAGGGTTGGAACAGTTTTTTCCCACTGTGTGGAAATTACTGGTAAATTCCAGGTTAAAACCGTCCCGGACTTTATTAGTTTTTGCCAGTATTTCCACTTGGCAGGAAGATTTGCCTGGAATCGCTAAATGTTGAAGGAGTTTATAACGTACATTTAAATTTTATTATAAAAGGAAAACCTTTATAAAAACCACTGTGTCTAATATTTTAAAATCATGTCTCAAACATGGCATATTTTTTTACTATAGCAACTCGATTTATGTAGACCTATAATATTTTAGAATATGAGCTTGGAAGCAAAATTATTAATATTATTATTATTATTATTATTATTATTATTATTATTATCTAGTGTGGCTACCTGGAATTATAAATATTAAATTTCCCAACTAAACACATGAATTATCAGGCGTCTTTTCGTGAGCACCTAATGGAATAATTCTCATGGAATTACATTCTCAAAATGTTGAATTATCATTTTCAATAATAAATGTGTATACGTATAACAAATGTAAGAATAAACAATGACATGCTGATTTATTTAATTGGTATTAATAAGTAAAATCAGATTTTCATTAAATACCAATAACTTCAACAAATAGTCTAACTTTTTTACACACCCAGGTACGTAATTATACTATATTTGCCCGTAAAACCCGGTATTTTCCGGTGTAAACCAAGTTTTTGCGAGTGGCATGGAATTGACTGCAAATTGGTGGCATTTTGCTAACCCAGGCTCTTCTCTCCGTACGTTATTCCGTTTTTCCTCGTAGCGTTCTCAACACACGCTCTGCATTAAAGAACCACTGTAGGCCTACGTCACAGAACCCGAGGGGGCTACGGCAGCTGCGTAAAATTGCCAGTGCCGCGGCGAACCAACAGGTTGATCCGGGTTCGCTTCCTGGTTTTCGCACGTGTTGGACGTTGCCGTTCCCCGGTGAGTTTTCTCCGGGTACTCTCGTCTGCCTCACACTTCCATTCCGTCGCCGGCCCATATCATGGTCTCATTCCTTACCATACGTCAGGACATCTGTGCGTTTCACTTCGCAAACCCTCAACTCACTACAGTGGCCAACATGTGTCTTGTAGCAGTGGGTCACAGAGTATCAACCGGTTACTTTGTATCACATGCCCACTTGTATCGGGCAATGTAAACGAGTACACTGCCACACTGCCTGATACAATTAATATAAATTTAACATTCTCCAGCGTGTTACGCCTCATTTTCCAAGAAACACTGATATATTTTAAATTACATTTAAAATAAGCTGCTATTTTAAAATCCAATATCTTGGTTTAAATTTGGCAACTACACAGTTAAGTTTTTTTCGTTAAAAAATTTAAGAGTATGATTTAACACGTAGTTTTCGTTTAAACAATTAACATATAACAAGTTCATTACCCTCTCTGAAAAAAAAATGTTCGCGCAAATGATGTATTTTTTCTGCTCTTGTTCATATCCGTACTTCATTTCACTATAACATATAACACACAGTACACCAATCCAAAACACGTTTTTGATAACACGCGTACTTGATAACGTAACGTGCGCGGACAAGTCCTCACGAGACTGGCGAAGTAAGGAGCGACATACTTGGAAATTTCTGTATCTGATACAGAAATGATCAGATACTTCGTACCAGACATTCAAAACTATTGCCTATTGCACATTTACTGATACGTTGACCCATGAGCTGAGATGCTACAACTAATGACAGTCAGTATGCTACGACTAGCGACAACGAAGTTCATGGGCAGTCAACATTAAGAATAGTCTATGAAAATCGGAAGTATATAAAAAAAAGACGGTAGTATAAATCACCCGTGTGTGACATCCCGCATCTGTGTTCTGCAGCTGTTATATTGTTTCTTTACCGTTATTTTTTATCATATTCATTTACGTCAGCTTTTATTGGTAATTCAGAAAAAATGGAGTTTTAAACTATCATCAAATCCAACGATACACCACATTTTGGTGCCGTAGGAAAATGAGGTTTTCATTGGTGTAACAGAAAAATCCTCCTCACCGTACGTTATAGAACACCATAGTAGAAAAAGAATAGTTAGGGTACACAAAAGCTGTAGACTATTCAACATTTTCTGAAATATCACACAGTACCCAAAATATCTTAAAAGCAACCATTTTCCAAATAAGTATTCGGTGTGGACGTAAACTAGAATTGTATCCTTGCTAAGTACTATAAATGTATAATGTATAGAGTTTAGTGCAATTAGCTACACGGGTTTAAGGTTTTCAGGAACACTCACGGAGACTTACAGGATGTTGCAAAATTGCAGGTCAGTACTTTGGAGAAACATTCATCACGTCTAGAGAACGAAAAAAATCTTATATGAACATAGGTCTGCAAAAGCTTCGTTTCTTTACTACAGCCCGTAATACGTAACGTCCATTGTATGGTCCGCGGGCTAGATCATGTTACTGTGGAATACCATCGCAGCTTCAATTGGCAGCCACACACCAGCCCACGAGGAGCCCTGATCTGAATCCACTAGACTTTTATTTTTGGGGACATTTAAAGGCACGTGTCTGTGCAACTCCAGTGGACGATGTGGGCATCTTCTGTAACCGTATTGTGGCGGGTTGCGGAACAATCCGGAATTTTCCAGGGATTCATCAACGCATCCGGGCGTCCATGCAACGGCGGGTTCATGCATGTGTTCATGCTGATAGCGGGCATTTAGAACATTTCCTTTAGTGTAGACGATAAGCTTTCACACGTGTGTAACTAATTCCTGTGCAGTTCCTACGAAGCGTTTGCGGACCTATGTTCATATAACATTTTTTCATCTTCTAGATGTGAGAAATATTTCCCCGAAGTATTGACATGCAATTTTGCAACAACCTGTGTACATCAAGCACACCAAATAACAACACGCAGATAGAAAGGTTACCTCATAAGCTTATCTTACCTTTGGAAAGTAGGTGAAAAAAAAAAAACAGGTAAATGATAGTCTTTTTCAATCTTGTATGACGAAAATGCCAACATGTCTAATATTACAATTCTAATTTCAATATAAATTGCAATATATCAGAAGGAAAATCCACGTGAAAAATTCCAAACTCTATTATTGTCACGAAGATATATGAAAACACCAAGGGAATAGTATTCTATCTCTTTGTATTTTATCAACAAAGAAAAGAGTTGTGAAATAGTTCAAGTTAAGTCTGTCGTGATGTATGCTTATTTTTAACGCTTTTAATTAATATAGATTTTAAATAACACCGTGTTATTTGCATATACACTGCTTTTATGTAAATAGTTAGCTAAAATTGTATTTCAATAACCCGCCTACGCACAGCCGAAATAGAACAGCAAATTATATTTTCTTGAGGGAATAGAAAGTAGGCAATGAAGCGAATCAATAAATACTGTAATATCATTATCTATTTCATTAGTACACTGAACTGAATGTAAAATACCAAAAATAATTACCTGTTCTTCTTTAGTGGTTTTGGTTCATCTGTTTCTTTTTTATCCGTCCATTATTTTGCTGTCTTAGTTGTTATTTCCCTTTAAAATTTATATTTAAGATTACGTGACGCTTAGAGTGAGTGAGTGAAGAGATTTGGGGGCTCTTAACAGCGAGGTCTTGAGAGCTTAACGACGCATAGAAAATATAAATATGATAAGCATTTGTACTCAAAACTTCAGATCAGAATCCATTATAGAAACGATTATATTTTATATTAACTGACGTTTTGTTTATGTTTTCCTTGATTTTAATATTTAATACAAGCTAAGAAACATACTATTGTCTCATCATTCACCTCACTTTCGGTTTAGTGGTAAAACGTTATCATCGTAATTTCTGGTCAGTTACTCAGTTAAATAAACGGAAAATATTGTAATACTTCAAAACCCAAAGGCATAATTCCTTACCTAGACGTAAGACAAAACGCAAGTAAAGTGGAAATGATCGATCATCTACGTGGACAAATTCACGGAATGATATTTTTTTGTGTGTTGACTAAACTGCACAATTGTTCTACTGTGTAAGATAAAGCTTCATTTCGAAAATTCATAATCATCAAGATTAATTTTTCAGATAAATACAAAGTGTGAACAGGCAAAATGAAAATGGAGAGGGTCTACCAGACCAAGGACATCTATATTGAGTTGCCAGTTTCTTCTTTCTTTTATTTATTTTGTTACGGAGAAAGCAATAATAGCAAGAGAGCAGCAAACATGAAAGGAAATAAACGGCGAGTCTCTGAGGTTGTTTACTGTTTATAATAAGATAATGATTTCGCCAGGACTTTCACTACATCTCGTTTTCTTGTGAGAATCTTACAAGATACTTTGATACCTTAGTATTCGCACTATTTCATTAAATTATCAAACGTTTCTAACTGTATTAGTTTCCAACAGAATGAAAATTTTCTTACTAAAAAATAACAGTTATATATTAATAGCGCCTAATGAAAAATTTCTTTACCAGTATAGAAATCTGATGACAAATTCCGATTCTTAATTCTACCTCATTCTATGATTCTCAGCTGTCTAAAAATATATGAATATTAGTATAACTATGATAAATTTGAAAATATTGTAATTTTGGCAGTCAAATTGTTGTAAATTATTTACTTACTTACACCCAACCTTTGTCCTGTTGTACCTGACTTAACATTATGGAAATTTAGTTAATATAACTAAGTAATACAAAAGTCGATATATGATTTAAGGAGTCAGTAAGTTTATAGGAAAATTATATATATATTAACATATAATTTTTAACACACCATGGTACAAAGTTTTTGGAAACTTTGACAATAATCGGGATAGTCCCGAAAGATATTACATGTCAATATTTTCAGAAGGCATTATTTTAAAAAGTGGCGGGCAAGAGAGGCATCAGTTAGCTATCAGAATGTTCGAATGAGGTACTACCAAACTAATAATGTTGATTCGTATAGGTTAAATCGTTCCTTGCGTTTTCTTATATATATATATATATATATATATATATATATATATATATATATATATATATATATATATATAAGTAAAAAATATAATTGGTTTTAGTAAGTGTTGAGCTTTAACTAAACAAGGGCTGTTCATAGTTAGAATATGCATCGCAGTTTACTGCTGGCGATGAACATAGCTCAGGTATTTAAATAAAGTTATTTCTGCGTTATTTCTTTTCATTGCCAATCAGCAAATATACTTGCATTCTCAGTTCAATCATCCTATAGAAGTGGCACAGATAAATATGGAAATGCATTGCGAATTACTTTCAGCCATAACAAAGTGAGAGGAAGAAGTGTTTCACCCCCTCCCCCTCCCCAAAATATATTTTTGACTGATGTAAATTTCACATTTACGGTGAAATAGATCATCAAACGGGCATCATGTTGATAACTAAAACACATCCTTTCTTACCGTGTTTCACCTTTACAACTTGTACACCGGTTTTTGTATATCTTGTTAATTCCATGTGATTGCTGTAAAGCGACCACTTTTATTTTCAATATTTTTCAATATTTAAAAGAAAGAGCGGTGCTCAAGTTGTCATTAAGAAAAATACTTCAGCAGATTTTGTTTTGTATTTATTCCTGTGCATAAGAATGCACTCCTTGCAAAGTTGCTGAGTGTGTCAAAAATCTTCAAGCGAGACGCAAGTTAGCTCTATAAGTGTTTCACACAAGGAAGTATTTTCTGCTATAGGCTGTTCACGGTAAAGTGAGCACTTTTGAGGCTCTAGTTACTTTTCCTTTCAGCCATTTTTTTATACTTTAATCAACTTTTTAAAATAAACATTGCCATGCAAGTAATAAACACAGTGTATATTCCACTGCACTCGGAAGTTAACTCCGAAGGATAAAACAAATATATTTGTCGACTTCATTCCAAATGGGAGGGCTTTCAAGAATGCTCACTTTACCGTGAATAGCCTATACATGAGCTGTGGAATAAATTTAAAAAAAAAAACCTCACCAATCTATTTTAGGTTTTATTTATGATCGGGTAAACCATTTGAAAACAGGATATCTAATCGTAAATAATTTAAATTTGTAAGTGCAAAAAAAAATTGCTTCGATACTTAGAAATAACCCGAAGTCTGCACTAAAAATGAAAAATGAAAAATACCGAAGTTTGCAGAATAAAACTAATGGAGTGCATTACAATTTCCATAAAATTGAAAACGGCTTCTGTGAACGCGTTCATTTGAAAAATGTTGTCCATATGCTATGGGTAGCTCAACGGTAGGTCGTTCTTCCTTAAAGGCTCTTGAAAATTGGTTAGCTTTTTGTGGCTATCAATACGACGACTACGAATAAGCACGTCTGTCTAAGTAAACTCTCCGCAGTGGTCCTTTGGCCAGAACGATTGGGAAAATTCGCGTGCTTTATCCGAATTGGAGAACCATTCATGTTGAAACGCGCCCAAGTAGCGAGGGAGCGATACGGGCGACACCAACACGCACTTCTAGCGCCTCATAGCTCCTACGCGCAAGGCTTGCAGTGTTTCCGTCGTGACGCTGTACTATGCAAATTAGATCTGTAACAGTCGAACTTTATTGCACGCGATGAAAGACCACAGATTAATCTACGCTCATGTGTATGTACTTTTCTCTTGCCGCTTAAGAAAACTGTATAGGCAAGCTTTTCACGTAGGCTAATTTTCACGAATTATTTTTTCCAAGAATACACTTAATATTACAAAATAAAAAATAATAAAATATGGGGCATAGATTTTTTTTTTGACAAAAAGTCGAATTTGCAGAAAATGTATTTACTGAGATCCATTACTTTTACACTTTACATATTAAAAAACCGTAATACGGGAAATGCATGATATAATATTTAAATATTTTTATGGCAGCATACCTTGCCAGATGTATGACCCGAAAATAAACGTCTGGTGGGCTTGGGAAAATTGAATAAATAATTTATTATAGGTTTATGAGTAATATTAATTTACCTAAAACAAAAATTAAACAATAATACTGAAGGAAAGAAATTCATTTTCTCGAAAGGACAAATGCAATCTCCATTTCTCCATTAATCGATTTAAAACATTAATTTTACTATTAATTATTTTTGATCGCTATCAATTAATCACGAAAAAATTACTTTGTTCCTTCACGTACTGTTGCGCCTGTGCTGCCGTTATTATATAGTTAAGACAAAGCTAGTCATTCGCGTTTATAAGAAGCGGTGATCGTTTGTTGGAACCTTGCTTGCACATGTGCACGACGTTTCAGGTAGTGCTTAACATCTCATCGGCGGTGATGTCAGCATAAGCGAAACAATCAAAGGCCTGTCTACAATCGGCCGTTCCTTTGGACGTGGACGTTTCCGAAACTCGGCGACAAGTGACGTCACATTGACGCAGTCTACAAATGCGTTGTCCGAAGTGAGCTTAGAAATATGGCATGTTCGCAGTAAATTCGGCACATTATTTGTTCTTACGTACTGAATTTTAAATTTGCCGGATTATTTATTATTTAATGATTGCGAAATGGTTGATTTGAATATTTATTTAAAATACACGCCTTAACAGTTTTCTATTAAATAAGTTCGCCAACTGACATCCAGACTTCATTTTTCTAAGTCGCGATTTAGAAGTTTTAGCCTTCACATTAAATAGCTCAGAACGAACGAAGACATCTCTAATTATTTTTTAGCATTTCGTCACGTTTTTTTTTTTTTTTTGAAAGCCCACCTTGCACGTCCATTGTTTACATTTAAAAACGTAAACTTCCCACGAATGTGCGGGGAAGTATCGGGAGTCTTCTAATTTTTCTATCAACTTGGGACACGACTTGGGACGAAAGTTCAATTTTCTGAATGCTTTAATTGGGACACAGGATGACTAGTCACACGGGAGCTTGGGACAGCGCCATGACGTCAGAGGGTCACGTGCACCAATCAGCGCCTCCTTGTCCTAAGACACGGGCTGGGATAGCGCAATTGTAGAAGGGCCTTAACACAGAGAAGCAGAAACGACGGGGTGGTGGGGAGAAACCGGCGATGACCTGTAGCCGAGGACCCATCTCAGCAATCGGCTGGAGTGATCCCGGAAAACCACGTAAAACTGAGATCATAATGGCCGGCCCGGGAACGGAGCCCGTGTCCTTCCAAATGCGAGTCCAGTGATGTACCACTTCGCCACCTTGCTGTAATCTTCTCGCAATTTCTCCAAACTTTTCAAAATCAAACATCCCGTATATGACGTGTTTGGTCGTTTCCTTAATATGCCATGTCTCACAAGCGTTTTGTACTGCGTTAACACAAAAGTGCCTTATTTTCAATTAAATTGAACATCTACTTATATTCGACCTATAAGCTATAATATTTCGTTCTTAATCAATATAAGTAATACCACAGAGACTGTAGGTGTGTTGGTAATGCCCGGTAAGAAATAGTTCGTATGTAAAACATTACTAAGCTGAGCGCACGAATGCGGTAAGCTGTTCCTTTCGTGTAATTTTCTAGACCTGGTTAACCTTGAGACGGAGGAATATCATGAAACAAAAACTTTAGCGGGGCTTCAGAAAAATATGGACGTAATAGTGACTGGACCATCGGTCGCGGGTGTTTGCGTGTGAAGGTAAGTTTTATGGAGAACCGCTGGTAAACAATATTGAACGCCTCATTTGTCACATCCGGCCACAAGGAAGCATTCTGACAGCGGTGGAAATAGCACGAACAATTTACGCCTGTGTTTCGTTTCCTCGGAATTTCTAGCTGTAACTGTAAGGCTTAATTACAGCGATCGGTTCAGAAAAGATACAGCTTTGTCGTTGGCAGTTCAAAACACTGTTTCGCAGAAGATTAATTATCATAAACAGAGGGCTTCTTACAGTGGGTTTTGCTGATTATGAAACTTTTCAACATCCAAATCTGAGTTTCAGTAACGAAATTTCTAAATAGGCTACAAAATATCGATTTTCATTTCTGTCTTGAAAAAAAATTTGCAGTGAAATATTACATAGATTATTTATTTATTTTTTAACTTGAATAGACACAAGTGCTAACAATGAAACCCATTTGATAAATAGAGGGCGCCTTGTGTTATATGAGGTGATTATGTATGTCGTTCCCGCGGTAATTGCTAAGAAACTGAGACAATGATCTGCAAGCAATGATGAAACGATTTCCTCTCTAAAGTCGAGTTCTGCAGTCGAGGTCTTTAAAGCGCTACTTCTGGACCATACGTGTTCGTGTCTCAGTCGTGAGTAATATATACATGTGTGTATATTTGCTGTACTTTTTTTATGTAAGTCTAGGAAGTATGTCACCCACCGGTTATCATGGGGTCGCGGTAGCGTAGCGACTAGAGCGCTCATCCCCCACCAAGGTGAACCAGGTTCGATTCCTGGTGGGAATTGTGCTGGAAGATGCCGCTGGCCGACGAATTTTCTCGGCGATCTCCCGTTTCCCTCGCTTTTGCATTTCGGCGCTGCTCCATATCCATTTCGTTTCACCCTTGTCGGCTCTCAAGACCACGTTATTAAGAGCACTCCCATTCTACTCCAATCGACCGGTTATCCTAACCATGTATGGTGAGAACGGGTTTTGTCAAAACTAGTTTTGTATGTAATTACTGTATAAGAAATGATTACAGATACGTGGCAAATAATCGTAGCACATGCACACACTTAAAAATACCTCTACGACAGATTATACTATTTTATTTTATTGAGTTGGTCTAAGACTACTTTTCTCAAGTCATTATACAGGATGAGGCATTTAAAACAGGCCACCTTAATAAATCGCCCACTTGTAGAGATAGAAGGAAATGGTTCAGACAAACGTTGTTTGAGGTAAAAGGGGCCATAGTGTGACTTTAAGAGTTTATTGTTACGTCGAGGGGCGAAGGAGTTATGGGGGGAGTCAACGTCGGTATTTTAAATTGTAAAAACCACATCGTCCCATTTAACATGCCTCGGTTGACCCCCATATTTCCGTCAGCCCTCGGCGCACAACACACCTATTTATTAATGTAACATAATGATCCCTTTCCCCTAAACAACGTTCGTCTGAAACATTTTCCTCTATCGTTACAAGTGGCCGATTTATTAAGGTGGTCTGTTTTAAATGCCGCATCCTGTATACTTTGCCTGTAGATAACGCAGTGTAAAAATTCATAACACGTGATTTGAAACTAAATACATAATAATATCTGACAATGAATTCCTGACCCATTCAATAGCAACGCATTCATATCTAAACCAGGAGCAGGAGCAAAGTTTTCTGTGAAAAGCCAGTCAATATATCGCTCCTCGTAAACTAATGAAATGCACTGAAAAACCATTGACGGGAACCCTATAGTTCTAAATAAATGCGTTAGAATCACATAATATTAGCTATCTTCAATCGCTGAAATAACCAGCACGTTTTTAGCGAACTATTTATGAGCAGTTTTCACTTGTTTCAACTCATTTCTACAATTTCGAGCATATATTGAAATTATTATCTGTTTCAGAATGCGCCTTTCAATTGGCCCGACGTTACAAAGTGCATAATTTCATTAAAAGGCAGTAAACACACTAGCAAATTTGTCAGAAAAGTAATATGTATGTTGCATATAGAAGAATTATGCATGTATTTTGTAACAGTGCAAAATAATATACATATTTAATTGTTTTAATGTATAGATTAATAAGAGTATATTTTTAAGGGAAGATCAAGTGTATTTATATTTTGGATGCTTAAAAACGTTTATTTCGAAAAAAATAAATCCGCCCTGAGCAGGGCCATTATAATAATTCTGCGTGGCTGTAAGTAATAATAACAGTTATTATTAATGATTACGATTTTTTTTAACTTCTGATATTAAGCACATCTATTTCAGTAAGGAAATTTGCCATTTTGAACACTGAAATTAATGTATAAAATATAAATTATTGACATTCTTAAAAAACATTTGTACGAAATTATATATATATTAATATATACATATATTAATATATATATTGAAATGGGAGCCGTGGTGGAGTAATGTTCAGACCACTTGCCTCCCACCAACGCGAACCGGGTTCAATCCCCGGCCGGTTCACTCCGGATTTTCGCAAGTGGGAATCGTGCCGGACGGGTTTTTTTTCGTCGGGGATCTCCCGCTCCCCCCCCCCCCTTTTTCATTCCGGCTCTGCTCCATACTCATCCAACATCACCTCCATCGGTTCTCAAGACCTAGCTGTTAACAGCCGCCCAAATCTCTTCACTCGCTCACTCTGGCCATAGGGCTGAGTTCCACGGGTTTGATTCCCGGCCGGGTCAGGCCCATTCTCGAGTCTAATAACTATTTCCTGTATTTACGGTCGAGTGTTGCGTTGTCCTGCGTCTTCGCAATGCGAAATGCAGTGGGAAAACTCGGCGGGATCTTACTGTTTCATTTAAATATTTCTACATCCAAACCGTACTGAATACTCGTCATCGTCATCTTCGAGACCGTCGCCCTCACAATTGCAACAGTCAGCAGCATCGAGCATTATCAGTGTCATCAACACCATCAGCAGCATTACAATCAGACATCATCCATTAGACAAAATCCATTACCCATCAATCATACATAATCCGTTATCTGTCTCGGCTTTCCATGACCTCGTTGTTAATAACCGTACAAACCTCTCCATTCCATTATCTGTCGTCAGTCAATGATAACCAATAATTATCAGTCACCCATATCGATCCTCATATTCGCTACAGACTACACCTCGTATATCATTATATCATCATATAAGCATCCACCGTTGTAATCACAAAAAGAAGCATATGAAACTATCGAGAACTCTGTGTCTGACATTTCATAATATCAGAGATATTAGAGACTGCTTCAGCGAGAGTATATTTGCGACAGAAGGGGATTACAATCTACATACATACTTATATTAAGTCGTTATAGTAGACACAAAGGATATACTACCTACATAGGTTGTAGTATTTCGCGCGATGATCACACAGTTAGAGGAATACAACTGAACAATAAAATGTCACAAAGAGTATCAAAATTCTATCTGTGTGTGAAGTTCAAAAACACGGATGTTACTGTATTCCAAAATATATGTTCATAACCGAAATGAGAAAACTCTGAAATAATTTGTGATATAGGATATTTTTTAATATTGAAAACAGTTCAAATAAAGACTGGATCATATTGTCACAATATACCATACTTGTGGCGACTGTAATGATGCTCTAGCATACCGTGTTTATTTCGGGCTCTAGACACGAAATGAAGCGGTTCAACTGGCGAGAGAGCGTTTGATATACTCTATGTGTGAACATCGACTGTCACCACATCTCACATGTGTGTGTGTGTGTGTATGTATATATATATATATATATATATATATATATATATATATATATATATATATATATATATATATATATATATATATATATATATATACACACACACATACACACACACACACAGACCGCCGATTGTGCCACTTAAAACGATATCCCAGTTGCCTTGTTAGTACAAGATTAAGTTGATAGCTACGTGTTGATATAATATAACCATTTTGTGCAGAAAAGTATTAGAAATTAATTCAGGCTACAGTAGTGGATAAAAATGTGTTGGTTTCAAAAGCTCTGATTTATTATACTGTCTCAGCAATAGTTTAAAGTAGATTTTGGTCACCCCAAGCTACCTTACATACTGATTTTGTACAATGCAATGGAAGCAGTTTAATTAAGTCACCTGGTAAATTCAGTAACCCGAATTAAAAAACAAAAAAAAAAGTTAAACAAATCAAAAATATCATTATAATTATTACATTTTCTTTCATGCATATGGTTTGTTATATGGTGATTTATATATGTGTCACGCGATAACCCACAGGATTCTTTTACTTTTATACATTTTTTCATTTGTAAAACTTTGTATTTATAATAATAGCTGCAACAAAACAGAAGAATTTTTAATTTAACACAAATATAAATTGTAAAATTTTTTTATTCGACGAAAATGTCATCACACACAACGCGTAGAAGGTGAACAATATTTAGTGCAATTAGAAAATAATTAATTTTTTTGGGGTCCAAAGCCATTAATACCCACAACAAAGGAAGATCATGTCTTGATTTCTCAGTCGCCAAATACGTGTATAAATTGTCGAATACAGCTTCCGCCGCACTCATTCTAAATGTTTTTTTTTTAAATACAGATTTGAAAATCAAAGATTTTATTTTAAAAAATGGGGGATAGTTAATTTAGGGTGATAAGAGGACTACGCCAGAAATGGGGATTTAATACAATGTCCGCTAGGATTCGAACACACGACATCCCACATGCGTGGCAGGCATGCTACAACAAAACTTTGATCAGCGGTGATAGTCTCGAGGGATGTTACCATACGTCTACATTTATTTTCTCACCTGCCAGCGAGACATCTCCAACCCCGAGTGGCCAGTTGAATCCCGAAGACTCCGACTTGTTTTCCCTGAGAATAAAGTACGCACGTTTCAGTCCGATGATAGCTGGCTATCCGGCGAGGAGGAGCGCGCATTTGTAAATATGATCGGTCACGTTTCTGAGATTGTAACTTCCAACGGGCGCTCTTCGTGGATCGCTGCAAGACGGAAGTGGCGCAGATTTATTCCTGTCTCAAAGAGATTCGTGCATCTTTTCCCCGGCAGAGCGGACGAAAGGAGCGCAGATGCAGACGAATTGCGGCAAAAAAAAAATTAATGGTTAGAAATATTGTCTTCGTGCACGGAAATGTAAGGGTTCCGTGTTTTTATGAGAATGCGAGATGTATACCGTAGTACATTTTTCTTTTGTCATGCGAAACTGTTTTAAGTACATTAACGGTTTACATTTCATAACAGTCTCTTATACAGACTTCGTACACCAGTTAAATGTGACGTTCAGTTGCAACGAACGACGTGAGTGCTTTTCTGCAAATACAAATGTCGGAAATAAGATGTCGCAGAAATCATTTCAGTACAAAGAAAACCACTTGGTAGTTTTTTTTTTTTTTATGAAGGAATTTAGAGACTACGTCGAGAAGCATATTGAAAAGTCATATTTGCCATACATGGCACGCTAGCACACAGGCCAAATACTGTCGAAAGTTAATACAGGGGGTTATTTTTACGCTCAAATAAAAAAAAATCCATTGACATATTTCCTTTATAAATATATTTATTACTGAATTTCGTGAACTTACCAGGATCCGACCTCTCGTGGCGCAGCCGGTTCTTGCGCCGGTCTGCGGTGCTAGAGGTTCGGAGTTCGAATCCCAGAGAAGGCATGGATGTTAGTTTAAGTTAGGTCATAAGTTCGTTTGTAAGCCGTCCCCTTATAAGGCTTCAAGCTTATCAGAGGAAAATTAATAATAAGCCCTTTCGAATCCAATTCCAGTCCAATACTCACCAGGAGGGGATGAAAGGCTAAGATATTTTGAAAAGGAAAGGTTCTCAGTTTGAATAATTGGTAGATCACAGAACTGTTAATTAAAAACCTTTGATATAGCGTGTAAGCTTTCCTTCTCATTAGACTCTCGATATGAATCACAAACTAATTTTAAAAATCAACCATTTTTTTTGTAAAACTTCAAAAAATTAACACGTTAAAAATTGTACGTATTCTGTCACATATTCTCGCTCTCACAAATATTTTGCATCGAAAGACATATTCGCAGGGCTGAACCTGGGTCCAGGTTTTCATATGTGGGTAGAGGTAGCAAATGCAGAACACCGTCATTCAATTTTCTCGAGTCACTTGAGTTTTCCTCCACCAATGCGATGTCGCTGCTCCATCCCAGAATCTCGCTACATGTCGCACTTGAGAGGTTGTCGTGTACCTATGGGCACCTCTTAAGAAGTCTGTCTGTTAGGTCGGCACCGCGAGAAGAGGTGCAATTATAACACACTGAACTCGAATTCGGAAGGATTCCGGTATGATAGATGGTTTGGCCATTCTGATTTACGTTAAGAGCGGGAAGTACCCCCGCGTCCAAGGTCAAGAAGCGAGGGAGCGATACGGGCGACACTAACACTCACGCCTAGTGCCTCATCGCCCCTATGCGCCAGGCGTGCTGTGATTCCGCCCTGCTGCTGTACTGTGCAAATTAGATCTTTAACAGTTGGGCTTTACTACACGCGATGAAAGACCACAGATTAATCTACGCCCGTATATTTGTACTTTTCTCTTGCCGCTTAAGAAAACTGTATAGACAAGCTTTAAAAAATGCGATATTTGACCATTTTACCGAATTCCCCCCCCCCCCCCCCCCAAGGATACGCCTAATATGACGAAAGTAAAATAAATAAGGGCATAAATAGTTGATTTTCTTTCTTTTTCATTTTTGACAAAAATCGTATTTGGAGAACATTTATTTACCTAGATACGCGTATTTGCGCAAACAGCTATTTCACAAAAAACGCGGTGGTCCATCCCACTCTTAACTTCGATTTTCCAGGCGAATGCTGAGATTGAGTCCTTTACAAAGGCTATGGCCATTTCTTTCCGCGTTCCTCATTGCCCATTCCAAATGACGTTAGGCTATGCACAGAAATTGTAATTATATATCTAGTTCACTGTTAACTGCCACTTTACTGTGCACCTCTGCAGTGCCGTTTGCTTATTTCATTGGTTCAATTTAATGTAGTCATCATGTTTTCGTAGCTGTGTTTTGGCACTACTTCGTTCCTTTTAGGGTTCACGGCGGCCGTGACTAACATGACATGAACTCATAAATCAGAACTAAGCGATTTACTATCATGTCCAACTCAATAAAAGTTTATTTTCAGGTCTTTCGGTAACATTCTTTTCCTATACTTGTCAGCTTATTCACGCAGTCCATCGCATGAAACTCTGTTAAAAATGTATGTTCACGATAAAGCGAGCACTTTGGAAACGAACTTTAGAAAAAGTCTCTGCCCCTGAATGCATATATTTTAATGGAGGCACTGAGTGACATTTACCCAGTAAACTTAGCCACGATGGATGAAAAATAGTTCTATATGTTAACGTCAAATAAAAAATGTTTGGTAACCATTTGTGAAAATTTGAATTATTTTTTTTCGCTTTCTGTTTTTTTATGCATCGAAGTGTAAAAATGAGCAGATTTGTATATTTATTTACCTAACAATTTCGGCGTTTTACTTGATCGACACATGAATGAAGTGATGAGGCCCGTGGCAATGTTAATTTGACGTAAGGCAGAAGAATGCACAAAGTGCATACAAGTAGATATTAAGCGGGTCTTTCAAAAGTGCTCATTTTACTGTGAACCGCTTATATTTATTTGGACAGTTAACTTTGTCGAGTTGACAATATGGAGATCTTTGGACATTCACCATTGCGATGCAGATGTTTGTCATGACTGAGCAAGAAAAAACACTTAAAAGAGACAAGCAACCTATGGACGAGAAAATAAATATAGGTATTTATACAACACTGGACAATTCCAAGAGGAAATGGAGTCAAAAAGCAGAACAGCAACTAATTACGAAAAATTATATATATAAAACCAAAAGATAGCACAAAAATCTCCATCTTGTCATTCACTCCTATTGCACTATTCATTCAAAGATTTGTCTAGTTGGTTATAATTTACTCTCTTGACTTTCAACTCCACTGTTTTAATGCAGCCGCCTCCAGGGAGTTCGAACAGTGTATTTGAGATCCTTCTTTTTTTTTTAAAGAAACTAGTAAATGTGAGTACAAAATGCTCGTCTACGAAAACAAAACCTTCAGACTAATCGTGTAGTCTACTGTACTCCCAAGACATCACGCACGTTGAAAACGAGTTTGACGTGACTACGTCTTACAACTCAGCCGCTCGTGTTCAGAAAGTGAGCGTCACGAAATGTTGCTCTCGGATCCGTGGCAATTACTCGTTGAGAATGAGCAGCACGTTAAATATAATGGCACGATAGTATAGGTCGGTGCTTTGGCTTCATGCTTCACACACAAACGTATCGTTTTGAAGTCATCAGGCTGCGGTGGGAGACGCACTGCGAACCTCTGATCTCGAGCGGTTTAGTAAGCTTAAGATCGCTGTAGCGACCGAACAGCTCATCCAATCGGAGAAATTTGGGTGTCAGTTTGTGCGTAAATAAAGGAGTGACTAATAATAACTAAATAATAAACACATCGCGTGTAATAGAGTCCCACTCTTACAGATCTAATTTATTCAGTACAGCGTCACGACGTAAAAAACTGTACGCCTTGCGCGTAGGAGCGACGAGGCGCTATTAAGTGCGTGTTAGTGTCGCCCGTATCGCTCCCTCGCTTCTTGACCTTGGACGCGCAGCTCCATCCCACTCTTACAGGCTGAGAGAAAAAAGATAATTCATGCCACCTAAGCCCCATGTCACAAGTTGCACTTATCGACAAAGTTAAGTCCACCTACTATAAGCGAACATTGAAATCTGGACTCCAACGGATAACTGTTAACTATACATTGTAATTTTTTGTAGTTTTACTAAAAAAATCCTTGAAAACCTTGCTAATGGAAAAATATTTAATGGAACAACATAATCGTTATTGTAAAAATAGAATACATATATTTGTAATACTACAAATTATAGCGTTGTATTTCAACTTATATTACTGGGTAGTAAAAAAAATCTTTGAGCTCTCGAAAACAATTATAGTTAATTGGTAAAAATAAAGGTGTAAAAACTTTAAAATTATTTTTACAGAAGAAAAAGTAACATCTTGTATACACATATATTCCTACCAATACCCCTTCGATTTCAAACCTAAATGTATTAACACACTAAAAATTTGACGTTTCAAAATCTTTTAATGATGAACAAAATATACCTAGCCTAGTAACCTAAGCAAGAAGAAAATGTTGTCACGCATTGAGAAGAAATGAGGTTATCCATTCAGGGGTTTACCCCATTTCAGAGTGACAGTAAATGTCTTTAGACAGACTGCAAAAGGTGCACATTTGCAGTTTTATAATTGCAGGATAAATTTTTTCTACAAATACTTTCGTTTGTACAACTGTTATTATTATTAAATACCTCCAAAATATTATGAGAGTATTTTCTATTGTTTACAAAAAATATTGGGCGACGGAAATAACAATAACCGCACGATCGCAAAAGCCTCTCTTCACCAGGAAAGGCAGAATACAAAGTTTTTCACAATCGAAAGACTTTTTAAAGAAAATTATCAAACCCCGCCTCCGTATTCAATGATTACCTATTATTTAAACGAACATTAACTTGTTTTTTTGTGGTCGGACTCCAGAGGTGCATTCGGTTGGTGCGCCGCCGGTCTGGGATGAGGGAGGTTATGGGTTCGAATCCCAGTTAAGGCATGGGCGTTAGTTTAAATTAAGTCATAAGTTATTTTGTAAGCCTCCCCCTGATTAGCCTTCAGGTATAACGTCGAGGGACGTTAATAATCCCTATACGGTATGATACTTAGTTTTTGTTGAAATACTTATCTCAGAGTTTATAATAATTTGTAGCTTTTGCCGTGCGATTTAAAGTGATCCTTGGCCAATATAAACGTTTACCTAGATGTATTACAAATACGGCTCTTGTAATTAAAAAAAAAACAAAGATATAACTGTATTTTTACAAACGTTTGTAAATATATAACGAACTTCTCAGCAAAAAAAAATTCCATATTATGTACCGTGCGTGACTCCCGAATTCGGAAACTCGACAAGATGCAATGGTAGGGCAACAGGAACAGAGTTATCGAAGATAAACTTCTGCTAAATTTCCGAACTTGCGAAAAAAAAAAAAAAACTCAGTCCTGGGATCAAACCTGGTGAAACATGGTGATTCCCACTCAATAACTAAAAAAAAAAACTAACCTTCGGGAAAGAAATTACGTTGTTAATAAAATCAATGAAGAATAAAAGTGGTGTTTTCACTGACGCTGAGACAATGATGTAACGTCTTGTATCATAAGCAACGCTACGTTTGCAATGGGTAGCGTGGGAGGAAATACTATAGCTTCTTAATAGTCCCAGCGACGGAGATGTGCTGGAAATTTGGAGGATAATTTGGTAATAATCTGTTTTTAAAAAGTTAATCAGCTAGTCTGGCGCACTGTGTTTCTCTCAGCTTAAATTTCGTTTGTCCTTCAGTAGACCGGAAACTTCAATGACGTTTAAGCTATCAGATTATTAACCATGAAATTAAAAAAACAGACGAGCTGTAAGCATCCGCTAAACGCCAGGCGGGTCATTAGGTTATAAAAACCACGATAGCTTCCTTTCAAAGTAAGCATGCTGACTGTTTATGCACACTCCGATTTCTATGTTAATAGTGCCATTTACGTGATAAACACATATGAGCTGTGATTTTACTAAGCTTTTTATTGTGTCAGGTTACAAATGTGCGAACAGGAAATGCAATCTTGATAGCTTTCTTTTTCGTTTTGAAGGCGATTTCCTGTCTACGTGACTTGTCTTTCCTTTTGATCAATGCAAAAAAAAAAATGTAAATAAAACTATTCAAAAGTACTTGAAGGGAAATACAAACATCGAAAATTTACAAACAAGCTCTGGAAAAATGCCAAGGGAAAGAGCTAGTGTGCGCAATGATGTACGCTCTCAAAACATTAAACAGACTGCGATAAAGCAAAATTCATGGAAACTTCGAAAAGTGCCATCATGTGCCTACTATGAACAACAATAAAGCAGGGTACAAGAGCATTGACCACTGTACAGAAAGAAATATCAGTAACCCAATAAGTTCGGTACAAAAATTATATATTTTGTCAGGTGATGCAGTTTATCACAGATCATGCAATAATTATTTTCGTCGTGTTATTGACCACCATAGACAAAGAGAATGTAAAATTGAACCTTATGAATACGAGGTAGTCGAAAATGCAGCTTTGAAGACATTTGCGAACGTAAAAAATCGTGTTAGGATTCCAGAGTCCTACTTTGCAGGATTTTCTTTTCGTGAAGTAATTTACTGCTAAAAAGTTCTTCACTCGTAAAATGAGAAATAAATTGGACGATTCATTACATTTCGCACATGAAAACCACAAAAAATAAATAGCATACTTATTTGCATATTATTTTAAATCAGAATGTTTTATTGAACACTTCAGTCTGAAACATAAACCTGGAGAAGGTTCTTGGCAGAGAATCTTGCGAAATTCTCTGTCAAGAAAAAAACATTCCACGCTTTGAACACACAAGGAAAGCACGTTCAAACTAGACTGTGACTGCCACCGGTGGAAGGTTTAAGAGTTGAATAACAATAACACACACCAAAAGAACTGTGTGTGTGTTAATAGAAGTCTTCAAGATAAATTTCACCTATCGTCGTTTCAAGAGTATTTTGTTTATGGCGCAACATGTGCAAGTGAACCAAATCTCATTTTCTTCCCAGCTGCGATCGAAGGTTTAACTAACGATGTAACAGCTCTTCGACTAAAGGATAAATTGGGACATCTTATAACCAACCTTCATTTGCATATTACCTGAAAAGAGCTGGTAAAATTCAAAATAGAATAGAGATAGTATCTGTCGTTTGAGAAAGTTATGTATGCCAAATCAGCCCAGGGTCTGTAGAAAAAGAAGCCTCACTGTCTTTGCGTTGTATTTACGATGGAACCTACCACCTTCCTATGTTCAAACGAACCGTTGTTGAGAAACGGTTTTCTGATGTAGGGACGAACGATATTGCTTCACTAAAAAGCGTAGCAGCCGAAGCCTCTATTCATTATGTGATTAGTATAAAATATTACAATCGAATAATCGAACGGCTCTTCGACAATGTACAAGATCTTTTTGCGGATCTAGTTCAAAACTTTCTACAGCGCCCTTAAATCTGGCAGGAAGCACTTACTTAAAGAGTGCTCCATGTTTATACTGACAATTTCGTTGGAGACATTAATGGAAACAATTTTGCTGCAAATTTCGGATGTGACACTTTTTGACAATATAACACCGATTTCAATGCATTCATTTGTGATTTCCAAGAAGAGACAGAGAGAGCGAGAGATATCTGTTTAAATAAGGTTTATGGCTTCTATATATAAATTAACATTTTCCTGTCTGTTATCCCTACAACAATAAGGAAATATTGGTTTTGCATGGTAATGTTTAAAAAGAAATATATCACTACTTAATCATAAAAATCTAAAAAAAAAATTATAAACAAATTAGGGACATTATTATTTACTCTGTAGTTTATTTCGTAATTACTCAATTACCCATTTTTGTCGTTTTTTATGCTTTAGCAGTTAATAAATGCCCCCCCCCCCACATTATTTTTAAACAAGACAATAAGAAAACTATTAATTTCGACTTCTGATCAGGCATATTCCTAATCCGTACAAACAGTATTTCAAATATTACACAACCGCCCACCTTGACCGAAAAAAAAAAAATTGTTACAAATATTTAGTGAGATGACAGAGACACATTGTTTAGCTGAATATATATATATGTATATATATATATATATATATATATATATATATATATATATCATAATTGTGACCATATTCATCTTGTATTCGTGATCGAAAATTTCGTATCCTGCAATGTCATTAAGTCAAATCTCAACTACGCTGAAACAGTGATCAGTGAGTAGCCATATTATTAACCTCACTAGTGTATTATGGTGAAAATATCTCGTGCATTTTCTTCAGCAGTATTGACCATAGTGGGAGGCAATCCAGAAAATCCGATGATCACAAAAACGGGGGATACAATTTGGAATTGCAGCTCCGAATCCATTGTATACATTAAAAGTTCAATTACACCACTCGATTGCCAAAGGATCAAAGAATATGTTACGTTGAGTGAGGAATGCGAAGCACCGCGCATGATACCCGTGAAAAAAAGGGGGGGGGGGGGACAATTTTGAGTTGGTTTTGCCGCGTCTCATAACTTACGCGTAGTATAACTTTTCACTGGGAGAAGCTACGACGCCCATTTAAGTTTTAATCAACAGCTGTTGTCAATATCAATCGATTGCGCGTATAAAAACATTTGTGTGGCGTGGTAATGGTGAAATTATATGAGTTTAATGTAAAAAATTAAGAAAACGTAACACAATGTTGGACTATACTCGTCAAAAAGCCAAGTTGAAATACATAAATCGTATACGGTTGGAAAGAGCATCTCAAAAGCAATCCAGTGATACACATAAAACCCCATATGATCGAGTGAAGCGGTGCCGGGAACGTAAAATAAACAAAGCATACGAGCGCGTCAACGTAGACGTATTCACGCAAAACGAACGGCCGTGTCCCCAACTCAGCCACACCCCGTTTTTTTATATACTTTTCGTTGCAATGTAAAGATTCGTGTTGAATAACGCACCATTTTTTTTTGCGTAAGGCCGCGGTGGTGCGATGATCAGAGAAATTGCCTCCCGCCGCGAACTAAGTTCGATTTCCCGTGGGGCCACAACCGGATATTCGCATGTTGGAAACGTGGCGGATGTTTTCCCTAGTAAGCGGGTTTTCTCAGAGCTCCCCAATTTTCCTCCCCATTGCATTCTGTCGCCAACCTCGCGTCACCTCCATCAGTGCTAAAATACTCGAGCCGTTTGGCATCGCCCATGTTTCTCTTACTCAGTTCCCTACGTGCCCTGCGCCCAGAGTTGCCAACTTGGTGATTTTCTCACCAGATCTGTTGATTTTAGAAGATGGTCTGGTGGCCAAATTTGTATATTTGAGACAGATCTGGTGATTCGAAGGAACACTGAAAATTTGTTTTTCTACTATCCGATTATCGCAATTTTTGTATTTTCAGGTATAGTTCATTCCCATGGAATTTATGATGTACACCTGCAGAGAGCTGAGGAATATCTTGAAACGCATATTTCATGTTTTGTTTAATATAGTTATCTCTTTACAGGTAATTCTGTGGGCTGTCTCTTACGGGAACGCTACGGTTTACCCCTGTCGCGGGCAAAGTTTTGGGAACCTCAACAAAGACACATAGTACTGTGCGTTTGTACGTATGTCTAGCGAATACATTATTAAAGGTATTGAAGTAGGATTTTTTGACGTGAATACGTCTTTAAATTTGTAACAATAGTGGGACGCAATACAGAAAATCGGATGATAACTAAATCGGGGGATACAGTTTGGCATTGCAGCTCAGAATATATTGTTTACATTCAAAATTAAATTACACCACTCGATTGCCAAAGGATCAAAGAATATGATACGTTGGGGGAAGACTGAGAATCATCGCAAGGGGAGAGGGGGGTGGGGTAGCGTAAAAAAGGGGGGGGGGGGACAGAAATTTGAGTTTGTTCCGCAGCGTCTCATAACTTCCGCGTAGTATCTATAACTTTTGACTAGGAGAAGCTACGACGCTCGTGTGAGTTTCAGTCAACAGCTCTCGTCAAGATCAATCGATTGCGTGTATAAAAACATTTATGTGGTGTGGTTATGGTGTAACTGTATGCGTTTAATGTAAAAAAATTATGAAAACTGAACACAATTTCGGTCTATACTCGTCAAAAAACCAAGCCGAAATACAGAAATCGTATACGGTTGGAAAGAGCATCTCAAAAGTAATCCAGTGATACCCATAAAACCCCATGTAATCTAGTGAAGCGGTGCCGGGAACGTAAAATAAACATCAAGGCGTCCGAGCGCGTTAACTTGACGTGTTCACGCAAAACAAACGACCCTGTCCCCAACACAGGCAAACCCAATTTTTTGCTTCTAATTTTGATTTGTTTCAATTTATGGCTGGGGTATTTATATGCATGGCCGTAAGTAACATTGACGAGCAATAGTAAATAACATTTCAAGAGCTGCGAAAACAAATGTTTTTATATATTTCGTCTTAATTTAATACGAGACAGACTAAGAATACAATCTGGCCATTTTCTGTATGCTGGTTTCGAGACAAAAAAAAAGCCGCGATTGCCGCGTGTCAGAAGGAGGCAATGGCCTTGAAAACTTCCCGCCCGCGCCGAACGTCACGATACGCGATAGCAGGGGAGCTCGCAGCTTTGTTTTTTTTTTTCGCCACGAGCCGCGATGTGGCACGAGAGGGAATTACGTCTGCGCTAAAAAAAAAAAAAAAAAAAAACGCTCAACCATCCTCCTTTGCGTGATCGCCGCCTCGTCGAACTAATACTGGACTCCGGGCAACCGTATAAATACAACTGGCGCGGGACAAAAGTGTTTCAGTCTCAGTGCTACACACTCCGAGAATAACAATGTTTATCAAGGTAAGTGGCAAGTGAAATATTTTAACTCTAAAATATTACAATTTTTGTCAGACTTTCCCAGCAGATCTTCCAATAATTTATTTACAAATAATTACTATAAACTGGAAATATTGTAGAGACTATTCACGGTAAAGTGAGTACGCTTGGAATCCCTCTCATTTAGAATAACAAGCAATAAAATATATTTTTTATTGTAGCCTTATACGTTAACTTCCAAGTGCGGTGGAATATATACGCTGTGTTTATTACATGCTTTGCAGTACTTATTTAAAAAGTTGGTTAAACAATTTTAAAAAATAGCTGAAAGGAAAACGTAATTAGGGCCTCAAATGTGCTCACTTTAACGTGAACAGCCTATATTAAAATGTACTCTATTTGGCTAGTTCTGCATCCCAGAGCAATACAGATAATGTTGGAATCTTACCGAATAAATATAAATAATAATAATACTGAAACACATCTTGCAATTAATAACTACATTTGCGGAAGAATGTTGGTTAAGTTATTCAATGCCGCAAAAATAATGCTCTTGAATATTTTGTCGACATTTTGTTTAAATCGAGTGGCAATACTTCTATTTACTGTCATTTTTAAAAGCTTAATAGACAGAACGTATTTGCCTACATACGGGGATTTCATACACACGCGTCTAGTTAAGAAAAATATTTTAACATTTTACTCTTTTAATTAGTCGCGATAACAGAAACGTCAGTCTAATTACTAAGCGACAAATATTACAGTGGATCCAAATGCGGGGTATTATAATATTTTAAGTATAACAGTATAACATAAAAAATCAGTCAAGAAGTATCTCAATACCAAATCATTTTTTCCCGCTAAGCAAGTAATAATATTTAGCGCTGCTTAACATATTTTTTATTTTCTGCAGTATAGCAAACGCTTTGTTTTACGTGCATTACTTCCACGTCTTAGATGCTATTAAGTGAAACGGAATTAACACCAAAGTTTCTAATGTTTCCTGCCATGTCACAAACAGGTAATCTACACTTCAGAAACAATACGTTTTCTTCTCCGTCTGGGGCACATTTATGCAATTTTCTTTTAATAACGGTGTAATTTTGGTAGCGATAAATGGTAAAATATTATAGCACTATATTACCATCTTTATGTCCACTACTGAAGAATCAGCTTAAAGACTTTTGGCTGAAGGATGGGGGGGGGGGGGGAGGGTTTGCAGCTTTGAAACAAACATTTTTATAATTTAAATGTTACATACACATGGCTTATCCGAGAGGGAAACAATCCTAATAGCCATTAGTGTGGAAGCATTAATCTAATGTTACATACACATGGCTTATCCGAGAGGGAAACAATCCTAATAGCCATTAGTGTGGAAGCATTAATCTAATGTTACATACACATGGCTTATCCGAGAGGGAAACAATCCTAATAGCCATTAGTGTGGAAGCATTAATCTAATGTTACATACACATGGCTTATCCGAGAGGGAAACAATCCTAATAGCCATTAGTGTGGAAGCATTAATCTAATGTTACATACACATGGCTTATCCGAGAGGGAAACAATCCTAATAGCCATTAGTGTGGAAGCATTAATCTAATGTTACATACACATGGCTTATCCGAGAGGGAAACAATCCTAATAGCCATTAGTGTGGAAGCATTAATCTAATGTTACATACACATGGCTTATCCGAGAGGGAAACAATCCTAATAGCCATTAGTGTGGAAGCATTAATCTAATGATCTCGTTTATTGTGCTCACCTTGAAATATATTGTGCTACCTGTGGATGTAATCGGTAAAGATATCAATTTTTCTTCTATATTCTCAGCCCAATAATAACGATTGGTTTGAATATCAAAAGGAAGTAGGTAAAGTAAATTGAATAAACTGGGCACCGTTATAGGCACTTGTTGCTAAGGCGTCTTCCGAGGAAGAGGTTACTATTTTGAGTGCCGGGTAAAACATAGATATGAGAGTGTAAAACTAAATGCTATTGTAAATCTAGGTATGTATATTGGGCAAGCAATTCAGGGGTGGTTTCAACAGAGGTCTTAAGGAGGAGCATTTCAATATTTAATTTTAGTTCACTTGACACGAACTGACAAAACAATGCAGGGCCGAACTGTTCTGAAATTTTATTTGTCCCTCCATATTACAGTTTTTTTTTTGTTTTTAAAATATAGCATAGCCTAACTAAATCCAAACAAAAGTACTAAAATTGTTACACCAGTAACTATAAGACAATGAGACTATAAGCTAGATCAAACTAAGACAAATGTGAATTAGAATACAATAAATCACAAAGCAAAATTTAGTCATATACTGATACTCTTCGCAGAGCGTATCATAAACTCCTTAACGACCACTGGTCATTTCCTATGCACATTCAAAAGAGCCGGGCCTATTGCGCATTCTTCATTCATGGCAGACAGCGGTAAATTTTTTAGTTTCTCAGTCCAATGGAGCATTGTTTTTTGGCAAAGTGACCACACTGAAATAAAGGTTTGCTCGTGCCAATATAAATACAAAATATACATTTAGTAGTCCCAACAAAATATTTTGTTGAGTATACAAAACTTAAAAAGCGACAGAATCGATTTTATCCACCTATAAAAATACACGCTCGAATAAACGAAATCTGTGTGTTGGATCAAAAAATTTAAAACTGTTGACAAATTATTCAGTTCAATCTACTATTATATATTTGCTTGTCCACTCATATTTGTATTCTTTCATATGTATGAGGGAACTTCTTAATTTTCTACACTGTCCAATAACAAAAAAAATACCACACTCTAAAATGGCCGATTTCATAATATGTGCTTCTAAACGGTTATTTTTCTTTATATTTAAACTGTTCGAAAATGTGTGAAGATTTAGTAATAAATTCAGGATGAACACTTTTTTTCAATACGCTCTCTGCGATGTCCTGTGTATGGTGTTAGAATTCACTAACGAGGAATAGAACAAGCAATTTTCCATTCTGTCAGTTGATTCCAACACTTCTATCAAAATTATTACTGTATAATTAAGGTCAGAGAGGAAAAATTAGACATAATCGAGTTATTTGTATCTTTTGAACTTAAAAAAAAAAAAAAAAAAAAACCCAGGGACTTAAATGCAATAAAAACACAAATTGGAACTACTGAATACCTTTAACGCATTTGACTACATTCATGTTGTCTCATACAAGCTGTTCAAAATGTGCCGAATCTGACCGTAAGCAGACACTGTTAGTGTGGCTGGCGTGGCTAGTCTTTGTTAGTGTGTCTAGGCGAGTGGTTGTGCAACAATGCCAGGAATGTGTACACGTGCAGAGTACGCGGACAAGGTGTTTGTTTACGGATAATGTGACAGAAATGGGCGTGATGTAGCAGCTGAGTATCCGCACAGGTGGATTGGAAGAGTTGGGCCAATCCCATGGCCGACGTGCTCGCCAGACCTCTCCCCGTTGGACTGCCTGAAGAATAGTGTATACAGCGGACAGTGGCTAGACACACGAGGCCAGTTGCTACAGGCGATAACGGACTCCACAAACCAACTCGGAATCGAACTTGCAGGCATGCAGTGGCAACACGACATGGTAGGCTACAACGTATCGCAGTATGCTTACGGTCAGATGGTGCACATTTCTAACAGCTCGTGTGAGACATGCAAAATGAATGAAGTCAGTTGCATTAAAGACATTCAGTAATTCCAATTTTTTATTTTATCGCATTTACATCCCTGTAACTCTGAAATGGCTCTGTACAAACTATTTGTGTATATGAAATATTTTGGTGCCAATGTTCTGTATAACACGCTGACGAAGTATGTCGGTTGAGTCGCGGAGCATTCTGTATAAATGCTGGTTTTGTTTCTCCTTTTTAATTTTGTAATTTTATTTTTTGGACTAAACCGTGAGATTTAACTCTGAGTTTACCAGGCTTCATTTACTGACGCATTAATATGGTTTTGACTTCATTATCTTTTCTACATCCTGAATACTAAATGAATCATATAAAACACAACCAATATTATGCTTCTACCCAGTTTTCTTGCACTGACCACAGGAATTGGTTTTCAGTAACTCCGTTATTGAAATACGGAATTCATGTAAGCAGAACTTACATTAGAGAGTGGTGACTTTATTTTTATTCCAATAAAACTGAAAAAGCGATGGAATTTTCATACCATTAAATATATGTGAGATACAAAATATAATGTAGTTTTATTCATTAGCTTATTATCAATATTATATTTGAAGGTACCCATGAAGCAGAAATAATGTTCGCCTAATTTTTAACCTGGTAAGAAATAGAATCGAGGGTTGGCCAACAATATTTCAACATCCGTGTGACAAGAGACATTCTCACGAAGGGAAACGTCAAGAAAATCTGTATGATATGTTTGATTTCATAAATCAAAAGGTGAATGATATAAAGCTTATTACAAAAAAAATGTAAGTAGCAGGTGGTGTTATTTCGTCGTTGTGGAATACTGTAGACCTACGAAAAAACACAATTAACTAATATTTAAGAATCCTCCAAATTACATTCTATATGTTTCGTTATTTGGCTTCCGAAGGCAAGAATGCACACAGAGATAAAATGTAATGGAAAATAATTTCTTCTATTTTCATTCTTAAATTCTATTTTGAACACTTGCTTGCAACTTTTCGTTTAGTGTTATTCCTTGTCATTTTCTGATGTAATGAACATATAGTAGTGTAAATTGTCCCAATCACCCGTGACATATTTCCCATCGGAGAAGTCTAGAGGTCCGAATGCATATATTTTTTGTTACTGTTACACAAGAAATATACCTGGTGTAACAAAATTCAATATTAAAATTTCCAGGGATGTTCCAGGGATGACCCATAGGTCAGAAATTGATAATTGAGATACATTTTGACGTTATTAATAGTGAGAATGAAAACATTATATTTCTATTAAATTGCAATAATGTACACAAAACGTTCGAAAGTGCAGTTTCCTGCTTCAGTGCTAGCTCTGTAACAATATGCCATTGTCTGTCGGACATATTCAAAGACCCTAGACATGTTCTGCAGCGAGTACTGTAAGCAGCTGCAAGGACTCACGTGACGAGTTCTTCTTCCGATTCAATTCGAGTCTCATACACCAGGCTCTTCAAGTGAGAAGAGTCGAGTTGGGTGAGGTCAGGAGATCGAGCTGGCCAAGCAGTGGGTCCCCCACAGCCAATCCATTGTTCATCGCATCTGCGGTCCAAATGATTTCGGACTTCACAAAATAAAAAAAAACCAGGAGTTGCCCCATCATGTTGAAACCACGGCCGATGTCGAATATCGAGAGGAACGTCCTCGTGGAGCTCAGGCAATGTGCTCTCCAAAAACCGCAGATACGTGTTACCATTGAGAACTAATGACAGTATTTATGGCTCAAACAAAGTATCCCAAACAATGCCTGCCCATATGTTGGCGGCAAAGGTGCGGACAAACGAATCTAGCGTGAGGGTTTTCATCTACCAAAAGTGTTTGTTGTGTAAATTGACTATTCCGTTTCGGGTAAACTGCCCAAAACAAGGTTCCATAGCGCATCGCTGCAGGTACCATTGACAAAACTCAGTCGACGAGGGTAGCCATTCGGTTGGAGTACTTGCACCTCTTGCAGATGAAATGATTTCAGCTGGCGTTCATGCCACACATGCCGAAGAGGGGTTGTTCTCGACCTGTTTCAAAATCTCCCCTCAAACTCGAGTGTGCGCATTGTGCGCCGACTGCCAGCGTCGGGTCTGTGGAACTCAAAACGAACACTGCTAAATTAATGATGTGCAGTGAAAAGGGTGGTAGTAATACACTATCATGAGCACCGATTTTGACAGACTTGCGTACACTGAACTGACTTCGCGCAAGCAGCGATTAGTCGCAACAAATGTATTGTGGTTTGACACAACGCCGTACAGTTTATCGCTCCGCATTAAAATGTGTATAGGCTGTTCACGGCAAACTGAGCACTTTTGAAACCCCTGCTTAAGACTTACTTGTATGCACGTTGTGTATTCATCCGTTTTATGTAAATTCAACATTGCCATGTACCTCATCACTTTATTCATGCATCGGTCAAGTGAAACTGTGAAAATTATTAAAAAAAGTAAATATTTTAAATCTCTGCTCATTTTGACACTTCGATTCGTAAAAAAATAGAAAGCGGAAGGAATAATCTAAGCTATCACAAATAATTACCTAACACATTTTATTCTACGTTAAGATATGGAACTAGTTTCCCATCCATCGTTACCAACTTCACTGGGCGGATGTCACTCAGCGCGCCCGTTAAAATATATGCAGGTAGGAGCAGTGACTTTTTTTAAGGTTGATTTCAAAACTGATCACTTTATCGTGAACAGCCTTTGGCAGGTCATGAAGTACCATTGAATGTACTATAAGTCATGCATTTATGTTAATTCAGCCCGTGTACACTGTTCGATCATTCCGATCCAAACGAAATACAAAGTACTTCGTGGTGCCACAGAACTGACATGGCACTCTGAGCTCATGACGTGTTTAACGTAGTATTTAACATTGATGGTTATTTAACACAAATGTTTGTTATGGTTTCTTCCATTATACCTCGAACTTTGAGTAGTGAATTTTGTTACGCCCGTACAGTTTTAAGTGCTGGTTGTCGTCATATGTTCTCTCGTCGACAGAAAGGGGCAGGTTACGGAGTCTGAAACGTTGTTCCTTTCATTTTGACCAGTAACTTTTCATGCTATTTCTTCCATATTGCTTCAGCATGGAAGTTTCATCAATTTGGTTTACATTTATTTTTGGATGCGTATGGTTTTGGTGGTCACATTTGGCTACAAAATTAAGCTTCTTACTCTTTTATTCGTCATTTTTGTTTCCTGGAAAATATTTAATCTGAGATTTATTCATCGAAATTTTGCCATATTAGTTTTGACGTTTTTAATTGATTTGTCAAAAGTATATAAATATTTTACGCGATCAGACGTCAACTTCTCTTTGCATTACACTTTTAAACCTGAAATGGCTCAAAATTAGAGAAGCCTTATAAAACGGCTCCATTGTAAATCAGTGACAACTTACTAATCATCATGAAAGCGGATATACACTGATCTAGAAGTTTACAGCAGGCTTGTGAGCAAATTTATAGCGTTGTTAAATGGCGGGTACTTGTGGACAGCTGCAATCAAATAAATTAAAACCAAGATAATAGGATTATGAAGAGAGGAAGCTGTGCTGTGCCGTATGTAACTTTTGTTAAGTTATATTTTACATTCTGAAAATCAGTTTAAGCGAGAAGAGCATGTATGCATTTATTTATTAAAGGCGGAGAATTTTTCTATATATCTGTCTCCCATTGTATGTATAGATATACTAATAACACCCCAGCAAGAGCAACACATGAATATGAATACTACCCCAAGACATCGGTTACAGTTAGTTCGGCTAATTAGTCATTGTGCAACAACTTCTTAACAGACTTTCTCTCACTAATATTTCAGTCACTGAAATCACTGATTCGGGTTTAGAATTGGCGTGTACAAGGCACTATTTTAAATTAGCGATGCTGAATTCCCACATAAATAAATCAACCCTCTTTAAAATACGGCGAGAAATTTTTTTATGATTGACGTGTAGCGGGTCCTTAAATATCAATTTTAATGTTGTTACCATTATATTGCATTATCATCGACTCAACTAGCTGATAAGCGCGTATGTAGTCATGGATAATATTCCAAATTGCCTGTATGTATTTCATTATTACTCATTAAAATGAATATAGTTATTTTTTTTCCTGACTAAAGTGACACCCACATGACATGTTGCATCTTACTATGCTCGCCTTGTAAGTAATGGACTACACATCCTATTCCCACGGCGATCCAAATTCTGACAGCTTGACTGTATTTTTGTGCGAGGGAATCTGAAAGCATTTCATTCCGTACGCATGGTTTAACAAAATTTAGATTGAAATAAATATTTAACTATTTGTGCGGGAAAACGGTTGAGCACCAGCTTATGGTTTGCCATACGGTGTCGAAGATGAAAAAAATACCCTTTGTCTCAGATATATTGATTTCCCATTAAAAAATACTAAAATTGATGACAACGTTGAAAATAACTCTTTCGCGATAGTACTGAAAACAGTAATACTTTTCTGGATGAAATGTTTATCACAAGCATAATAGAATTCAAGCCTCGTATAAAACGTAGTACTGTAACACTTAGGAGAATACGGGAAGCTGTCTTAACGGGATGATCCCGACCGTGCGCTTAGCGTGCCAGCAGTCTCTTACTCGACCCGAATTCTGATTTTCCACATACGGGAAATGTAATGGAATTGACGATGGCTGGCGGATGTTCCCAAGGTGCACAGTTTTCTCCCAATAATGCACGTTGTCCCTGCTTCGTCATAGTGTCACATTTCAGGGTCGCACATACTCAATACACTTAAAAAGAAACTTCTCAACTAAATTGTGGATAATTTATAGTCTACATTACAACCAATTCGCCTTTTTTTCTCTCATTGTCAGTCCAACACACACACAGACACACACACACATACAAATGTGTCGATTTTTTTATCTTTGAGCTTAACCTGATGCAGCCTAAGACAAATATTAATCAATTGATTTAAGGATAACCAAAGCGTTACTTGATAAATCGTGGATTATATCTGAATGTATCACACATTAAGAATTCTTAATGAGATCTCTTTCTTTGTAGTAGGTTCCAAGTATTAGTGCCAGGAAAACTTCGCGAATTCGTAGACCTGTAGGCTAGACTCCCCAGTTTCCATACAGCCTTAGCTGTATGTTGATTGCTTGCTGACTCAGTGAGCAACCACATTTACAGCGGACCAGGTAACACGGGATTGGTGTTGCTATTGGTTCAGGGTCGTCTTGGGCGTGTCTAAAACTGCGTGGCCCCATAAAAAAAGGAACGTGAAATGTTCACATGTTTGAAATTTTTTAAATGGCGCAACTTTTTTTTTAAACGAAATGCATTCTTAGATAAAGGCATTGGTACAGCGTATCCACTTAGCAATTGCATGGCAGTATCGTTTCCCAACTGGCAAGGAAAAAAAAAAATATTCTTTCGAAATCAATTGTGCTGCAATCCAACATTTTACCGTCTCCCATTGAATTGATAAAAATGTTTTTAAGGCTTCTTTTGTTGGGGTCTGTCACGCTCCGCTCTTTCCCAATGTTACGAAGATTAATTCCTCTCTCTTTCGCCGATGGATGCAATCCATTTGCGACACAATACAGCGCATTGCTGCAATTCTTTTGCGCAGTTCTGTACGGCGGCCTAGTTACGGTCGAGTTGACCAGTCCAACGAGCTTGGTAGTAGAAGAGTTGGCGCCCCTTTTCTAAACTTCGAGTCTTGCTTACTGACCGGATTTGTGAACACTAACGATTATATGTTGCCAGCCGCACAGCATTAACTCTATTTCTTCATAATTGACACAACTTGTATCTGAAATTTTTGGAATCGTTGGAAACTGTTTACACGTAAACATTATAGGCTCATTTGAGCGTATTACATTATCAAATCTACTTCTAAAAATAATTTTCTTTCCAAAATTTTCAAAATGGTATTTTTTTTTGTCATCTTGTATGACATTAGCAAGGCCGAAGGAAAAAAAAAAAGTACATTATTGATATATTGTGACCAGCAAAAATAACAACTGTAATATTGTGAATGTAATAGAATGAAGGCAAACATCAATAAACCAGGAGTTTCTGAGTACTTGTTGTGAAAGGCGAAGTTTTTGCACCTACTTTAGGGTTAACAGTTTTGTAACGAAGCACTCAAAGCCTTATGATTCGGTGTATTTTCGTAAATAGGAATGTGTGTACAGTTAAAAAAAAAAAAAACGTACAGGCCTATTCGTTGCACAGCCAATATACTTAAAGATGCTTACGAACAGTTAAGAAATAATTAAAACTAAAGCTAAGCAGCAATATCCGAAAGTAAAAAATGCCATAACAATTTTTATTAGTACAGAAAGCTAAAATAACCGGAATGCCACAAAACCAGGTCAAATACGATACCAATATAAACCGCAATATTTTCTGGATAGTAATAATCTACGCAACTGAAGCTAGTATTTCTGCAGTAATATAAAGGGAGATATTTTGCCAGGAAATTAATTCCATTTATATATTATGTCAGTGGGTATGCTACTTGGTGTATATTCTATACGCGGTTTATTCACACTTTTTGAATCAAACCTTTGAAAAATCACCGCATGTATTACGTGTTTAGTTATTTTCTAAATATGCCACGTAACCCAAGCATTTTATAACTCTGTTAACATAAAAGTGCATTCGTTTTCGTTAAATTAAAGTTTTACATACATTTTATTTATAAATTATAATATTTAATTTATAATAAATATTAATAAAAACAGCGAGAAAACATGTGCGGTGGTAGCGCCTAGTAAGAGATAGTTCTCATGCAAAATATGATTACAACTGAGTGCGCATGAATTCGGTGCGTTGTCCTTTGGTGTAACTTAGTTAGCTTGGTTTGCATGAGGCGGAGGAATATCCCGGAAGTAGAACTTTAGTAGGGCTTTCATAGAAGTGTGAAGTAACCGTGAATGGGTTATACACAAAATCGTTACTGCTCAATGAGAACACTGCTGGAGGCCTATATAGCGCCACTACTCTGCACGAGTCAACATGTGCGTGTATCGTGAAAAAGCGGATCTCACGAAGTACACAAAGAAGAAAGTACTAAAATTAGCTGTTAAAACCGAACAGAAAAACTGTTATTGACACCTCCCAGCGCAATGAAAGTAATAGGAGTGGCCACCATCTATACGAAGAAACAGTTTCTACATTCAGCATTTATGAATGATTTATTGAGCAATGTGAAATAATTAGCGAAACTGGCCCCGTTGTTGCAACTGTCCAGGACTCGGTTGTCGTGCAAAAGGTACAAAAAAAGGCAGCGATATAGTTCCAGTCGAGTAGATAAAATCAATATTCCTGCAGGGAATCACGGACCGACTGTCGCCAGAAACAAACAGCTGTGGTACTCTAAGCTTATTAATGATACTTTACTGAGAGAAAATCTAACAAAATATTTGTTTGTATAGGACCAAATATATATTTAATTTCCCTACCAAAATGTATCGTTGAGCAAAAAAAAAAATTAGAAAAGGAACAAAATTATTTTTGTTCGTCTAGCAAAATATAGCTTTGAATAAACAAAATTTGTGTATTGGGCCAAAAAAAATTAGACTGTCAAATAAATATTTTGTTGATTCGACTGTATATATGTGTTTGGCCACTCATTTGACTGCTTTCGTTCAAAAATACAGTTCGAGAGTTTTTTTTTGTGATAACTAGGATAGTAACCTTGTTTTAACAATCGTATAAACACATCAATAAAACAATGTAACAAGAAACTGACAAGTAAAGCTGTATAACTTGAAATATTTGTTTGCACATGTTGCCCAATATTTGCAGTGTATCTCTTTTCAAGCTTTCCGGCGTCATCAGTTGTTACATTAGCTGAGTTTACTAAGGCGTAGAGCTCGGACACAGGTGATTTAGGTTTGCAACTCAGTCGAACTTGTAATTTTTTTTTATCGGCCCAAACTGTTTAATGTGCATGTAGCCAAACAAATATTTAGTTGCACCAACTAAATCTTGTTTGATTCAACAAAACATTTTTCTCAGTACAGCCGAAATTTTGTGTGCGTTTTACACGTAAAAAAGTGGATTCTGGCCAGTTGCAACAATATGAACATTTTTGCGAATTAGGTCATGCTGCTCAATAAACCAGCATCAAATGTTCATAATTTCTGACGGTCAAACGGTTGCATGCTATAAAAGGGTGGCCACCATTATTATTTCTATTACGGTGAGAGATATTACTGAGAGTTTGCTCTTAGGTTAAGGATCGAGAAAACATAAAGCAACTTCGAAAATTGTCATTAAATTTTTACTTCGTTTGTGATATTTTGCAAATAAAAAATACAGTTTTAGAATTTGGTTTTTTAAATGCTCGTATATCCCTTACTATTCAGTTTAGTTACCAAGTGTGGCGTATTTTTCCTACTTGATTTTCGAATAAATTATATCTCTACTATGTTTGCTGGTTGACTTCAGCCCCGCCTTGTACATCGACCTTTTACATATGTGGGGCCACGGTGGCTGAGCGGTTAGCCTGCTCGCCTCCCACCAAGGCGAACGGGGTCCAATCCCCGGCCGGGTCACTCCGGATTTTCGCATGTGGGAATCGCGCCGGACGATGCCGTTGGTCGGCGGGTTTTCTCGGATCTCTCCCGTTTCCCCCGCTCTTTCATTCCGACGCTGCTCCATACTAACCTGAATCGCTCCCATCGGCTCTCAAGACCTCGATGTTAGGAGCCGTGCAAATCTCTTCATCCACTAACTCACATTTACAAAAGTAAGCTGTATTAAACAATTTGGTCCAGAACTTGTGCACGGCATGAACTTAACGTAGAACTCATTCCTAGCACGGGAAGCAGTTCCACACAAAGTGAACGCCGAGTGCAGTGCAGAACTTAAGGGACAGGATACGCAGGCGTACAAATCCTGCTGATGATACGGAGTACTTTCAGCTGGGTGGACTTCCCGCCCTTTTACCTGGCAGACGGGGTTGGGCCACATTCACCAGTCGTCGAAGTACTCGCGCACACTACACATGCCCTCGTTCCACGACCTCCCTCACTTCAATCCCGCGCCAAAGGCATCTCGCTGTCATTCGAAAGTTTGCCTGCATTTCCGCCCTGGAGCCCTTTATTTCCCTAATCCGCGCGAGGGAGAAGGGATGAGTTTCGGCGAGTCATGTGACTCTCCTCCCACACGCTTCCAACTAGTTTTCAACTACATTTTCGTTCGTAAATTAAGTCGCAGGGTCCCGTATGCTCGCTTTGGCATGGACGTTGTCTGGAACTTCGTTTACTGTGCCGGCGCAGTTGACAGCGCTTGAAATACACTGTAAAAGTAATGGGAAAATTACCTGACAAGTGTATTCGCAAACTTGTGGGGGAAACACTAGTTTTTCTTACCGCACTCTGGAGTAAAATTCACATACCATACGACGCGTGCATCTCTTTAGCATTCTCAACAGCTAAGTGAGGGGACGAGTGGAATAAACAATCATTTAACACGACAATATTCACTGATACACTCGTGCTGTCGTCGTGGTGTGATGGATAGCGCATCGGCCTATCGTGATGGTGGGCTATGGTTCGCGCCCACCCATCAGCGAGTATCAAGGATTTTAGAGCTCAGGACGGTTACTATTCTTCAGAAAATATAGGTAATAAAAAAAATTAACAGTACTGATACTGAGGGGTATTTATAAATATAACTTTATTATACAATATAGTTAATTTCCCCTTACTTGTATGGGATTTTCCCCCCGCTATTGTCAGGTACTTTACTTGTTATGTAAATTTACTCTACATTTAAGTTGTAACTTTACCTTACATGTGAGGGAATTTTAATTTTATTTTCTTTACTTACTAATATTTGAAATTTTTTAATTCCAAAGAAATAAGTTGTTCCGGGAGGAAAGGGATATTTTAAATTACGCGTTGTGTTTGCTTGTCTGGGTTTGTAGATTGGTATTTTCGTGTGGCGTATTAGTTGAGCTGCGTATTTTATAAGAAGCAGGATTACGGCAAGATGGGTAACCTTAGACTTAGATGTGTGTGCCATTCCTGGTGTAAACATAATTTGGCACGTAACTTGACAAATAAGAAGCAAAATAATTTTTTTTATATTTAGGGACATCTATTTTTTGAGTTAATATTTCAGGACAACTGGTACTCCAAAAAACTTCACCACAGAACCATTTTCGTGATTGGATTATTTAAATTGCCATGCTTCCTATGTGTCTGCCCGCAAATCATGGGCTTTTTTCTCTCGTATAAATTCAAGTAGTGTCAAAAGTAAATTAATAATTCACTTTATCGTGAGTTTTAAAAGTAAATATTCCATATTGTAAGGACAACTTGCCGTTTTAGGATTTTCCAACAGCCAAATAACACACTTGTCTCTACTCACCCATTCTGTCCCTCGGGAAGGGTAGTTGGCTCCGACTAGCGCACCAGTCGCCTATTGTACACCTTGCTTGACCTGAAGTTCATATAGGTGTAAAGGCTATTCGCGATAAACTGAGCACTTTAGGAATGACCCTTAGGAAAAAGTCACTGCCCCTGCATGCATATATTTTAATGGGCGCACTGAGTGACATTCGCCCAGTAAAGTTGGTAACGATGTATGGAAAGTAGTTCCATGTATTAACGTCGAATAAAAAGTAGGTAACCATCTGTGATAACATAGAATTATTTCTTTCGCTTTGTTTTTTTTTTAATACATCGAAGAGTAAAAATCAGCAGAACTGTAAAGTATTAACTTTCTTAATAATTTGACAGTTTCATTTGACCGATGGATGAATAATGTGATGAGGCCCATAACAATGTTAATTTTACATAAATCGGAGGAATATACAACGTGTGTACAAGTAGATCTTAAGCAGGGTTTTCAAAAGAGTTCATTTTACCGTGAACAGCCTTTAATATAATACGCGTCATAAGTTTCAAGCTGGATTTACAATAACCCGACAGTCCGACAAAACAGCCGCGACACAGACGAAAATTTTTCATCAGCCAATCAGGAGCAAGGTCACCCCGACAAACGCAGCCCCGACAAAAGTAGATTGTATTTCCACTTTCGTCGGGCGTCGGACCGGTCAGCCTCGCTTGGCAGCAGGAAAAAAACAACAGAAACATTACCTTACAAAACAAAATGTCGTGCGGATTTCACTACTGTGCTAAATTTCACATTAAACATTTTTTTTTACGTGTACATCCTGGTTTTCTTGTAACAGAAAGCTAATGAATTGACGAAAATAAGTATTCGTGGAAAATAAATGCTCCAAAGTCCTAAAAATACTTCGTTTACAATGTTGTCGAAACAAAATAGTGTACAATGATTTGTGATTTCTTCACACTCCATAGCAAGTTACTGACCATTCTAAGATTTTGCCGGAAGTCACGAAACACTTGTCGGAAGGAATCTGTAGGGGTATTGTAAACGTTGAACTAATTTTCGTGGCGGAAATGGTCGGACTGTGACATCATGTCCGACTGTCGGAAAGACCTCGTCTTGGCATTGTATATCCAGCATCAGTTTTGTGTAGTCGCGAGAGACTCGTCAACGAGTACTGAGCCCGCTGTGTGTGTGTTTGTGTTTCAGCTCGCCGCGTTGGTAGCCTGTGCAGCGGTGGTGTCGCACTGCAGCCCCGCGGGTTACCCCTCGGACTCGACGACGCTGGATCCTCCGGAGCCGAGGTACAGGTCGAAAGACCGTTCCTACGGCGGCGGCGGCGGCGGTGGCGGCGGTGGCGGCGGCGACCGTTCCTACGGCGGCGGCGGTGACCGGTCCTACGGCGGCGGTGGCGGCGGCGGCGACCGGTCCTACGGCGGCGGCGGTGGCGGCGGCGGCGACCGCTACGCCGGCGAACACGCCTACCCACCGGAAGAGCCCGCGCCTCAGCCCAGGCCGAGGCAGCGCCAGCGGCCCAACCGCTACGAACGGCCGCAGGAGCGCTACGACACCTACGAGGACCCCTACAACCAGCCGCCGACGGACACGTACGCGGACAATAGCAGGCCGTCGACTCGTCACTACCCGGCGAGCAACGACTACTACGACCCGATGCTGGGCGGCACGGAGCGGACAAGCCTCTACCGCCGCAACAGGCAGCAGTTGTCGACCTACCCCTACGGCATGTCGCCCTCGTCCTTGATGACCGCGTACATGCTCTCCGACATGGATCTCATGCCGTGGTTGGAGTAGAAGCACACACCACCACCGGCCCACCCCGTGCAGTCTACTCGCCCGGTTCGCCGCTTCACCAATCAGCGTGGCCACCGAACCTTAGGGACCCGGGAATTTCTGCGAACTCGTTAGAGCACAAGCTGGACTTTAGTCACATATAATTTTGAGTTTCTACATCTATCGAACCACAGTTCAAACACGAATTTCAAGCATATTAGGAGTCTGCAAAAAAAAAAAAACGAGGACCTAATCCCATGCCACCTTGTTCTGATGTTAAGCTAGGTCAGAAACAACTCACTCTAGTGATTAGACTAATCGTCTTCCACCAGAGCGAACCGGGTTCGATTCCCGGCAGGATGATGCCGCTGGTCGGCGGGTTTTCTCGGGGATCTCCCGTTTCCCCCGCCCTTGCATTCCGGCGCTGCTCAGTTCTCACCTCGCTTCACCCTCATCGACTGTCAAGACCCCAATGTTAAGAGCCACCCAGATCCCTTCACTCACTCACTTAAAAGTTCGAATATAGAGAGGGTTGCAAAGTCTTAGATTGTTACCGAACAAACCCGCCAAATTACCGGGTCTCTTCTTATTTGTTACAGAACTTTTGGGTTAATCACAGGAGGTTCAGAGCAATATCGCGCCGTCCGCCCTCATAACGGCGTAGTGGCCAATCGTAGCAGCCTCTTTGACAAGTAGACTCCAAACTGAAACCTCGCCGGTCCGCGCCACCTACCCCAGATCAGTGTTGCTAACTTGGTGGTTTTCCCCACTTGTGGCCTGTTTTTATTTTGTAGAAACGTAAAACATTGATAATTTCGTTATTCTATGTGATTGTTACGCTGGCTGAAAATTCGTAGAGCCAGTTAAAATGCCGCCACTACTAAGCCGTTTGAAGATCTCCCGGACGTTCTGAGATTACTGTGTTCTCTATAAGGAGGACTAGAAGTGTTAGCAGAAAAAAAAAAGTTTTGTTTACTAATTTAACTTCAAGCCATTACTCTCGTGAAGGAAGGTGTGTTTCTGTGTACTAGCAAAACAAGTTATTCGTAAAATTTACAATGTATAAGAAAACTTGAGTTGGGCAGTTAGTATAGAACAAATAAAATGCACCAAAATTCAAATGATTGCCAAAGTTTGCCTGAGCAAGATTAGCAAAAATTGTTATTGATTTAGTATATATAAATAATTTAAATATGGAACATCAGCATCTAAAATAAAAATAATACTTGGCGAAGTTATTTTGGAAATTGGTTCTTCTTATTACTGAGTGATTATCGAAACAAAATTCAACAATTTTGTAGGCCAAGTCTGGAGTTTTAAATACACTACTCTCTGTTGGCAATACTGCAGCGAATCCTGAGACCCGTGCACTCACAAGCAGCCATGGTATTTTCAATATACATATCACCATCATCACCTGAATTTGGAAAATGGTTTCCCTAAAAAATCATTTCACATCTGACCGTGGGGTTAGAGATATTACTAACTCGTAACAAAGTTTGAGACTCGTCATCTAATTCAGTCAAGAAAAGACAAACCATGTATGTAAGATATGCTGCATCACATAACATCCTGTGTTCGTTAAACCTACTGTTGTACGAATGTATTGTTTGTAATTCATTGTTTTGCTGAAAGACTGTTGATGTGTTAAGTGAGGAGTGTGTAAGTATAGTTAAATTTTCATTTCGAGTACCGTATATTCAACAGGGATATAGCTGTAATATAAAATATTTAATAAATGTTTAATAAAATGCTTAACAAAATAGTCAGTAAAATGTTTAATAAAATACCAGTGTACACGCTATAATAACACCCATACTTTGCAAAACAAACTTATTTAAGATTTGTCAGTGTTGGTGAGGTGCAATTACATTCGTGCACTCTGTGCAATGTTATGGGAGCAGGTGCAGGGTGAGTTGTGGCTACTGTCGATTCGCTGGGCGTAACCTCGCTTGACGTTACCAGGCGATGGTGGACACACTTTGTGCTGCTTCCGAACTGCTCGGGCGAGGTGCCATGCACAACATTTTTACGAGAACGACCTGAGGCCCTTCTCGCTAGCGGAGAAGAAGAAACTAACAAGGAGTAGCTGCGAGCGAACACGGAAGAGCCTAGCATCGAATCCCGCAGGCTTGACCTTTAGGGAAATGTGGTGTTAGGGAGGACCCATTTCTCCCGGTTTGTGGTGGCGAGTTCAAGTCCATCTTGAATGCAGGCACAGCCCAGAGAGTGTGCCAGGGCCGTAGTGAACTCCGTACATTCCCGTCGCGTCTCTCCTCAGAGTCGCGTTGCTTGAGAGTGCAGCCCTAAGTGGGTGGTAAACTCCATAATAGTGGGAGCGTGCCGGTCCTAGATCGACCTTGATCTCGAGACCTTGACCTTGAAAATTTTAATGACCATGACATTGACCTCGACCCTGACCTACTTACGCATGACCTCGTGACCTACGTACCTACTTTTTGACCTCGTGACCTACTTGTTTGACCTAGTGACCTACTTCTTGACCTAGGGTTTACTTTTAAGAATTTGCCTACTTTCTATTTATAGCTCAGCGTGCCCTATAATTGCTGTTTTCGCACGTCCGATAACATAGATTCTATTTTTTACACTTCCGATGCACTGCACTTCTGGTTGCACTTCTGGTACTCTTCCGATGCATTGCCTCGCGAATGTAATTATCTATTTTTAGATTACTGGCTTCGATCCCTGGCGAATTCATTAATTTTATTTTTAGAGTACTGACTTCGAATCTCGAACATGGCAATGGATATTATTTTATTTGTTAATTTAATAGAAAATTTACCTTTGAGTTAGTTTCCTACTTAGGGCAATTAATGTAACGCTATTTTTGGTTTACAGAGTTCGAATCTCAATCAGGACACTGAATACAATTTTGTGTTTCTATTTAACCAAAAATTATTTTTGAATTGGATTCCTAGTAAGGATAGTTAATTTAATATTATTTTTGGAGTACTGGCTTCGATTACAAGACAACTCACTTAATATTTTTAAAAAAATTATGGGGAATACATTTAATTGTGCAATAACAAGTGGCTTGGCAAGTGCATCTACTTATGAGAGCTGCTCCATTGATGTGATCACGCCGACTGCCAAAGCTCAACTGACGCTCAGCGACTGGTACAGGTGAGTTGATGACATGCCAAAGCACTTGCATAGTGTCTATGGTATAATCGAATAATTATGTAATGAATGTACGTTCTTGCGTAACGGACGAGTGTAAGTATTTATATTTAGATTACCGAGTACGATGCTGGACGAATGTCATTATTTATTTTTAGATTACCGACTCCGAATCTCGAACAGGGCACTTAATATTATTCTATTTTTGAGTTTAACAAACATTAATTTTTTTAGTTGGATTCTCGATAAGGGTACTTAATGTAATGTTAATGTCGGATTACCGAGTTCGAATCGCAGTCAGGAGACTTTATTTTTTTTATTTGGGAAATTCAGGGAAATACACTGAATTATGCGATCGCACATCGACTGCAGGTTCACAACTAATGATGAGTGGTTCATTTCCAGGAAAAATGGGGAATGCATTACTTACGCAGTCAAGCAAATAGACTAGTATGAGAGAAATTGAGATGTCGTGCATTCAAACATGTTGACGTCCAGACAGCCAGATAGCTACTGACGTCTTCACCCATCGGCCGAAGTTTCTCAACCAAAAAAGCTTGGAGGGGGTAATGCAACTGCACACACACACACGCATACGCACACGCACACGCACACGCACACGCACTCTCTCTCTCTCTCTCTCTCTCTCTCTCTTTCTCTTTCACCTATCCCCTGTGGAACTACCAGTGATATCAGATCGTTGTAGAATGTAGAGCAAACAGAATGAGAGCTCTGACGAACGGTGAGTGGATTGGTATGGAGATCGAGTCCCAGTCAGCAAATAAAAGTTATGAATTTATTGTAATACAACATAATTTATTTCATTTTTAAAACTTGCAGAAAATTTTATGTCAACTAATGTGTGTATGGATTCGTATTTTCAAGACGGATTTGTAGTATATGATATCATCACAAACATCGATTATGCACGTTATTATTTATAAATTCATGCTCCGTCATTCCATACTGGTCAACTGATGAAACGTAATTGTTTTCGAAAGGAAAAATGGGAAATTAACTTGCATTATGCAAGTATTACCGAATTCATTTCCTAGACAGGGATAAGTTTGGAAAATTTATATTCCTTTTTTTTTTTTTTGAGACTTTTGAAAAATTTTGGGAAATGCACATACATTTACTTTCAAAATCACGCATGAAGACACTTCGGAGAAGTTCTGGGAAATGCACTTACATTTACTTACAAAATCACGCATCCCACACAGCACAGAATATGCCAGGGATATCCTATTTATATTCCTAATGACATCTGGATATACCTGGAAACTCAGGGGCTTTCTGTGAATATTCTCAATATCCCTATAGTATTCTTGGGATACTTGGGAGCAAACAGGGATGTTCTCATTTTCCTCTTAGTATTCCTGGTATATTTAGGTGATATTCTCATTTTCCTCTTAATACTCCTTGGGTATTATGGAGTAAATGGGAAAAATTATCATTTTCCTCTTTGTATTCCTGGGATATTAGAGAGTTAATGGTAATGTTCTCATTTACTCTTTGTATTCGTGAGATATATTGGAGTGAATAAAAATTTTCCCATTTTACTCTTTGTATTCCATTGATATTTAGGAGTAATTAAAATAATCCCATTTTCCTTTATGTATCCTAAGGATATTTGGGACTAGAAATGAATATTATAATTTTACTCTGTGTCCCAGTGATATTTGGGAGCAACGGGAATATTCTCATTTTACTCATTGTATTCCTGGGATATTTAGGAGTAAATAGGAATATTCTTATTTTACTCTTTGCATTCCTAGGATATTTTGGATTAAATAGGAATATTCACATCTTACTATTAGAATGTCTGGAATATTTGAGAGTAAATAGGAATATTCTCATTTTACTCCTAATATTCCTGGAATATTTGAGAGTAAACAGGAATATTCTCATTTTCCTCTTTGTATTATTGGAATATTCGGAAGTAAACAGGAATATTTTCATTTTACTGTTTGTATTCCTGGGATATTTAGGAGTTTAAAAAAGTCTCAATTTTCCTTTTTGTATCCTAAGTATATTTGGGAGCATATAGGAATATTGACATGTTACACTTTATTATACGTAAATAATAATCGAAAAAGTGTGAATAGTCAACGTTAATAACATAAAACACTTGGCATATATTTACTAAAACAGTTTTTATATATGCTTATAAAATTCTAATATGGCGCTTGTCATGGTGATCTAATCATATATTCTGAAGACATATTCTTATCTGCCTGACAAATACGAATCTGTAAACTTGTCACTCAATACGCATTAAAGTTTAATAAAAACTACACTTAAAATAAAAATTAAATACTTAAAAATTAAACAAGAAATAACAAATTTAATGTCTATAATGAGAGGCAAGATATTATTTATTCTTCTCCGAGCTATATAATACTTATAAACTCTCGATCCAGCGCATATTGCGATAGCCGAGTGGTCTAAGGTGTAAGTATGGCGACCCAAGGTCCGGCAGTGCGATCCCGCACTATTCCAGATGGTATTTTAAGCTCTAAAAATTGCAGCGCCCCTAGCCTTCAATTTCAGAACCAATAGGCGGCCCAGTACAGGCGAGATCGACTAATCGAACGAGGCGACACCACAGCTCCTAGTGGCCAATGCCAGCAATTTCCTCCGAATATCTACGAATTTCCTAGAGATATTCTTATGCACCGCAAAGAATATCCACGGCATATTTTGGGAGTGTAAACAGAATATTTATAGCATATTCCCGAGATATCCCTGGGAATGAATAGCGTATGAGAGCATATTCTAGGGTACCTTAATATTCCTCGAAGAATATCTCTTGCATATCTTGGGAGGTACACAGAACATATATAGCATATTCCCGAGATATCCCTGGGAATGAATAGAGGTATGAGGAATATTCTAGGGACATACTAACATTCCTCGGAGAATATCCCTGGAATATCTTGGGGGAGGGATATGATCGGACATAACTTATCCCTGGAACATTCTAGTAATATGCTCAGAATATCTATGAATTTTTAAAGGGAAATTCCAATATTCCTGCAAGAATATATTTGGGATATTCTCAGGATATCCTTATGCTGTGTGGGATGTAGACTCTTCATAGAGAAAGCGAGCTCTTACGCAAGCACATGTGTCAATTCTTCAGCAATTGCAGAGATACTGACATGTTAACACATTATCATATATATCACAATTGACTTGCTGTGGAGGAAGGTAATGCAATCTCTCTCTCTCTCTCTCTCTCTCTCTCTCTCTCTATCTCCTCTCTCTCTCTCTCTCTCACACACACACACACACACACTTCCGCCTATTTCCTGTGAAACTACCGGAGATATCAGAACGTTGTAGGATGGCGAGCCAACAAGATGGGAACTCTGACGACATTTAGGCAGATTGCTACTAAATTCAACTCCCGTTCATGATAATTTTTATTTCTGCAATGAGATTATTTACACATCATCGCCATATGAAAACCAGCTCTCGAATAACACAATTGACATATACCAAAGTGTATTTGTCCCCGACAATGTTCTCCCATTGGCTGTATACTTCATCAATGCTTCTCATTGGCTAAATGTTCGTATTCGATCAAATACCATATTAGATTCCAAAACTATTCCAAAGTTTCAAAAAATAATTAATTAGATTAATTAATAGTGCACTAGCACTTTTCCCATGCAACGAACTAGTTAATGAATATTGACTAAATATGCATGTACACAAACACATACACAATAAGTACTCATTACACAAGGACACACATATGCACATATTCACATGAAGTAATTACTCATTGCTCATTTACCAACAACTGCATACATATGCAAGCACGCACATGTATAATTAGCAACTACACATAAGATACCTAGAGATAATATGTCCACTCAACACGACACCTAGCACATTACTGGAATTAGTTCGCATATATGAAACCCTATATGTTTCTCACCTGCATTCAACTACTGCCAATGTTGATCCCATTAGCTAATTACTCACTCAAATTCAACTGTTCAGTCGCATGAGCTCCAGCACCATCGTTGTTTGACTTTGCATGTAAAAGGAAGGGAATTAATTAAAAAATAGTACAGTTCGAGCTTGGAAGTTAAAGGCGTCGGCACCTGGGAACTACTGTAGGCAAACTTCGAGCCCGGCTACACAACGCGCGATACAGAGAGATGTCCGTGTTACTGAGAACTACTTGTTTGCCATTGAACTGTCACGTAACACAGCGTGTAGCAGATAATAACGTGCAGGTCCCGAGGCTATCCAGATTAAAGAGAAAGTCTTGTTTTCCGTGACAGTGACCAAGCCAGACACCAGGGAGCCTGGGTACTACGAAGACGAACCATTTTCTGAAGAAGTGTTCATGTTGCCGAAACATACTAACACCGAGTCGACACCATGCATAATGTACAAACCCAACACTTGCTACGACCACGTACGTGATGACCCACATTGCATAGAGTATGGCATTACTTTCAAAAATGAGAGTAACGATATTTACAGCTCAATATGCTTTGAAAGATATAGAGAGAACATACATTTCCGTATATAGCGGAAAGAATTTTCACCACACGAAACCTTCAAGGTACTATGGAGGTTCTTGTGCGAGCTTAGTAATTACAACATTAATCTCTGTGTTCCGAAGTTATAAATAACCTATGTCATGCCCGGAGACTCCAAGGACATAAACTACAGAGAATCTTGTGATGGTAAACATTTTTTTAGAAGTATACAGAATGACATTACTTAAATGTTTACAGACACAGGATACACCCTGAACATAAATTTGTGTTTCGTATTTAGACCAAAACAGCTTCGAGAGGCAATATTTTCTTCAAAATCATTCATATCGATTCAGCTTAGACTATATAAATAATGCAGGTATGTTTATTCATAAACTAAGAATTACAGCATATGTAGTCCAGCAACAGGTATGCTACTACTGACTCGTCCTACACTATCTACAGCAGCATTTCCACCATATAGGTCCAACATTTTTATCTACACAGATGATGTTGCTCTTCCCTTCAAAACATTAAGGGACTCTAATATGTAGACTTCAGATATACGAAAGAAATAGTAAAACAATTTTTTAACCGATGACGTAATTTTTTTATTCTTGTAAAAAAGTGAATAAATGTATGTATGTATTTAAAAAACATATATTTCTTAAAACAACCCTACCTTAAATATATTCAAAACCCGTATACGCTCAAACGTGCCATGCAAAGAAAGGTGAACTAGCGAGATATTGAACGATTTCATGCTATCATATTATTACTTCTCATATCGCTCGTTACCAAACACACAAACTTTGTTACATAACCACAACATGCATCTTTATTTTTATCATTATTCTGGGAAAATTGTATTGTGAATGCTCGACAAGGTCTCGCAAGCTTCCAAAGATTGTCGTGATTAATTGTTATCTGCATATTTCAACCATTTGTTGGATAAATCCCCTAAACAATGTTTTGTATAGGATGTTAGACTATGGCATAGATTATAGTCTTACATCAAGAGGGTTGAACAATCGCCCGTTAAGAGTAAAATATATATGTATTCGCGTAACAAACAATGATTAATTAACGAAACTATTTATACACAAGTAGTATGTAGGAAGCGATTCAGGAACCATACAGGATAATTAAAGTTTCTTATTAATCTCATATCAAGTAACCTATCGAGAGCAGTGTCGTAATGGGTATCCAAATTAAATTTTACTACGTGTAATGTAATGAAACCAACTACCCATCAGTCGATGAATCGCAACGAACAAAGATTAAAGACATACTCCTTGCTTCATATTCAATCAAGAACACTTATAATTAGCATTTACGTATTTTTAACTACCATGGTTAATTTAACTCTAATAAACATCTTAACATAACCAAATATATCTTTCGATTAACATTAGTTTGATATTATACATAACCTATATACCTACCATGTTGTAAATATCAAATGCACTACACAACAGACACTTGAATATTATGCCATCCCAATACGCCTCTCAAGTACTCTACAACTTCCATGCCATGTTCATCATCTCTCTACCGAACTATCACAGATTTTCAACCAACAAATAAGTAGCTATCCATATCTACTGAGTCCATCGTCATTTCTGGAAAGGAATAACAGTCTCGCGGCAAAAATGCAGGTGAGTGCCTAGTCTGGGAACGCTACACAATCACAAACTGCATTACACATATGTGTAATTAAAGTATACCGATATAGAAATATTTTCCAAATTTAGATTTTTTAACTTACCAATAATTAGAATTTAAAAAAAATAATTGAAACCAAAGAGATGAGAGTGAGACTAGTTCCAACATTGCTGCTAAGGGGAATGTGTCGACGACAAAACATTTATTCCCTACTGCCCGAGCAGATCACAAATACCTAATAGTTATAAATTTCAAATTCCCGAGAAAATATGCAAACGACCCTTGCAAATACTAACTTTACCATTCACTACAGAAGATATCTACTAAGCTAATGAAATACAACAACGAAACACACTTAAATACCATCCAACACACACCAAATCACACCAATCCCCACCATCCACACCAATCCACATCAATCTATAACAATTTTTACCAATCTTTCCCACTCTTTCCAACAATCTTTACCAATATTTACCAATATTTCCATCAATCTTTAGCAATCCAAGTGTTTGTCGGCTGTCTCCATCCATACATATAAGAAAAACTATGCACCTACTGTCTCCAATAATTTGTACATATCGGTAGAATTAATGTTTGTGTATGCATTCAACTACCCATGCTTTTTTATATTAAAAGTCTTTATTATCATTCTATACACAGATAATAACATTTATAAGTGAATGCTCATAGCAACACTTAAAAGTTGGAAAGGATAAAATGAATAAAAACGATAGTTTTCCAGACAAATTAACTTTATTTCACATAGTTATCAAAAAATACATATCATTTACATACACTCAAACATACTCTTCGTTCAGCAAAAATATTTACGGTGGATGTTTTTGCAGAACGATTCATGGTGTGAACAGTCCAGATACCCCTATTCGCATACACAACACAAAAATTAACACACGGGTACATCTTGTACGAAATGCCAAACATACACTTACTAGCTTCGTGTTGTCTGACGCTAGACGTACTCGTGAATATTTTGCTGCAATACTTGCACTCGATTCCCAATGAACGAGAAACATTGCCTTTGCAAGTCTTTTTATGTCTATACAGGTTATCACCCTGGGCAAACACAACATCGCAGTTATCACAGTGGAACAACTTGTATACTGGGCTGAACGAGAAATGACTATGTTCATGTCGCCATGCATTATAACTTTTACTAAAAGTATTTACACAATAACAACATTGATACCACGATGCTTCTAGAGACTCTTCAGAGACCCTTGTTGATGGTGTTACAGATGGTAGGTCTTCAACCGTTATTGCCGTCTTCATATTACAAAAGCTTACACTAATACTAGATGATTCCACTTGTGATAATCTGCCTTCCATCGAGCTCGCCGAAGAAGTGGAAACATTCTTACAGGATGCATGCTTGGATACTGTTTTCACAGGAGAACAATTGGGTTGTGTGTCACTCAAACTCAGTCACAGAAAGAGAGCCTTTACTCGAACGACAGACGAACTGGGAATGAGACCATTTCGACTATCTCAATATACGTCTTAAAAAATATTTGTTAGCGTGGGACTCGAACCGACGCTGCCATACAGGGAACGAGAGTTTAAATCTTGTGTTTTAGACCACTCGACCAACATGATAATTGCAGAAAACGTTTTATTATAATTTAAACTATGTTAGTTAAGAAACTCGAAACGAAAACGAAGCTCTTTGGGCCTTCGTTAGCGAGTTTTATTATAAAAACTTTGCTGGTGTCTGAAACAGATTGTTTTCGGACTGTGAAAGATGAAAATCGTGACGTGTTGTGCCTTCATGCATTACAGGAACATAAAAATATATTTCAGAAAAAAATATTTTAAAAGCACCAATTAACATTTCTGTTTTAAATTGTGAATTGTCTGAGCAGCAGTGTAGGCTGGCTATTGTAAGGGAATTCGTTTGATTATTACAGTTTTTTATAATAAAATAAAGAGGTCATAAACATTGATTTTATTTAAAAAAATTCCTTTGAACAATGTAGTTCATAAATGAAAGATAGGTAGCTCTAAACTGTAAACAATTCTTGGTGGTTTACAACCAAAATACTTTCTCTTGAAAATAATGTAGTGAAAATTCATATATTGTTGTTAATACAATCCACAAGAAACACGACAGCGTCTAGTTTGTTGTTCGTCGCTTATTTTATAATCTTTGTATTATAAATAACAGAGGAAAATGCTTGTTCTTACATAGCTTGCAGCAAAAATAGCAAAATGGCCATAGAGAAAAACCTTCAGGCAAGTAACAACCAAAGTTCTCTCTCTCTCTCTCTCTCTCTCTCTCTCTCTCTCTCTCTCTCTCTCTCTCTCTCTCTCTCTCTCTCTCTCTCTCTCTCTCTCTCTCTCTCTCTCTCTTTATCAGCGTACATGCGAGTCTCATTCAACTCAGTGCAAACGAAATTAAATCATATTTATGTGTAATACACCATACGTCCAACCGAGTTACGAAATAGTACAATGTCGTCCACAAATTTTATACACTTGAACGAAATATACATTTTTCCTGTAATATTTTATGTATTTAATACTAATATTTGAAAGACGCCAAAAAGCAAACAAAATATTTCAAGTGCATTAATGCCTTGGTTTATTAATGTATTCAATCTTAACTATTCGTAGCGTATAAACAAAGTCTCATGAAACAGTTAAGGTTCATGTGCACAGTGTTGCCACCCTGCACTCGCTAACGAGAACCCGAACATTGCCGAAGATGTAACGAATTATGACTTAGAGTGCCAAATTGCCTTTCTAGAAGATCTTATTCGTTAAGAGAGCTTTCGAAACTTGACGAATAACTTAGAATAAGCCCTCTGATCTCGCCAGAAGGCGCTGGTCCCCCACGGCGATTCATTTCGCTTGTGATGTCATTCCCAGCGATCACACTCAGCGAGGTGGTGCTCTGGCACCGGACGAGTACATTGTCAATCATATTTTGAATTTTAAAACACTGAAATTTAATTCATATAAAGATATATATTGATTTATTCGAACTAAGTATGGTTCTCAAATGTGTCGGTGTCGGCCCATTATTGCAATTACTTTAGAAGGAATCAAAGAACACTGAAGTATGATAAGATTGTCACATTTTTCATTATTCTGCTTTCCTTGGATGTCACGTACAAAACGTTTAAAACACGGGATATTTTTGGTCCCGCTTTAATCGTACAGGTTAAGGATTTATATACGTATCCAGCCAAAATAGATTACTGTTTTATCGGTAAAACTATTTTATCTGACGTTTTATTTGTGTGCAGGTGCAGTAAATTAATAATACGTTTTGTTGAAAACGGTGATATTCCGCATGCTATAAAGAAACCTGCAATTGAACTTATCTCTCACTTCCATGAGAACAGTATATTGATGGATGTGTAGTATCTGAAATTGGATGGCCGCTTGTCATTCCTTGTATAGGTGTGCGTGCGTATGTCTGTCTACGTTACTTCGGGGGGGGGGGGGGGGGGAGCCTTTAGAATGTACATACTCGTTCTAAACAAACTTGGCACACACATCCCATCACCTTATAAAGTTTATTTTTAACCATTTTGCTCCAATAACGGTACAGTTTCCTTTATAACATAATTTATTAGATTTTTTGTTCACACTATCTTATGAACTATAGTTGAGACACAGCAATTCTCAAGTTGATGGGTCAGACTGAAAATATATCTGTGAAGAAATCTGCCAGTCTGTTGACTTGATGCTACTGTACATCACTTAAAAGGAAACCGTAATCAGACTTGCCAAATAGGCACAAATATTTCATAATGTCGTCTTCAATCCTAAATATGTTTGAACCTTAAGTTAAGTTCTATTTACTAGGCTTGCATGCGATAAATTTGTGTTTAGAATATGTAATAATATACCATGCGGAGAATATTATTGAATAACTGTCATATTTGCTACGAGTATTTATTTTTGCCTAGCAATAGGTTCCTTGCTAATACTTCTAAGTTTTTATTTACGTTATTATTTAATCGTTCTCGTAAATGTAGAATATTTTATAGAAAACAAAAATTAATATATGTAAAATTTTGTTAAACATTTTCAAATTATTAGATTCTCCGTAGGTCACGCACGATATATACAGTACATTTGATACCTTTCAGCAAATAATTGATGTAAAATAAAATTTTCGAGAGTAAAACTTTGGTAGACATTAAATTTTTCTCATGATAACCGTCAGGGGAACCCATCAATTGTCAAGCTTTTGTTGTTGTTAAGCAAAGGCATTCATGAACAAAAATTGGCATAATGTTAACACCGGGAGAACTAAAGTTAAATTTGGCGGTATTGTTTTCATACACCTGCAACACTCAAATATATTACGTGATTTATGCTAATTTTAGTATACAGCAAGAAGAAAGTTAACTTTCAAAACCTTCACATTCCAGTAGTAATAACATTCGCTATTTTAATTTTAAGTTATCTCCATACGCTTTGTTCAAATGGCAGTCATGTGACATGTGTTCGTGGCAGGACAAAACTGCTTGATTTATTCTGACTTCTCCTGTCTTCCACGACGACAAAAGTTAGCAGCGAAATCAAAGTTGTTTGTGCACGACATGTACTGTTCGTGTTAGTTTCCGGTGTGGTTCGCCGAAGACAAGTGTAGCATGCCACAGTTGCAACAAATGAAATATGCAGATGAGGTTATGGTTCAAAGCCGGCAACTGAAATGGCCCGTGTTCAACCGGGATATGCATATATTACTGTCCCCGACACACGCTACCCTCGAACAGTTCTTCCAGCATTATTATTTATTTAAATGTGGTCTCCGAATGTAGGTTGCGCACCGTAGTCCGTAGAACGAATATAAAATGAGCCTCTCTCGTAGACTTACTTTAATGCAACAAACTTTACATAAACACTGCCTGTCTAATCACCAAGTAATTGAGTTCGAATTTGTTAAATAGCTGTCGTGTTTTTACATGTACCAAGTAAAAAACACATAACCGTAGAATGCAATTAGCATGGCCACATGGTTGCCTTTTCTCCCACGCTTCTTATTTCGTCCACTCTTCATGCTGGCCGAGAACGATTGGTCTGTCCCGCGGTCTTTACTAAGCGTCATCATTATCTATGCTGAAGCTACCTTAGAGATGGAAGCAACATGCAGGCGTTACTTTTATGTAGGGAATTATAGGCTGTTCACGGTAAAACTATCATTGCCATGGACCTCACGGCTTTCTTCATGCATCGGTCAAGCGAAAATGTCAAACTATTAGAAAAGAAGGTATTTAAAAAATCTGCAGATTTTTTTCACTTCGACGCATTAACAAAAAAAATAGAAAGCGAAAGAAATAATTTAAGTTATCGCAAACTCTTACCCAAGACTTTTTATTCGACGTTAAGATATGGAACAACTTTCCCCTCCATCGTTACCAACTTTACTGGTCGTATGTCCCTCAGTGCGCCCGTTATAATATATGCAGGTAGGAGTACTGCTTATTTTTTAAGGTTGATTTCAAAAGTGCTCACCTTATCTTGAACAGCCTTTAGGTAGGTAGGGCTTAATAATGGGATGGACCCTTAAGTTTTATGTGAAATAGTTGTTTACGCGAAGGTACATAAATAAATGTTATTGAAATACGAATTTTTGTCGGAAAAGATTTTAAAAATATTTACCTATACCTCTATTTTTTTACTTTTGTAATATTAAGTGTATTCTTGGAGAAAAAATTCGTAAAAATGGTCATATATCGCATTGAAAACTTGCCTATGAAGTTTCCTTAAGCGGCAAGAGAAAAGTACAAAGATACGGGCGTAGTTTAATCTGTGGTCTTTCATCGCGTGTAGTAAAACCCCTGTGTTACAGATCTAATTTGCACAGTACAGCGTTACGGCGGGAACACTACACGCCTTGCGCGTAGAAGCGATGAGGCACTAGGCGTGTGTGTTAATGTCGTCCGTATCGCTCCATCGCTTCTTGACAGCGAGGTCATTAGAGACGGAGCTAGTTGCTCACAGAAGCGGAACGGGGAAGGAATCGGCCATGGCCTATATCAACGATTAGTCTTTGCATTGGGCTTCGAGTGATTTCAGGAATCCATGGGAGACCGAAATATGAATGGCCGGACCGGGATTAGAACCCAGGACCTCCCGAACGCGAGTCCGAAAGATAACCACTGCGCTAACCCGCTCTGTATGTATAGGCTGTTCACTGTAAAATGAGCACTTTTGAATGTCCTGCTTAAGATCTACTTGTATGCACGTTGTGTATTCTTCCACCTTACGTAATATTAACATTTCCATTGCCTCCTCACTTTTTTGATGAATCGGTCAAGTGTAAAAGAGAAATTATTAGAAAAGTAAACATTTGATTAAACTGCTCATTTTTACACACTGAGGCATTAGAAAAAAAAAAGACAGAAAGCGTCAGAAATAATTTAAATTATCACAAAGGGTTACCTAACACTTTTTATTTGACGTTAACATAAGGAACTCGTTACGAACTTTACTGGGCGCATGCCACTCAATGCGTTTGTTAAAATATATGCAAACAGAGGCAATGGCGTTTCTCTAAGGTTGATTTTAAAAGTGCCCACTTTATCGTGAACAGCCTTTAAGAAGGAAACTGCAGCAAATATTATAAATAAATAAAATTCAAATAATTTTTTATAAAGCCACTACTCATTTAATACCATCCTTATTATAGATTGAATTATATCACGAACAAATGGTTTATAATCCAAAATTTCGTACTGTCGTTTACACTTTTGTGAATTCAATTGTATTTTAGCGCTACACATACTTGCTTACCAACCACACGATTTACTACGAACTGGATTCAAATCAAGGCTCCTCAGGAGCTGGTATGGGGCTGCCAATTACAGCTGCGATGGCATTACACAGCTCCACGATCCAGCCCGCAAGCCATACACTGTGCGTTATGTATTACGGGCTGTAGCGAAGAAACGAAGAGTCTGAGGACTTATGCTCATATAACATTTTTTCATCCTCGAGATGTGAGGGATGTCCCCCCCCCCCCCCCGAAATATTGACATGCAATACTGCAACGTCCTGTATAATATAAACCCACTAACACTCGACTTCAGTCGAATATTTGCACTCTTGGCGTCTAGATAACTACCCAGAATATTAATAGCAGTATACTCTACGCTGTTTTATTAGTTTGAACTTTGTATATAGTTGTCGAAATAGCCATACTGCTCAATGAAAATTCGTTTTAAATTAAGAACTATGCAGCGCGTGTTTAGCGTAAATAAACGTCGTGCTCATACAAGTGAAATTTCTTAATTTACGAATGAAAATAACGAATAACGCCAAACTTTTAAATTTTACTGTCGTGTTTTATTTCAGTGTGTAATTTCAAATTGGTGTTTGCGTTTGTGTGAAAATAATTAACAAAGAAAGTAAACATAAATTGTTTCTACAGGTCGTTCATTCCGCGATGTCATAGAATTTCTGTGAGTATGAGTGTTAAACATATGCTTAGATGCAGTTAGTGTTCACTACTTTTTTCGCGTTTCCTTGAGTTTACGAAGCTTAACAGTTATTGTCGGAGAGTTCGTGATAGCAGCTTACAGGCCAGGCGCAAATAAAATAATGTTGGTATGTTGAGTTACTTTCATGAGCCCGAAGGAAGAGAATAATGAAGGGGATACCTTCGTATCTAGAAGCAGTGCTCAAAGAAAATAATGGCAGGTAAAAAACAGTAAAGGCTGTTCACGATAAAGTGAGCACTGTTGAAACAAACCTTAGAAAAAAGTCACTGCCCCTGCTTGCATATATTTTAACGGGTGCACTGAGTGACATGCGCCCATTAAAGTTGATAACGATGGAGGGGAAGTAGTTCCATATCTTGACGTTGAATAAAAAGTGTTAGGTAACCATTTGTGTTTAGTTAAATTATTTCATTCGCTTACTGTGCTTTTTTTTAAGCATCAAAGTGTAAAAATGAGCAGATTTTTAAATATTTCCTTCTCTACTAATTTCACAGTTTCACTTGACCGACGCATGAATAAAGTGATGAGGCCCATGACAAAGTTAATTTTACATAAAGCGGAAGAATTCACAACGTGCATACTAGTAGACCTTAACCAGGGCTCTCAAAAGTGCCCATTTTACCTTGACCAGCCTATAACGTTAATCACTTAACCGACACGGCCTAGGTGCCCACGGCCAATTGTTTCATCCTATTACAATTCCCGTAATTTTGCATGTTAACGATCCTGTTCTCAGACGCGAGAGCGACGACTGCGGTGACATAATACGTAAGAAAAAAAAATGCCAATAACTCAAGGAGGGTGTTCATGTTTATGCATACAGGTCATACGTACCCGAAGACAAACGGGACTTCTTGGTTATCACGCATCAGTACCGCGGCACAAAATCCCGTCTGTTGTTTTATTTCTTCTCCACAGGCGAATTGAAATGAAGCCTTCTCAGGGGAGGATCCGCGTAGCTGATGCGTGCGTTGGTTGGGACAGCTTATCTAAACTCGGGAGCGCACAAAAGCCGTCAGCAACTGCCTAGTCCCTCCCCCCCCCCCCCCAAGTTTAAAAACTAGCACCTTATCTTCACCAAAACCCCCGGCAAACTCGCAACCCTCAAACACTGAGAACCGTGCTTGTTTTTCGCTCTCCGCTTTTAAGGCTCGGTTTAACCCCCTATGCAAAAGTTCTTCGTTTCCGCATCATAATTTCGGGTTCACAGTAATTATTGACTATGTACAATCGGAAACATTTACATTTTACGAGTCGTTTAATTTTTTTGTGCTTAATTTTCATCGTGTTTTATCTGCTATTTGTAAAATGTCAGGAACATATTTTTGAATTTTATCAATAAGTTCCTGCCTTTTTGCAAGCAGGAAATAAAACACATTGGATATAAGATACAAAAGTATTACCCAACTAGTAAATTGTAAATGTTTTATAATCAAACATTTCCAATAATATTGTTGCAAGAATACCTGAGAGGCATATCCGAGTTCGTGAGAGATAGAGGTCTTAATAATATTAAAAGAACTAGATTCAATAATTATGTTTATTACCAATGCCACAAACAGTCAAGCATCTTTTATTTACCAGTCTGATCGTCATATTAACTCTTTATTAGTCTTACTGAGCCCAATATTAAATTAATATCTCTATTTCAATTAAAGTCTATCACAGTCTTTACTCTTGCTAATGTCCCTTAAATTGTTCCAATTATTTCCACACGTTTAGTTTGTCTATTTCCTTCGTCCCGAATGACTTTTCACCGCGGCCACCCAGTCCACAGTCCGGCAGATCAGCCCCACTCCTCACTGCACACAAGCTCGCCGACGCACTCTCGCAGATCGCCGCAGTCATCCCTCGCCGCTCCGGAATCTTCCAACCGTCGCTTAATATCGCGCGAGACGCCGCCGAACTCTCTGATCTCTTGATCACTCCCTACTCAGAGGTCCGCACGTGGTATTTATACTTGAGGTAGTTGCTGTCTAGAACGTTCTCGGCAATCCAAGTTGTTCTGTGAAATGTAATGGTGAAGACGACGATATTCCTGCGTGATAAGTGGAGAAATATGAGCTGCTCAGTTTCGACAAGGCGTGAGCTGCGATAAGTTTATCGGCATGTGCGGCGGCGTCCTTTATGATTAGCCACTCGCTATCATATAACTGCTGTCTTTCACTTCCACTCACTCGCACAAACCAGTGCCGACCTCAACAAAGGAAAATAAGTTCCCGCCCCTTCTCTTCTGGTATTTCTCTTCCTACTAATAAAGAGCATGGTTCCTATAGGCTGTTCACGGTGAAATGAGCACTTTTGATAACCCTGCCAAAGATCTATTTGTATGCACGTTGTGTATTCTCCTGTCTTATGTAAAATTAACCGCGTCATGGGTCTCATCACTTTATTCATGCGTCACCCGAAAGAAAGTGTAACATTATTAGAAGAGTAAATATTTTACAAATCCGCTTATTTTTGCAAAAAAAAAAAAAAAAAAAAAAAAAAAACGGAAAATAATTTCAGTTATTACAAAGGTGGCTTAACACTATTTATTCGACGTTAAGATATGGAACTACTTTCCCCTCCATCGTTACCAACTTCACTGGACGCTTGTCACTCAGTGCGCCCGTTAAAATATATTCATTCAGAGGCAGTGATTATTTTCTGAAGTTGATTTCAAAAGTACTCACTTTATCGTGAACAGCCGTTACCAATCTGTTTCCTGTTGCATTTTATATTAATGCTTGTAACAATTTTTTTAATTTTTTTTATGTCTAAAGGATTTTTATGGTGTCTAAGCCGGTTTTTCTCTTTCTCTTCTTAACTGTAGGTTAACTACAGGCACACTTAGAGAGATAGTCATGGCCCTAAATAGTGGCCATGGCTACCCAATCCCTCTCTGATGCGATGCATTCCCCTTCCATGCCCCCCTCTCCCGTAGGCGTAAGGAACTCAGCCCTAAGACGAATCTAGCTCCCGTACCTACCGCGGACGTACATCTAACACTTAGAATTAGGGCACTTTAGGGGGAAAAAAAAACACTCTCGCACGAGATGCGAAGCAGCGAGCGCGTAACAATATCTCTGTAACTAAATGTATGACACGAAAACGAAGAACTTCTGCATAATAAGTGAAGTCAAGCCTTAAGGGTAACCTGCTCTCGCCATATTGGATGATTGGTTCATCTAGCTTGTTTATGTTTAAAAAAAAAACTTTCCCGAAAGTGTTGCTATACAAGGGTAGATAAAGGCTCTTCACGGTAAAGTGAGCACTTTTTTTAATCAACCTTGGCAAAATGTCACTGCCCCTAAAGGCTGTTCACGATAAAGTGAGCACTTTAGAAATGAACTTTGGAAAAATTTACACTGCCCCTGCACGCATGTATTTTGACGGGTACGCACTGAGTGACATTCGCACAGTCAAGTTGGTAACGATGGATGGAAAGTAGTTCCATATCTTAACGTCGAATAAAGTGTGTTAGGTAACCATTTGTGATGGCTTCGAATTATTTCTTTCGGTTTCTGTTTCTATAATGCATCAAAGTGTATAATGAGCAGATTTCTAAAGTATTTACTTTCTTAACAACGCCACAGTTTCATTCGACCGACGCATGAATAAAGTGATAAGACCCATGGCAAAGTAAATTTTACACAATGCGGAAGACTGCACAACGTGTATATAAGTAGATCCCAAGCAGGACATTCAAAAGTGTCATTTTACCGTGAATAGCTTATACCTGCATATATTTTTAAGGACTCGAGCTGAGAGGTATGCGCCTAGTAAAGATGACAAGATGGAGGGAAAGTAGTTCCACATCTCAACGTTGAATATAAAAGTGTTTAGTGAAACATTTTTGAATTTTAAAATGATACATTTTACTTGCTGTTAATTTTAAATAAGAATGATCAAAATTGTGAAAGATTTACTTTTTTTTCATGATTCCACAGTTTCACTTGCCGATGCATGAATAAAGCGAGCAAGCCTACGGCAATGCATATTTTACGTATGGTGGAAGAATACACAACGCACACACAAGTAGATCTTAAGCAGGGCTGTCAAAAATGCTCGATTTAACGTGAACAGCGTGTATTGGCGTAGCACAGCATAGCGACTGAACTGCATTCACGTCACGTTATCGATGGGGCCCAATTTTGGCTGAATTAATATTGTGACGTAATTATGAGTTCGTAGATCTTTCGTTATGCCGGTACTGTGGAAGAACCAAGGTAAATTATTATCTGTAAAATCAGCCATTATGCGCATACAAGTAAACCAGTAAAATTAATGGCCCGTGAATACGAATTTTTGCAGGAAAGATAAATCGCTATTATCTACAGCCGCCACTTATATACTTTTATCCTATTAAATATTTTCAATAAGAAAAAATGTAGTAACAGCGTCTAAAAATAATATTTTAAGGACTTTCATGCGCCTTTACCATAAGGGAACGGAGAAAAGTACACTGGTGGCATCTGTAGTATACTAAATTTTCTTTCATCGCTTGTAATAATATCCTCCTATTACAGATCTAATTTGCGGGGAATTCAGCTACCCGATAACGCATAGCGCAACATCCAGGGAGCCTATCAGAATGACGTGACCATGGGTCGTTGATACTACACCCATGTAGCAAAAAACATATGACCAATTTATGGTTTACAGTCGGATGCCAAGCCGGCCAAAAGTTGGCCAACAGCTGGCATGCACCCGGCACCATTGCTGGTCCTGAAGTGGCACCACTAACTAGCCATACATTGCCCATAGCTTGCCCAGGTGTGATGTACATAAATTGCCCAAGAATGGCCCATATTATTACAACAGCAATGGCCCATCAATGTACCACATCACAGCCACCAGATGGCCTACTAATGGCTAGCCATACTTCTACCATAAGTTAAACTCTATATGGTAAAATTAATATTTTTTTTGCATCATTCTCAACTTTTCGTTTTTTTTTAAATTTCATTTACTTCACTATTAAATACATTACACGACATCAATATGTTATGCATAATGGAGGAGTGGAGGGGGCGTCAACTCACGACCCTTGCAGTGATAGCTCAATATGCTAACCATCACATCACTGTGTATTCGTATGTTAACATATGAAGTAAATCTGTTTATATTTGGATTAGAATTATTAACAATCACTAATATAATATAAATCACACCAGTTATTTCATAGCATTAAAATTTACCATACGAACAAATCGGTTAAAAAAAATGCAGATAAACAAAAAAAATACTGTCGTTGGAAGAAAACTGCCTACCTGAATCGCGATATTAAAACAAAACCTTGCATTTAATGTAATTTTTCGCAGTATTTAAGTCACCTGGATTTTATTCATGTGTTTTGAAATGCAGTCGGCATATATGAATATTTTAGTGGTGTGAAAAACAAAAGCCCCATAGTGTTAATTTTCTAAAGGTGGATCGAAATTGTATTTTTTTTTAACTTCTCACTTTAATAATACACAGTCATACTTTTAAATTATTACATGTGTCAAATTGCTCAATACGCCACGAAGTCACACCTAATACTGTATTTACAGCATTTTGCCATGTATATTTCAGCACTAGATACTACTCATTGTATCATAGGATCTATAATTATATTAGACATACGTCCAAATATACATATATGTGCGTGTATGTGTGTGTGTGTAATTTCAAAAAGCTATCTGCGAAGAGTGCGGGAGCCAAAAAAATTCCGATAATAAGCCAAATTTCACCAGCAATGGTCCATCGATGTACCACTCGGCAGCCATGAAAAAACGGCCTACAGATGGTTAGCAAATATTTTCACCAGCAGTGAGTACAGGTTATGTGCGGCAATTGTTGAATACAGTTGGTAAACCATTTACTGGCCAGTAGTAGTTCACCTACTCTCAACCATCAGTTTCATTGCCATCAACATTCCATCAGTGTGTCATAAATGGCATGCCAAGTGTCCCGTTGCCAGCAGTCAGCCATAACAGGGCCATCAGTGTAAACCCATAAGTGTTCAGTGCCAGCAGTCATCCAGCAGTGCCGGCAGTAAAACCACAGTCGGCCGACTGTGGCTTGCCACATGGGTTGGCATTCTTCTTAAGGCGGTCGCCTAGGTGAGGGGTATGTTTGTGTGAGTGAGACAAAAATCGATTAAGCGCTACAGACAAAACCGCCCCGGCATAAAGCGGCTTCGTTTCTACGCGCAAGGCACTCAACCTGCGTACTATCAACGAACTTAAAAAATAAATGGTATTCGGCTGTGAATACTTATGATTACCATGTAACGCCTACAAAGAAAATTAAATTTAATATTGAGGATGAAACAGGAGGTGAAGACGATCATGGAGACAGCATTGATGAAAATGACTATGACTACAATGTTGATGAAGTATCTGATGAGAAGGATGACGATTCTCTCGACGTTCCCACACATTTCACCAACGATTTTCCTTCGGCAAGTGGCGTGAAGAAGGCAGAATGAGTCAAGAACGCTCGTTACGTATTTCTCGAAGGCCCTAATGAACGTGTTGTCAGACTCAGACATTTGATTGGCATGCAAAAACGCGGGGATCTCTCACGCGTTGTTGGGCTAGCTTCAATCATCGACGAACGTCTTGAGAGTGCACACTCCACACATACCGACTCTACCATGCCTCGTACATCTCCGTCGGCGATTCGGCTGAGCGGGACTTTAAGCGGCGACCCTGTCGTAATTTCGCATGTATCCAGTACGTATATTTCAAATATACCGGTCTGAATAAAGCCATTTTTAGCTATGGCCCATCCACGGTTAATTCCAACTTTTCTGAACCCCTGCTAAAGTTCTACTTTCATAATATTCCTCCGCCTCACGCGAACAAAGCATTACCAAGTCTAGAAAATTACGCCACACGGACAACATACTGTATTGCATTTGAGCGCACTCAGTGTAGTAGCATTTTACATATAGACCGTTCACGGTGAAGTGAGCACTTTTGAGGCCCTAGTTACTTTTTTCTTTCAGCCATTTATACTAATCCTTTAACAACCCTTTGAAAAAAATATTGCCATGTAAGTAATAAACACGATATGTATATTGCACTGCACTCGGAAGTTAACGTCTAAGGATAAAATATAATGTATTTATTGACTATTATTACAAATAAGAGGCCTTTCAAAAGTGATAATTTTACCGTGAATAGTCTATAATAACTTTTTCTTACTAAGCATTACCAACACACCCATTTTCTCCCTATTATATTCATAGTATTAATGAATGAAATATTATAATTTATAGATAAAATATAAGCAATAGTTCTATTTAACACAAGGCAAGGTACTTAAATGCTAACAAAAGTATGAAACGCTTCTGATACATGACATATTATGACATATATGACCAAATACGTTGTAGCCAGAAGGGACTGTTATACAAACATGCCCTAGATCGCCCGGCTATATAAGAGGTATGGAGGCCGGCGATCCCCCCCCCCCCCCTCAGCAGACCACGAGACTTCGACGAGTATTGAGTGAGTGTGTGATCAAGGATGAAGACGAGCGCACCTACCTACCTCTGGCCTGAGGGGTTCCGAGGCCAACTGAAGCAGAATATAAAGAATGAGCATAATTCGCGTAGCGCTAGGGACCAATGCTGGTATCGTGACATCGTTCCCATTCCCCTTTTGTAATAATTAATATTATTGGCAAGGACAGGGATTAGGTACATCGTGGTTTTCAGAGTTACCATATTGTAATTGAGTCATAACGTAGTCTGCTATTCTGTAATAAGTCTTGAGAGTTTGTAAGAATTGATATCCCGTTGTGTTCTTGTAATTGTTACTTGTTCTTTGTGAATAGTTGTTGTTCATTATATATACATACATATATATATATATATTTATAATTCCCTCTATCATTCAGCTACCTATGAGCTATCCCCCTAGACACCCCTTACTACCACTTAAGGTGAACTGAGTATTGGAAGCCAGAGTAAAGAGGGATCAAGAGTTAGAGCTATTTAGTATTCAAGAGGTAGGGAAGTGTTTCACTGGCGGAAGCTCCGGTCTTTCCATCTCTGCACGCCAAGCGAGTAATACAAATGGAATATTTTATATGTCATTATTGTAGAAGTAAACGTGAGAACTTGTACGAGAAAGCCACCGTCCCTCGTCTCTTACAGACTTCCCCGCCCACCCACGCTATCAGCTGTCCTACTCTCGCGCTGTAAACGATAGCGAATGCGGTAGCTCAGTTTTGCCACGCGCGGGCATCAGCGCTTCGTGTAGAAGTCCTTGCCAGCATAGTGCCTTCACGTCCTCCCTGCCCCGCATAGCTCTGTTTTTGCTTTACTTAATGCATGTATTGGCATTTTGTGCACGTGGGAACTCTATTCCCGTAATTGCTAGGTTCTCTCCACTTGTGTCGAGTGTGTTTTTCGGAGAGATCCTATGATTCTTACTCTCGTAGCATTAATTTAGATTTAAGTTTACAAAGTGCGCGGCGCTAAATTTACTGTGTAGACACGCTATGGAACATATAGCAATGGCCGCCGCACGTTTCCGAACGGAAGGAATAGTAACCCACAAAAAGCAAACGGGTACAAGAAAACTTCACGATGTCGTACGAGCAGTGCAGTCATGGCACGTGGCGAAGGGGGAATTGCCACGGAAAAGGTCACCAAAAGTGTCATATCGCAACAGGGCCTCCGACGAGTGCAAAGGCACTCAAATTCACATGGTGTTATATAAGTTATTAACATTAGCTTATGAAGTTTAATTAAGTTTACGATACCCACCAAGGTCATTAAAAATACAATAATAATATTAAGTAAGTTATTCACACATGTATTGCTATTCCCAGTATCGAAGGCAATTATGTTAGCATAATTGAAACTCACACCACGTCATAAGTCGGTATTCTTTCCAAGTGAATGTTGATTTAAATGCACTTCAGTAGGACAGTGGCATAGAGTCGCCATCTGGGGCGCAGTAATTTATAAAGGAAATGTTCAGTTTTTCATACGTTTTATGTTAACTATAATAACAGTATCAGCCAATATACGTAATAATTTTAAGGAATTTCTACATTGTTTTACAGCAAATCCATTACTTACAGACGTTTCATTTCTAATAGAGATGTCTCTGTGTGAATTTATGTAAATTAAGCAGCAGAGCGCTATAGAGCACGGAGTTGTGCAATTTGAATAGATTTTAATACTTCACTAACATAAGTTTTATGGGTGTTAGAATTGCTCCAGGTACAGTTGTAAAAATATATATTTATTATCAAGCAAATTCAAGCTTGTATAATGGCGGGTAGCGTATAAGTAAATTTAGAGTATATTGTTCCCAGCATAGCTTAGGACTTGACGTTTTGGACAGTGTAACACCGTCAAATATTCAACGCAGTGGACTGTGTAGCGCGCAACCAGCACGGGCGCTGCGGCGACCCAATTGTTTAGGTTCAGCAGATTCATCACATTCTTCACACCCTCAATCCCCGCTCCATCCCACCCAACCAGGCGGAAGCCGCAAGTATGAACACCGCGTTTACAATCGCGGGCCCGTGCCCTAGTTGCGCTTCGCCACTACACCCAAATACAGCACCTCTCTAGAGTGACCTCTCTAGAGTATTATTATGTGTATTGACAAAGCTACCTGTTATTACACAGCGCTAGTTAAATTTCATCCATATGGCCATCGAATATATTAGAGGATTAACATAAATTAAATATCCCGTACTTACTAATTTTATAACATATTATAACTTCGTGTGATACGTCGTCCACCCCCTCATTTAGAAAGTTCCCCACCCTCCCACGCTTAAATTCATTTATCAAGTTCTAATAATTTACACTTCTATATTAAGTTCTAAATAACTTCCCATTTAACTCATTGTATTTATTAACTGTCAATAGTCTTATGGCTTAATTTATATATAAGTTTAATCGACAAGTGTCCAGGTATCCTGTTACGTGATTTTACCTCTGTATGTGTGGGTTATAATTTACTTCCCATGTGGCAAATTAATGAAGTTCAATGTTACTTTCTTTGCACGAGTCTATTATCAGTGTTTTATAACTATACCGGGGTTTTTAATGCACTGGCAGTTCTTATAAAGAATCCCTCTTGCTGCTCGAATATTTTTCCCCCTCCCCACCTCTGTTATATTTCGTAAGTTAATATAGGTATGTATAAATTTCACAAATTCCGCAGCCCCTCAGTTCATTTCTATGGCATGCTACCATCGAATACGACACAAACAAGGATAGAATGAACTTTCGAAATAAAGCGGAGCGCTGCGGCTAACTGTTTTAGCCCCAGTAGAATAGATACTTACCCCAGAGGCCTTCCCTTGAAACCCCCTTTGTTTCGCGTGAGATGCGGAATTCTGAGGCTTGGACGGAGGAGGTTCCCGCCTGGGAATTTCCCCCCTTTTTCTCTGCTAGCCGTAAGAGTCTCTGCAGAGGGAGTGAACCTTTTTACTTTGGGGTTCCTAAGTGCGACACAATAATGTGCCTTTGACAGTGTACACAAGTGCACTGACCATTTTTGACCTCGGTGGAGTAAGCCATGAGTGCAGTCTTCCTTGTGCCGTTTTGTATTCATGTTTTAAGGTGTAAGAAAAGAGTTGTCATTCCATGTTGCCCATTAATGGAACCTTCTTATTGTTTCAGTTCTCCCATGTTATATAATTTATATTTTCATGTGTACTACCCCTTTGTTTTAATTTATTACAAACATTTACTCTATATTTCCGTATGTATCATGATTAAATTTAATATTAATAATCATTCACGTTTCAGTGTCCCCTGATATTTTGCTTTTAATGGCGCGCACAGAGAGGGTAGTTAATTGGTACTGTAGGGCCACAGAGTTGTTTTGCATCAAGTTTGGCGTATGCTCGGTGATTTCCGCTTGCTTGTTTAATACGTCGCGGAATGTTTTTCTCAAATTGTGCCCATAACTTTCAGACGCCCGCAAGCCTAATCTAACGCAGAACTGCTGTCCGAGTGTCCCGTCACAGCCAACAATGTCAGAGCAGGTTGACAGTCGCAATCCGACTTCGCTGTCTGCAGCTGTCCAACTGTTTCTCGGCCGCTGCCGATAGACGTAATCCAGGGCTGCCACTACACTTCACGTCCTTCACCGCTCCCACACTTGCTGTAACATCCGTCATGATGGCTGCCAAGGTTGACTGCACTGCTTTGGGCGGAGCCACTGCGCTGGCGCCGGGCGTTGCCACGGCAACTGCCTTCCAGGCCCGTCCCACATTGCGGCGATAGGGCACTTTCGTCCGCCCACACCGCAGCGGCGGCCATCCTAGTGTTTTTTTTTTGTTGTTGTTTTGTTCCCACAGGCGGAGTCTTCACGCCCGTGGCTTTCACTCGTGCTGGCGACCGCTACGTCACAACGCGGGTTGACGTCACCACGACACCGTCCTTCCCTGCCACATACTCTAATTCCAGCTCCCCTAGAAAATAATCTCAGAATTGTGTTCGCTCCCTTAACTTGACTTTTATTGCCTCATAAGACCTTACTTTTAGTGCCGCGTACCGTACCCTTTAAGTTATGTGCCTTACCTTTATTATCATTATTTATTATCGTCTGTTTTAACGTTACATTACTTTGTTTACTTATGAGCAAGCTTTCCAACCAGTTCATTACCTATTGTGTGATTGTATTCTAACGTAATTTTATTGAATCATACATTTTAATTTTGAACATCAATTATGCCCCCCTTATGCGTACTGTTCCTTGTAATACCTTTATTTTGCCAATAATATAGGTACTGGTCCTTCCACATATTTCTCATCAATGTATATATAAGCTATTTTGTTTACTACCCTACAACCCAGACTAATAATTTATATTTTGCCCCCTGTCAACAATTTTAGTTATTTTATTATATTCACTGTGCTCCCCTTTTCTATGTATACTCACCAGTATAAGATATCATATAATTATGTTTACCTGTATACCCCTTGATTAATGTTTCACATAACGTATCACTTCCCAGCCAGTTTCAAGTTTATGTTATTGAGTATACTATATCAATGTCTTGGCTTAGGCCTAATGTTTACCAGTGACTTTCACATTTAAATATTTATATACTCAGTGCACCCCTGTTTTTGTAATCTTCCGACAGGGCAGTCAATAACTCCTTCCCTAGTGCTTCCCAAGGTGCTTGTTGTATATTCATGTGTGATCACGAGTCCATCTGCTGCCGTCTGTGTTCTGTTCCAGCGAATTGAATTTCCACGTTACAAGCTATACCATGGGTCTCTGCTTTATATATATGGACAGTTTTGTGATATGAAGGCCTCATGGCAGTTTCTACTACTACATGCTTCTACTTCAGTGATCGCTGTTATTTTCCCAGATATTTATTGCCTCCAGTTTCAGATAACAGTCTCACAGTAATACAATTTATGTGTGCAAATAATCAACCTCAGGATTTGACATATTCTTCCTGCCTCAGAGCAGCGTTTATTTAAGTTACAGTATTTTTAGTCCATGCCCCTCCTCTACTGAGGATCGAGTTCGATGTGTTTACTTCTTACAGACTACTATCAATGTTATTGTTCACAGTATTTTGTTTGGGCCTCCAGGCCCCTTCCATTAACAGCTGTTTTACATTAAATTACATTCTTTAAAATATTTTTTTAAGTTCTCGGACCTGTCACTTCGACAATTTGATCTTTACAGTCAATTGTGTGTATATGTTGTATACCAAGCTCACAGCTCTACCTGAGTAGTGTATACTATTTTACTTCACTCCAGTATGAACACTCTTAATTACAAACGGTACACTGGTTTACAAGAATTCTACATTTACCTGCCTTTGGAGCAGCGTTTCGTGTAGTATAGGAATGATGTTGACTGTTAATAATTCAATGCCCTTATATGAGGCATAATTCGCTTTCATTAGTGATTAGCACTTAGGCCTACATGGCTATTAGGTTATCTAATTAATCAGTGTCAGTTTTTATTTCAAAGTATTGTGGCTCAGATGTTCAGTTGCTATGGCAACCTCTATGTCATTTTGTACTAAGGACCTACGATTCTTTATCAAGTTACTTGTCAACGTGTCTTCCTCTTTTAAGTTCAAAACCAAACAAAGCTACAAAAAGAAAAGGAGGGAAGACAGCAGCAAAACACACAAGTTATTATTGTACCCTTAGGCTTAGGATTTAATATTTTATTATTATTGCCATGCAAAGTCACTCTTACTGAGTTAGATAGCATCTCCTTCCAGTGGAGTATTTTTATTTGTATGTTTTGCTGCTACCATGGGTCTATATTTTGCTTAGGCCTACAGACAAATATTTAATACTCTCATATGTTAGGCCTACAGGTATGTTTGATCAAGTTAAACATATTTTACCCTGCCTTGTGAGCAGAGTAGTGGTATATTGAACTTACTTTATTGTCACCTGAATTCAGTCAAAAATTGTGACCAGTATGTTAATTTTAAGTAAGATAAGGTACCCCGTCTTTATTTTTCCTTCCTTATGTGCAGATATAGTGTGTTATGGCGTGTACCTGGTTGAAAACAAACAAATAATAAAAATATTGTGAAAAACCTTCCACTAGCATGTAATAATGATTGTACCTAGATATAGTATTGGTCAAGTTTCTTTGTTTTCTAGTACTATGTTTATTATTCAGTCATGTTGTTCTCATATTTATTCTGCCCTCGGGCACTCTACTGTATTACTAAAACAAACATAAAAAGTGGTAAGCGAAACAAGTTCACATCAAGCAGTGTTACGAAAGTGGTGACAAACATGACTTTCCACCCACATAAGTACAAAGACAGTGCGTCACATAAACTGAACTTCAAAGTGCTTCTAAGAAGATCAAAAGTGGACAAACTTTCCTTCAAAGTGAATTCTAGCCACTAACCGTATACGGTGCGCGTGAGAAAAGACAATCAACGCTTATACCACGGCTACCACATTTAAGACATTAACTTCCTATCCTGCCAATTGTGAATGGCAAAATCTTAAGGTTGAGTCATGTGTTTTTCTAATATTTTTCTGAATTGTCACTAATTATGTAACCTAGTAAGTAAGCCAAATATCTTAAATAATAATTTTCCTATCAATACGTACACGTAGCCCATGCATGCGTGTAGTATAACTGCAATCGTCCAGGTAATTTATCTATGTAGCACACGTTAAAGGTAACTGTTTACTTATATTTTGACTTAGGAATACGTAGTCCAATAATTGTGTGTGCGTTTAAAGAGTGCACAACGTCTAAAAACCCCACTTTTATTGCATTTTAGCACGACTTGTATAACAAACATCACTGTTCACTATTGACACTTGAGAAAGCGCGACGCGCAGCCAACTGCAGAATGTCAAATACTGTTTACGCGCCATGCGCATTGCCAACTGTCGGATAGATATTTTCTTTTGCATTGTATATCCTGATTTAAATCTTTCCATTATTCTTTAAAATGCTAACTATGGCACATAGTACGTTAACTCAAACAAAATTGTTTTATTATTACTTTCAGCCGAATGGCTGTGCCTTTTACTCTGATAAATTTTCCACGTAATCCCGCTGGCAGGTTGTCAAGCGCTCACTAATTGTGGTCACAATGCCACTCTCTCCCTTCCCTGTGGCCACAGCCTATTCTTGGTGGGTTAACTTTTATTTTTTTTCGTTTAGTTATTAAATGTGGCCGTGCACACAGCTCCACCCTCCCCTTTCCCTCAGTGACGCTTACAACGTGTTCAGTGGCCCTAAACTTTGGCTAGCCTTTTCTTCATTGTAAACCTGTTATCTTTTCACTTCTACCCGCCTTGCCTTTTGCCCCTTAATGAATATTACCTTTAACTTCAAAACTTTAATTCAACTGATTGTAACACCAACATTTTTCTTTTCTTTTGGTCGGTGTTTCATACTTGTCATTGGTCCCTCTATACCGCTGTAAGTCTCCCGGGTTATCACTCCACCGTACCGTCTACATCGCCCTACGTCCCAGGTCTACCACTACTGATGTATTTTTGGAACCAGTGCCTCTCACACATTTCTGTACCATGGCCGCTCTGTAGGCCCACTACTTCATCCCTTCCAGCCGAGGACAGCTGCTTATTCACAGGGGTTGGGGGGGGGGGGGTTAGTGTAGTGCCATATGGCGGCGCTACACCACCTTAGGTAGAGCGCACTATGGATTATAGCCGGGGGGTTTCTTTTACTAACTTGCCCTAGATCGCCCGGCTATATAAGAGGTCTGGAGGCTGGCACCCCCCCCCCCCAAGCAACCATCAGAACCACGAGACTTTCACGTGTATTGAGTGAGTGTGTGATCGAGTATTGAGAGGAGAGCACCTACCTACCCCTGGTCTTAGGGGGTCCGAGTCCAACTGAAGCAGAAGATAAAGAATGAGCATAATTCGCGTAGCGCTAGGGACCAATGCTGGTATCGTGACATCGTTCCCATTCCCCTTTTGTAATAATTAATATTATTGGCAAGGACAGGGATTAGGTACATCGTGGTTTTCAGAGTTACCATATTGTAATTGAGTCATAACGTAGTCTGCTATTCTGTAATAAGTCTTGAGAGTTTGTAAGAATTGATATCCCGTTGTGTTCTTGTAATTGATACTTGTTGTTCATTGTGATTCGTTGTTGTTAATTAAATATATATTTTTATAATTCCCGCTACCATTCAGCTACCTATGAGCTATCCCCCTAGACACTCCTTACCGCTACTTAGGAAAAGAGAGTAACTGTGAAGGAAGGAGAAATTGCATTTTATAAACAGGAGGCAGGGAGTTATTTCAAAGTCATACACGGGGTGATTTTTCAAAGGTTTGATCCAAAAAATGCGAAGAAACCGCGATAGAGTATAGTTAGAATTTCATGCCTGTACTGCAGAGTAAGGTAAATAGCTAAACTTCTATAGTAACAACTTGTAAAATATTTACTTTGAAAAAAACTTATATTACCATGATATTGGGGTAGCGTAGATCCTTAAGGCGTAACTGTCGTTTGGTGAGAAGCCCGAGTTTGTGATGGTAATTGTGGTGCCGGTTGTTCGTGACAAATCCGTGCCGTGGCTTCGATTAACAAGCGCCGAGTGTAACATGTTGGCGGTGAGGTTTTCTTTCATCTTTCCCGCAGATAACTGTGCAGCACAGAGCCCAATTTTTTCCCCCACGGCAACACTGAAGACGAGCGGAAACTACAAAGTGGATTGTAAACCACATCACGACCGAACCGGAGCTAACAAAGTTAGCACTGTCGATGTTTACAGAAGCGAACCATTTTACACCCCGCTTCCTCGTCACGAGAGTGAGATATAGGCTATTAACGTTAAAGTGAGCAGTTTTGAAAGACCTCTCATTAGGAATAACAGTCAAAAAATATATGTTATATTAGACTTAGGCGTTAACTTCATAGCGCGGTGGAATATACACACTGTGTTTATTATTTGTATGGTAATATTAGTTTTTAAAAAATATGGTTAAATTATTAAAAAATGGCTGAAAATAAAAAGTAACTAAGGCCTCAAACGTGCTCACTTTATCGTGAACAGCCTGTGCTTTAATGTTGCTGAAAACCCGCATGAGGCAGGGCTTGGCGTAGAAGATGTCCTAGATTTTTCGCTAAATTAGGTGCATTTTGGATATTGTTTTTACCGGAGTCCACGTAAATATACGGTCGGGACGAACATGCAACGTGCAAATTAATAATAGGAAGGCGGAATTTGGCTGGATCTTCCAAGTTTCCTTAGCACCTATGAGGAAATTCGTTTAGCTGTCGTACTGCTCTAGATACGGAAAAAATATTATTTTACAAATTTAAGAATTAATAAATATTTACATACGATAAAGAGTAGTGGAGATATTTGGGCTGCTCATGACAACGAGGTCGTAGGATGTCGATGATGAAGCGATGTATGGAGCAGCGCCGGAATGCAAGGGTGGAGGATATAAGAATATCACCGAGAAAGCCCGCCAACCAGTGGCATCGCCCGGCACGATTCTTTCATGCGAAGGTCCGGGAGCGATCCCGCCGGGAATCGAACCCGTTTCGCCTAAGTAATTGGCTAGTAGGCCCCGATAATGAGTATTTTAAAACTTGTTATTCATACACTGTAGTTGCCTACTGTTAGTAGACTCTAAGCATTCTTTTATATTACATATTGTCTGTTTATATAAGAACAAAAATATTTATATGAATATCGTGTTTTTTTTTAAATTTTTAATGCCATTCTTTTCAAAATGATTATTTTATTAAACAACAACATTGCCAATCATAATCTGCAAAACTGCCACATTTGCTTTGTTTATAAAATAAATTTTGCCCATTGAATTTGTAATTTCGCTTGTGAATATTTTTAAAATAATTTATTCCTCTCTATTAGCAAGTTATGTATAGGCTACTTTAATAATTACATACAAATTACTTAAGCGTAAATGTGTAGCGTACACTGTAAAAAAAAATTTTTCTGGTAAACTTCTTAAACTCTAGTGGAAGTTTTTACCTATACAATGTATGGAAATAATACAACACATGAAGCTGCAGATATAGGAATGTTTAACGTCGCTACTATACAAAGCCGGGAACTTCTACACGCATTTGATTGTTTCCTGAACAAATGTAGGAACGCTAAAATGAACGTACAGGGGAAAATATTACCATTCTCGCTTTCTCGCTCAGCGTTTACACTGGTATGGTAGATTTCTGAATAATTTCTGAGCGTGTGTGTAACAATACTCCAGAAGTCTTGAGCTTATTAAAACGTTTTCCCTCTTAACAAGAATTTTAATTCGTACGCGGCCAGCAGGTATGGAAGGCATATCACTCAGTCAAACATCCGCGCCAAAGATCAAAAGATCCAACGAATGACATTTCGGGGATCTATTCTCGCTCGCGCGAAGTGGCAGACAAAATATAAACCACAGACCGCAACTGCCACGTCGTCGGCTGTGAAGGAAAGGGAGGGAAGATGCTTTCTGCCTAAAGGCGACGTCGAAATCCATTAACTTTCCTTGCGGAAGCAATTCCAATTGGCAAACAGGGGAGAGAGAGCGAGAGAGAAAAAAAGTAAGTAGTCCGGAGCATGTCGGAAACGAAATCGGAGGGACGGTTCACACGAATATTTTCCGAAGATTTTATTTTACGTTTCACACACCCGTCTCCGAGGAGAAGGGAAAAAGTGGAAAGCCAGCAGTGAGGACAGAAGATTTTAGTTTCTTCCTGCAGCATCAGAAATAAGTACTAGTGAAGAATAAGTTACAAGTGGTTGCGCGAATTTTCGCCTCGCGGTGGTTGAAAAACTCGGCGCGATTCTGCAAAGAGGATGATTAAATAACTCGAGGTTTCTCTTGACAAAGAACATGTAACAACGGAGATGTTTATAGGCCGTCCACAGTAAAATGAGCACTTTTGAAAGCCCTGCTTAAGATCCACTTGTGTGCACGTTGTGTGTTCTTCCGCCTCATGTAAAATTAACATTGTTATGGGCCTCATTTCCTTACTTATCCGTCAGGAGAAACTTTAAAATTATTAGAAAAGTAAATATGAGTAATAGGAGCGAGGCCATTCTGAACCACCAAGCACTAGAGTGACTTAAGTCGTATTTGGTGCAAGAGTGGACTAAGTGTTAACTAATGATATGAAAATGAGATTAAATAATGGTTTTATTAACTGAATAATCAATTATATTAGTTACTGACTAATTAGATTGATCAATTCGATAAATCTATTGATTAAAGCATGTTTTATATCAATTTTTTATATTAAAGTATTCTTTGATATCAAATTTATTATTATAATATTATTTTTAAGAATTCTTTTATATTAAATAATTATTTATTAATAGGCGGAGCAGGATCGATGTGTACTCCGTGGTGTTCTGGGGCCGACTCACCAGATGAGTGGGCTGTAATTGTTTATATAGTAGTTAATGTTGGTGTAAGAGCAGTATAAAGGGCATTTTATATTTTTTTGTTGGTAACATATGTGAATAACGAGCAGGTTTGGAGGCATACTGAGGATTTAGATACGGGAGAAACATTTTAGGTGAAGTAAATATATTTTAATTAAAAGAGACGTTCAAATAGGTTACCGAACGAATTACTTTCATCACTCCTCGAATAGCATAAAAGGAACGAACTTTATTCGGCGAAGCAAATTAAATAAGTACGAATCATTAACCAAAAGACTTGAAACAAATTCGTTAAACCAATTTTAATCATGCGATTATGGAACTAAACTGTTTTCCTTAGCAAATTAACTGATCTCCACTTTAATCACATAATCGACAGAAACAAAAATGCATCCATTAACCAAAAAACTTTAATAATGTGATTACCGAATGGAACACAAAATTAATATCAACAAAATGTAACTAATTATTAAACAAATTTAATTAAATTAAACAAATGCCCAGCTAATATAAAATTACAACTCCTCAACACGAATATAAATACGTACTTCACCCTCATTGGCTCTCAAAGCATACATAGAAACCAGACAAATGATCTTCCACCTAAAGCCTTACAAAAGTGAATGAATATGCCAACTTGCCTCAATATTGCAGTGCCAATTGCAGTGCTGATTGCGGTGCTGAGTGCTGTGCTATGTGAGGTGCTACTCGCTGTGTCATGTGGTGCTAGAGTGGTGCCAATTGCAGTGCTGATTGCCGTGCTAATTGTGGTGCTGATTGCAGTGCTTTGTGGGGATCTACTTGCACTGTCATGTAGTGCTAGGTTGGTGCTAGGGTGGTATTATGTGGTGCTAGTGTGGTGCCATGTGATGCTAGGGGTGGTGCTATGTGAGGTGCTAATTGTGGTGTTACTTGTGGTGCTATTAGCACTGCTACTTGTGGTGTCATGTGGTGCTAGTGTGGTGCTATGTGGCATCAAGTCTTAAGTGTTAAGTGTGTATGAGGAGACGAAATAGGGGAAAGAGGAGGAGGATCAAGTGTAGAATTAGTCTTGCAAATTGTACAATGTCATTTTAAAGTGCTGTTGAAAAAATTAATTTTACTATTAAAAAAGAAAAAAGTGTGTATGCCATCCATTTCAGCATTACTTGAAGAATAATCATATATCTTCACAGCATACATCAATGTGTTGATGCAAACTCATAGAAAAATCAGAAGTTTTTAATAGAGTTATCTATAAGTTTGTATTTCCTCGGAAACTGGTTTAAAGTATTTTGGTTTGTTATAAGACAAAGTCGTTGCCAGCTAGTGATGTGGAGTTCGCCACTCTTTAACCTTGCTCTGCGGGGCAAGATTCCGTTTACCTGAAGTTCTCCCAACCCACTTTCCCCTTCCATCAACCTTGCCTTGTCCCACCATTCTGTGTTTTTCAAGTTCAGCTAGTCTTTCAAACTTCTCATACATTCACAAGATTTTCTCAAGATTCTCCCTCATTTCATTAATTTTCAGAGTTAATTCATTTTCATACTTCAATTTCCATACTTGTTGGTGTAAAAACATTACAACTCACCCCCAAATTATTCAAACTTAAAAATATATATTTAAAATGTGACAGAAGTAAATCAAACTATTAATTTATAAGTCACATTATTTCCTTCGCCATAATGAGTTTCATATTTTCAAAAATCATCCTTAAAACTAAATTCACAAATATTTACAAATATTTAAACAACTTTTCACAAACATTTAAACAAATTTTTACGAACTATCAGAAAGTAAATATTCACAAATTTACATCTCCAAAACATTCCTTTATATTATATTTACATCTTAATACTAAAGCACTTTAAATATATATATATATATATATATATATATATATATATATATATATATATATATATATATATATATATATATATATACAAGCATCCATTCACACATAATTTTTTACATTATTATTATTTACAAACAGTAAAAACTAAGAACTCTACAGTAAAAGGCGATTTTGTGTGTCATCCTTGTAATTCAGAGCCAGGTAAAAATTTACATTGATTAAAACTAAAAATAATACACTAATAACAAACTGCAATTCGGGGTGACGTCCATTGCAGCACTATGTTTGGCGTCCGCTACGTCACATCTGGGTAAACAGCCCACAAACCAATACCTAAATTGCCCACACGCATAATACTTTCATAGATTCTTGATGTAATCCCACACAGCAAAGAGTAATATCCGGGTGACACAAGGGGCAACATTGGTTAATGCATCGATATTAAAAAAGCCCTGCAGTTAGGACAAAGCAGCAACTTCGAAGAAATATGTAGAATCGATACAGTAGGTTTGAAGACAGCTGTGATGCAGATTGCAGTGCAGAGCAGAGTGTGGTGTGGTGTGCGGTGCTGGCAGTGTTGATGGCAGCCCTCTATTTAAAATGGTGCTAAAACTAAAGTTGGGGAAAAAAAAATTACCTCTGGGATCCTGTAGTACCCCCAGGGTAAAGTCGATACTCCATCTGGCTCAATGAACCGCTTATCGTCTAAACCTGATAACACTACTTTGGTCAAACATTCGGTGTAAACCTCATGACCATGCAAATAGATCTGGTATTGTGTCGCCAGAATCCTGGTGCAATTATCGAGGCAATCACGATAATCCTTGTAACAGAGGGATTGCAGCACGTTAGTTTTATGCCCTTCACCTTACATATACACTGCTCATTTAAACAATGCAAATGTAAAGCTTGAGATGTAAACCTACAAAGTGTGTGATAATGTGGCCGGCACAGTCACCCTTCATCACGCTGGTGCAGCATTTTTTCTCATGTGAGAATCCTTGCGGGTTATTGAGTGCATAGTTAGATATCAAACCATGCCTTTAAATCTGGGGTAATTACTTCATAAACATCTCTACACATAATTTCGTGTATAACTGAATCAGTATCACAGTATAGAAGGTGCACGTACTTATAATAAAATCGTAAAGGGTTAGTTTTGAAAGATCCAGAATAGTAACATCAATGTAGAAAGGCTTGTTAAACGTAACAGAGCTCTTTGACATTTCGATAAGGACAATATTCCCATCGATGATCTGTCGTGCGTGGAATGTAGGATGCCCAATTAGTTCCGCTGCTCCATATATAGTGTCATACTTGGTAACGACTCTTATGTCCCTTTCCTGGCAGACATTCTGTTAAGTTTTTCCATAATCTGCATTATTCATAAGTTTAAAAAACGATTTCTCAAAGTTGTTTGCAGTCTTGGCACGTTTGTCAAGTTGTACTTACACAAGTTTCTGCTACCAATACATTGGATACCTAAGCATATAAATGGAAAAATTCGACATGAACTGCTCAACATTATCAAACTGATCCCAATTACAGAAATAGAGCTCAAGTGAGGCAATTCCGCTATAATATTTCAGGACAAGCTATGTTGCACAATACTGTAACTCAGCTCGCCTTTATAATTGGTTGTTTATTTCACTAAGGGTTATTTCACTAAGGGCTCCATACATCGAGTTGTACATTATGAAATGTACAACTCGATGTACGGAGCCATACAAGACTTCTGCTCAAATAGCAAAACGCGATGAACACATTCAAGTGTGGCACCATACATCAAGTACTGCCTCAGTATTTCCCCATGAATAACATAATTCTTCTGCAGCACAAGTGTCAAAAGTATTTTTTAATGCGAGCTGTTAGGAGGTATGCCATTTACTAGAGCCAAAGGCAGATCGGATAGCACATTTTGGCATTCGTCTGGAAATGACAAATCCACTTCCGCGAAAAAGCATGTATCTCCATTATTCACAGTGTCGCAAAATCTCACGATGAAAACATGTCAGTCTTGGCCCACTCGAAATTGCCAGTAGGAAGCTTGCTATTCATAGTGTAATTGTACAGGCCATTTCTTTCAAAATAACATATGTATTTTTATGCTACACTAGGGTCGTACACTTCACTCATGTAAATGTTATTGGTTTCCGCACGTCTTCTGGAAACCTGCGTAATGCCGCCCCTAATGCCACATTCAACAAAAAGATACATACCAGGGTCAGTCAATAGCTCTAGCCACGCATATGTCATTGACAATAAAGCATCCCATACAAGATACGGATCTATGATGTACATGGCGGGGTCAAGACCGTAATGAGCCAAATGTACAGACCTGAAATACCAAACACATTTGCCAGCAAACAAGTGTCCATGCATAAATACTGAATGGCGTACTGCAGCAGTTTTATGCAATGGAACGAATCCCATGCAGCTTGGACGTGAGCGTAATCCTCATAGCTAATGCCTTCGCCTATCATGACATTATGAAATGTATCCTTTGGTGGGAGTGACGTGCACATCAGGCTGTCTTGGTATGTAACAAAGTCATAAGGAAGCACTCCCTTCCTATTTGCCAATTCAAATTGGGTGTTGTCAGGAAACATCTAGCAGGTGATATTCAATTGAGCAGTTTTCAAATTACCTGCTAAAGTTTCCAGCAAGGTGCTCATGAATTGAAAAGAATCAATAAAACCTAACTTGAAATTTTGCGCCTTTCCATTTGAGTCAATCCCATTGGAAATACATTTGGTGATGAACTTGTACTTTTCAAGGGTCATTCTAATCACCTTGATTTTAGCTTATTTTTACAAGAACCATGCACTATTTTTTTCTCTCTGTTTCGTTTCATGGTATTTTTTTTCTTAGGGAATCCAAAACATTTTTGTAAAGGTATAATATATGTACACAAATGCGTTCATTTCTAACACACATATTTATTCACTAATTTGTACGAAAATGTGAATTTTCTTTACACAGTTTGTTTCAAATACAAATGTGCAATCATTGCAATATTGCACATTTATAGGAGGTTTCAAAATATACAACACATTTAAACATACAGTATTTTGTTTGAAATAAAACAACAAATCATTTCAATACTACACAAGTATAAGAGGTTTAAAAATACAGCTAATATGTCACAAATTACAGGATTACTCTATATTCACAAGTAGTCATTTAAACACAGATTGTTTCGAAATGCACAACACGTTTAAGAGGTACAGGATGATTCAGAACACATGCATAATTTTTAAGGAACAAACATATTTAGCAAAACTTACACAAGGTGATCCACAAATATTTTAACACAAGTAAGTATAGGCTGTTACAGAAGTTATAAGCTATTTGCAACTTCAGTAAACAAAGTTTTCAGACTTTTTCGTAAAATTGGATCCAAATACCCTTCTTCAAGTCTACTTTCAAGGAGAGAACTTTTCTTATGTATTGGTTTTATCCTGTCTGTTTGAATAGACACTTATTTACATTCAGGGGAGTGTAACACAACACTTTCAACCAAGTCTGAATTTGTCTCGACATAATGTGAGTATACACTTCCTGTCAGAATAAATAAACGACAGAAAAAGTTAAAGTCCCCTTCGGCAATCTTTGGCTTTTGACAAGATGTATCACCTTGGCTCTTAGGCAACCAGCAGTCAAGAGCTATCTGGCCACTTGTTCAGCATTTTAACTGTGCCAAGAATCTCTTTAGCTTCTATTGCAGCAGCATCCTGACATCGGTTTCTACAAGTGAATATAATGTATTTAATTGGATGAAGCAACTCGTCCTGCGATTTATTAAGTTAATGCAAAAACCCAATATCTCACATAAACTACTCGCTGGAAGTCCTAGTCTCATGTGCAAACAGGTAACCCTTAGTGAAATAAACAACCAATTATAAAGGCGAGCTGAGTTACAGTATTGTGCAACATAGCTTGTCCTGAAATATTATAGCGGAATTGCCTCACATGAGCTCTATTTCTGTAATTGGGATCAGTTTGATAATGTTGAGCAGTTCATGTCGAATTTTTCCATTTATATGCTTAGGTATCCAATGTCTTGGTAGCAGAAATCGATGGCAGTGAGCTCAGAAATGATATCCACATAAATGTTTGCAAGGCAAAATGCATACATATGTATGCATGACCCAGCATCTGTGGGATGACATTCCTGCTTCTATGAAACATAATGAGAGGCTGCCATGATAAAACACTGTATGTGCATTCGGGAGGACCCAGGTTCATTTCTCAGTCCATACATCCTGATTTGAGTTTTTTCCATGGTTTCTTGAAATCACTCCAGGAATACACTTAGATGGTTCCTTAACGTTGGTCATGTTCTATTCCTTCCTCTGATACCGATTGTGTGTGGTGCCTGGTTGAAAACAAAGTTGAAAATATTTTTCCAACAAATGGTGAAGCTTGTTGGATACCCACCATGGTGCTAGGCAATTTTATTGCAAAGTGCCAAAACAATTTACTTAGTAAGCTATTAACTATACCGAGGGACATATATATATACACACATATTTACATAAATCTCAAAGTGAGATTACTAAATAAAGAATACAAATTTCAGCTTTGGAAGAAGACTACCCTAATTTTACTTTAAAAGAAGGGAACCTTATTTTAACTTGCGACCCACATGCACCACAATCAGGACGACATGCTCCACAATTGCTCTACATGCACTAAATGCTTCACATTTACCACAATCGCTTCGCATGCTCCACAATTGTTCCACATGCCCCACAATCGCTCCACATGCGAAGGATTGATGGAAAGATTGATGCCTACCGACTGACTCCTGCCGACATCTCTGCCGCTGCTACACACCAGGTCTAAAGATAATATTCGAGACAGCTTCTATTTGCAAAGTGTTTTGTTACCCCTAATCCTTAATTTCTATTTGTAAAATTCATAAATAATTAAGTTATGTTTAAACAGGTCAATATACTGAACTGCACCTTTTTAACTGGTGCAGTAGTGTAACATACTTAGCATATAAAACCACAATCAAGGTAACGTCCTCCTACCAGTTCAGAACATAATTACAGTGGTACTGTAAAAAGTTTTGAAATTTAGTTACGAACCTTTAAACGCATGAAGTGAAGTTATGAATATTTGCTATGATTTTATTATTATTTATGTGATGAAATTATCAGTTGTAAAACGATATTAACATCATAAAATATATACAGATTTAAGCAGTTGGTCACTGAACGTATCTTCATAGAATTTATCGAATTCACTATGTAGTGACAAATTATGAATTTCGTTGGCTATTGCCTTCACGTTTTGTCTTTTTACTTTCGAGACAAATAACTTTACACAATGCTGCGACTACGGTCCATGAAAACTATTATTTAGCAGCTATAGTATCACCAATTTATACACTGCCCACGATTAACGTAGTACAATGTTGAAGGCCCTTCCCACTTTCTTGTGTCTTTCGCCTCATGCAACATTGGTGTTACTACAGGTCAAGTAACTTGTATACATATGTATGTTTATCATGATATCGAGTAAGTATGTTTATCAGGCAACACTGTTAAGTTATTTGCAAAATTAACGTGCTTCTATGCTGTCACTTCTTGTTCAGTGGTAGGCTTGCACAAATTATAGGAATCGATTTTCATTGGCCAATGGTTTGGAACATGACAATTATAATGCGATGGCGAAACAAAGAACGTGAGCCGCGGCTAGAATTACAGCAGTACATCAGCCAGTACACATATTAAAATATATGCGGTTACAGGGACTGCCTATTTGCAAAAGCGCGTAAGTTTCAGCGAACAACATGTAGAGGGAAAATCCTGCGAAACAGTAGAACGAGGGGGCAATTGTATTATTAACAACCTTCTGCTTGCCCATTTAGACCACATAGTTACTAGATATCCGCATGGAGTGAAAACTACAAGATTGTTGAACACACTTCCTAGCGATCGTGGTATAATTACACTAGAAAACCTTTAAAGTGCGATTTTTAATATGTTTCGAAACTACACTCCTATAGTCATTACATCGAAAAAATGGCAGTGTTGCCGTAATATTATTTATTTAGGTCAGTAAAACTAAAACAAATAAAATTGTTCTGTGTGTGTTTAATGTGAAGGAATATATGAAAATGCCTTCATAGTTATAGTAATCTCTGTGTAGTTAATTACTTTTGCATATTGTGCGAACTGAAGAAACAATGAACATGGATCTGAACACAGTAACATAGTGTCTAATAAAATATTCAGTATAACAAACATTTTACCTCTGAACAAAACGCGGATTCAAGACAAGTAAATAATAAGAGTGATAATTACTCTCAGGGGCTTTTAACGCTTGAATATTTCTGTTTTATATCGCAAATGAACAACTTTCAGGCCACTGCTAACAATCTCTATGGATCGTGACCTATTTATTTTAATGATGCCAGAATACTGCTGCAAAAGTCCATGTTGCCAAGTCAGCTAACCCACAGGGTGTGTGCGTTAGTCATTCTATGTTGCCTGTTCACGCGATTAGATCGTGAGCTCTTTTTCGCTTATGGGCGTAGAACTAACTGCAGTGAATATACCGTCGACTGTGGTATACATAGTCTATGGAGATCAGCTGTTGTCTTCGTACGTGGTGTTTGTATTGGGATGTGTTATCGAGAAGCTACAGCGCTCGATGATGTGAGAATGCCGATTGTATCGAGAGCTCGTCCTGTGTACTGCTGCATACTGATAATAGTCAAGAGCAGTTAAATCAATACGGTAACTTGATCTTACACACCACGATCTTTAAAAGGCTAGTGCAACTACTTTACGTCCACTGCGAATGAGCATATGTTGTCTAAATTACCTCAAGATTGGACTATGTGTCTTTCTTCTGCCAGTTCATCCCAAAAACAGAGTTGGCTGTGACAATACTAAAACATTTTCATAATTATTCTACACAAAACCGACATACGCTCTTATTTAAAAATATAGGAATTTAATAAATATAGAAAGCGAAAGCCTCAAGCATAATATCCTACGCAGAGTAGTTATTGTCATAGGTTGACAGAACAAATGTTTTAAGTTATGTTTGATACGTGCAGATTAGTTATATAAATGTTTGAATTGTATTATTTATTTTATCTCAGGCGCTATTTTAATTTGAATGTTAATTTTCACACATTTCTCATATGTAATGGTAACATTTTGAAACCACGTAATTTATGATTTATGTAAACCACCAGTCCACTTAATTCCTATATTCTATGATAATTTTCATGCAGTATTCTTAGTTTCGACATATTGTTATTTCAATATTGTAATATTATCTTTATATGTTTATTTTTGTTCTCAGTAATTACTTAATAATTTTTAAAGTTTAATTATTTACTTTATTCTCTTGTTAGAAAGATTTTTAATTTTGGTTTATTCTATTTTAAGGAGGCCTAGTCGGAAGTAAGCCGCGATTGGCTAGTCTTGAATGGAGATGCCGGAAGGCTTGCTTCTGAGTGGGACTTTCATCATGGATGGTTAATTGTATTTTCGTTGAGATTTCAATCTTAGGGAATCCCCAGCGCCAACCTAAGAATAAGTTAGTAATAAGTCCCGGAAGTAGTGATTAGGTCACTGCCACAACCGATTATAGAGGAGGGTTGATGGCAGGTGTCTCGCTAATTGTATTAGTGAGTTTTGTTGGAGACGCCAGGCGCCATGTCAGCCACGTTAGCGCCCTATCAGAATACAGGTGACGCCAAGGAGTTTGAGAGTCTGGGTGCAGACCTATGTGAAAGACTTCACTTGTAATCTATTTCTACGAACTTATAGTATTTTCATAAAAAGTTTAATTTACGGAACTAGGCATTTTCTGAACTTTAACTTGTGTATAATCAGTAGTCCTGAGATTCCGTATGAGCTAATAACGCCGGAGCACATTAACATCTAGAAACTATTGAACTTAGTGTAATCTCATTTGAGCAGAGTTTAACTATTTGAGGGAAAGTGAGAAGTAATTCTTCAGAAGTAATAAAAACTTAAATTGACATTTTCAAGTAAAGGTTTGGATCGTGAGAACTGTAAATGCAACTAATTATATGGGAGCTTAGTCAGTTTCTTAAACAGTTAGAAATTGAGGAAAGCTACTTACGGTTATGAACTAATTTTCATTTCTGATTTTAATTTCAAGTCAGTTGTCAGTTGTTTAATTTTGCAGCAGCACTACAGTGTAATTTTATTTTTTATCTTTTAATTTGTTTTAATCTCCTTAATTGACTTAACTTTATTCTTTACTGGATGGTGGTACTTCATTCTTGGTCACCAACATAAGTTTAATGTGATTTTGAGTAAAGTGATTTTTCTTACACACATATTTAAAGTTTAATAAATATTTCACATTTGAATTTTACATCTTGTTGAACTGCATAACACATTTGGTCTGATTTTATTTATTTATCATTTCATTAATATATTAATTATTCAGATTTCACATGTTGTATTTTATATGAAGAGCTGAGAATGTATGCAATTTGCTCGTGTGCATGTTGTTTACAGTGATCCAGAGATTCTCAGTTTCTTCTATGGTAAGCTAAAGGTTGCAAAATTATTAAGGTGCATATAGACACATACAAGCCTATGTTTGACACCTTCTAACTCAAACTATGTCCAACCTATACTTGTGGCGCACACATACATATTTTAACCTTTTTTGTCTTTCCTACCGTGCGTTCATCTAAAAAATAGTGAATGTAACGGCCCTCCGCACACAACTCCCCTAAATTCCAATCTTTATTGCGTACCTACTGCTCGTTTTATTGAGCTTGGCACACCTAGCAGTACTGAGAGCACATTTATGTTTCACTGATAATCTCCATCCATTTCATTTGTGTGAATAAGTAACAACCTACAGAATGTACGAATTATTCTAAGTAATGTCTCAACGCTGACCATACTCAAGTTGTTGACTACGAAAATGTGTACTTCGAAGTTGTTAGATCACTTAAGCAATTTAAGTAATATGAATGTGTATACATTTATTAGGTAACTTTATGATCTGACATATGCCGATGCGCATTCGTCAAGGAGGCAGTCGATTTTTCTGTAGGAAACCTATTTCTTCGTTTACTATTTTTTGGTCACTGCAATAGGCTGTTCATGGTACAGTGAGCACTTTTTAAGACCCTCGCAACAGGCATAAACCAATAATATATATATTGTATTGCAGCATCAGACTATCAATTTTAGGGTGGGGAAATTTATACACTGTGTTTATTGGTCACATTGCAATGGTTATATTAAAAAGCAACAGGAAGATGGAAATTGGATGAATGGAAATATTTAGACGGGCCTTAAAAAGTGTTCACTTTACCGTGAACAGCCTAAAATAATACTACGTTTATCAGCTATCTTGTTGGTGTCTCATATAGTAAATAAAAATATAATATAAGCAAATGTATTGACAAACAAAAGGGTTACTCTCACACAAAATAACACGTCTGTGTTTTACTGTTCATATTAGTGTTATTATACACCTCTGTGTTTGCACGGTCATGCGACGGGTAACGAAAATAAAAAGCATCAGATGATTTGACAGGCGGTTTGGGCATTTAGCGTGCCCCTCCAAAGTCACAGAGTTTCTTCCTGATTGCCCATGAATTTGTAGCCCTGAACTTCGTCACGAGATCAGTTGAAGACCTTACTGCAGTTTCGGACACGTCTTATGGTCTCCCTTTTTAAACAGATATCCTCTGACAAAACACACATTTCGCACACATTTGGTCCCAATTCGATTCTGGGCATGCGTACCTCCTACGTCACAGGCGTATACAACCTTTTAATAACGTCATCGCGTAGCGATGTCTCGCCAGAGCGAGACGGTTCATGGAAGTGAAACGTCATTCTGTAATGTCTCATCGCAGCCAGTCGGTTAGGGAGAGTGTAATAGGCCTTGTTGAGGCGGCAGGTTTTTCCACCGCTGAAGCAGGCCGACGTAACGGTGTTCCAGAGAACACTGCGAGTCGATGGGTATGACAGTTCCGGGACACGGGTGACATGACGCATCGTGGAGGAACGGGTTCATGGAGGGTGTCGACTGCAGCCAAGGACAATAGTCTGATTACCCAGGCGCAGTTAACTCCTTTCAGAAGCGCCATTCTGCTAAAACCTGCCACGCACTTTCTTGGCAGCTTGAGTACCGTGCTTAGGCGCTTGACGGCGGCGAAACTGAAATCCCGGCGTGCTTCAAGGAAGCAAAGACTCACCGATGAACACAGGATTTATCGACTAGCGTTTGCCGAGGAAAGCATTGACTGGTCAGATGTCTTCTCCGACGAGTGTGTGTTTTCCTCGGCTAATGATGGGCTAATGCGTGTCTTCAGACCTCGTTGGAACCGACACAATCCGGAATATGTGGCCGAGTACTCTCGCAATGGTCATGCATCCGTTGCGTGTTGGGGATGGATGAGTGCACGCGGTATAGGCGTGATCGAAGATCGAGGTCCGAATACACGCGGCCTAAATGCCTAGCAGTATTTATATATTCTAGAGAACATTATGATTCCCTCGGAGCGACTTTTGTATCCCGATGGTGTGCTGCACTTCCAGCAGGACCATTCTCAGATATACACTTCTCGGAGGGTTCAAGAATGGTTCGCAAGGCAAGAACAACTAGAACTCGTAGATTGGCCACCTTACAATGCCTACTTGAATCCAATTGAGAATTTTAGGTCGGAGACGAAGCGCACGATGGCGGAAAACTGGCCTGATCTGCAGCCAGCAAATAAGGATGCTCTCTGGAGCTAGTAGCGGATACCTGGGATGAAGTAGTAGCTAGTAGCGAACGCTATGCTACTTCTCTGGTCGCCTCTCTACCACGATGACTGCGGCAGGTGGTTGAGAATGAAGGATACTGGTCCTCTTATTGAGGTTACACCATCGGCCCTTTTCAGGGCTAAATAAACACTCACATAAAAACGTGACACAAAAAACCAATGACACACCACGTGACATAATGACCACATTGATATACAAACTAAAGGTGAGAGGTGGTTTCGAACCCGAAACAGCGGACGTCAGAACCATACACACGAGGCCACCTTTGTTTGTTACATGTGTTTTTATACTGATGCAAACATATGCTAACCAGTAAAATACGTTATATGACACTGTAACATTTTATATTACAACGAAACAAAATAACATAACCAGTAGGAATGAAATTCAAGGTCGAACTTCAGAAACCTAATGGTATTCTATTTCTAACATGACAGTGACCCCAAGAACACTGCGAAATGAATCGTCTACAGCACACCCCATACGCCATACAATACCAAATCACTCTCACCTGACCTGAACACCACTGAAAATCTTCTGGAGGAATTGGAGAGAAGTGTGAGGGGGAAAAAAAAACACACACAAACGAGGCGTTTCTACTAAATTGCAATAGCATTGGGCCAGAAATTACTAGAAAACTGGTTAATTCAGAGCTAAATAGACTGACGGACGTTGTTCGCTGAAAGGGAAGTTAACAAATAACTGTGGAGTGAACAATGATCAACACTTTGTTGATGTATGTCTAACGTTTATAAGAACTGGAGACAGATGATGTAGTCTTATGCAGTGGTGCCGTAGTTTGTTGTTTGTTTTGTGTGTCATATTGTACCTCACTAAGTAAAATTAAACGTGGCTGATTACCTATTTTCTGCCTTTAGGATAAGCTTATCTACGAATGTCACTAATTGCTATCTACCACTATCATACTTCTGCCCGTGGCCGCATATACGCGACGTTTAAGTTGTTTTTGTTTTCAGACTGAAAACATTCTAGATGTCAGTGTTGGGCAGATCTGTGTCTATTGTGTCTGATGCCAGTTGTCTCTACTGGCTTAAAAGTTGTTCAGATTGCATAAGAATTAAAGTAAGGTCAAATTGCAAATGTAACTAAATCATTATTGTGTTTGAAGAATACCACGGAAAGCATTTTCAAATAGAACAAACCCTAATATGTATATACAGTCACGATCACAAATATTCATATATCCTGTTCCTTTCACGACGTCTATACAATACGCAATTATGTTGACACACGTATGCGTCCAGCTGTATTTTGTACTACATTTCATCAAATACAACAAATAAACAACATTCCTTATAAAAGAAACAAAGTAATATATTACACACATGTAAATAAATGCACGTTTTCCGAATCAGAAATGTTCATACACCTTCGTACGAAGAACAAATGTTTTCGTACATCAACATAAACAAAATAAATTCTCCATTTAATATTAGCATGCCATCCCTTTTGCTTCAGAACGCTTCTCAAACGCGCTGGCATTGACTTTACTACCGTTTGTATGGCACTGGGAGGGATATTGTTCCACTCATGAAGGATTTTCTCCTTCAAGTCCCGCGTGCTTGAAATATGATGTTTCCGTAGCTTAATGTCTAAGAATGCCCAAATATGTTCAATTAAACTTATTTTTGAAGATTGGGATGCAGTTTCTATTACACGAGGACAATTATACAGCAGCCATATTCGTGTTGCACAGGATTCACGCTTAGTACCATTATCCTGGTAAAATGTGCATTACTACATCAAGTTGTATTGCATGATGTCGCAAATTATGTTTAAGCAGGTCAATATATTTTTATTTATCCAATAGTCAATATATAAACATCAGTTCACCTACACCACATGCACTCATGCACCCTCACACCGTAACGGAACCTCCACCATGCTTGACGGTAGGACGAGAATGTTGGGGATTTATCTTTTTATTCGATTTTCTCCACACTTTTAGCGGACTGTCATGATCGAAAACCTTGAATTTACTCTCATCTGGAAATATTACGTCTGTCCAGTAATCGTTCTGTAAATATAGCTTCGCGAAGTTAAGTCTCTTCTTATAATTACATTTGCCTATGTACAAGTACTTCTGTGGTGTTCTTGCTTTACAGTCACTATTGCTGAACACTCTTCTCACTGTCATTGGTTACAGTGACTTTGAAAGTATTTCGTAGGTCTCTTGCAATAGCGCACGGACTAGTAAAAGATCTCTGACGGATTTGTTTCACAATATAACTTTCTTCTCTGCCCGAAAGTATGCTTGGCAATCTTAAAGACGTTATTTTAAGTTTTTGTTTGTTTGTATGGACTCAACGTGAGTCTCAAACCTACAATTTACCCTTTGTTTTATTAGCTTTGATTTTGGTTGGCAAACCTTCCCTGCAAAAATGTTTGAAGTAAGATACAGAACAGCATGGTGTTCGTAAATCAATGATCGGCATTGTATGTCTTTTCTACCCCCCACAACACGCACAGGGATAGAATACATTCAGTTTAACTGCACAAACCTCCTTGCCAAGAGCCTTTCTTTTGCAAGTTGGCGTGTATCTGTCTATGTCGCGAATGCCTGCATTTTATAGGCTATTCATGGTAAATTGAGTTCTTTTGAAATGCCTTTCATTTGGAATAATAGCCAATAAATATATATTACTTTAGCCTTATGCATTAACTTCAGAGTGCGGTATAATATTTACAGTGTGGTTATTACTTACATGGCCATATTTAATTAAAAAGGTGGTTAAAGAATTAAAAAAAATGGCTGAAAGATAAAAGTAATAAGTGCCTCAAAAATGTTCATTTTACCGTGAACAGCGTCTAGCAGATAATGTACTTATGTCAGCGTGCTTGCAAGAATATAACGATACTTGAACATATTTTCCGATTTCTTACCGAAGCAAAATAGCGCCACTTCACTTTCAATGAATTTTCGCCGTGGTTATGACAGATATTAACCTGATCTCTTTTTCTGCATGGTAAGGGGCTATTAAAATGCCTTGCCGCTCGCCACGCGGCTCGCAGCGTGAAATAATGGGCTGTCATAAGTTCCTGAACATTGACTCACACTGCTTTGTACACCTGGCAACCCTGCGAGGTTCTCGCTCGCTGTACACTCTCCCCCTTCTATCGTCGCGTACGCTAACCACGTTTATAACGTCAGTTCAGCTGCAGTGGCACTTTGATCTGCGACGGACGAACGTAGACAGGCAGGCTGCTTTAACAGCCCGGCCAACTTAGCCTGTGCCATTTAACGGCTGTATATGCACTGGCACCTGCCTTGAGCTCTGCGCAAGTCGCTGCGTGTACCGTATGTTTATTTACGTAGCCTGTATATTTTACGCTAGGGAATCGCATTCCTGACGTCGTACACTCCACACAAAACTAAACAATATAAAGTGTGATGCGAAAATTCATCGTGAATATAAGCAAAAATACGATTGGAACATGATTACATAATAAAGTATCCCCACGTCAGAGATCAGTTAGTATTTGTTGTACTGGATGTGAAGCAATAAGATGACTTACTACTGCATGTTTTAGAGAAGGCAACAAAACATTTTGCAGCGTGATTTCAGTAGAGGTTTTTGTATGTGGCGTAACCTAAATTATATCTCAGGTTGAAGCAAACGTTTGTCCGCCAGACTTATCATTCTCATTGTTTTCTTCTGCGTTAGTGTATGTAGCATGGAGTCAAAATGGATGTTTTTGTTTAAACGGTAGCCTACCTCATTGCATCGCTGAACCAACATAATCTTAAGTACATATCATAAAGCTATATTATTTTAGGAAAAACGAAAATAATGATATCCACAAAGAATTCTGTGAAACCACGAAAAAATGCAAGGAAACCTAACAGGATACGCCACTAGTTGTACGAAACACTTTCTGAATAAGAATTTAAAAAAAAAAAAGGAAAAAAAAAGTAAACTTTATACACAACATATTTAAACCGTTTATTTATTTTTTCTTATGAGACATTTATTTGCTGTCGTAAACCATTTATTTCGAAAATTAATGGTGCTGCTAACTGTTGTTTAATAATTCGAAATAAAGGATAATCCTTTCATAATTTCTTGATTAACTTGAAACGTTCAATTCACTTTCACTTCCATTCAATGTTAAGCTACTTTCCTTAGAAAAATGAGCATATATAATCATGTAAATGTCTGTCTGTCATGTACTGTATGTCTTCTCATAATAATATTCGATCCTGTAAAACATATTTCGCCAAATTCGGTGCACATAGTGAACTTAGTAAGTACATCAGATTTTTACAATATTATGCCAAGCCGTTTGCTTAATTTCAGAAGGGTTGTTATTTTAATACAGTAGGGCGCCATTTAATATCTGGGGAATTATTTTTCTAGGTAAAACCAAATCGTGTATTTTCACAGTTAATCGTGTACGTCTTTAATATAGGAAGGTACGTTCTTATTGTTTCGCCATCGTGAAAACAATAAGCTTTTAGCATCATATCTCGAAAATTACACAATAGATTCCTACCACATTTTGCAGGCAACTAGTACCTTTTAGGCCTATAGTTGGCCATGGTACCATATACAACTAAGATTAGTGTGGCACTACTGTATTTTCACAACGGCGCCATATAAATAGTTATTTTTAAATTTGTTATATATATATATATATATATATATATATAATATATATATATATATATATATATATATATATATATATGTGTGTGTGTGTGTGTGTGTGTGTGTGTGTGTGTGTGTGTGTGTGTGTGTGTGTGTGTATAGACACACACACACACTTCGACTACATTTGATATGAAGAAAGTATCGACTAAAAGCATTACTGTAAATATGCCAATAAATAATCATTTTCATTCATCATTTTGTAATATAGTGCACACATGTAAAAATGAAGTTATTGTATCGTAACACGGAAAATAATCTACCCATTCCTACCAAAGTTGACAAACAAGAAGTACGCTGATATGGATTAATTGGTTCAGGCATTTAGTTTTAATTGGTGGCAGTATAGACATTTTGATAACTATTCTGTATCTATGAAACGATGTGACCAATTTCAAGAAATACTTGTATACTGTATATAATACTATGTATGCTGTGATAAAATATGCGATTTAAATGTGTAAGAAACATAATTTTAACAAGGTGACTATATAAATATTGTAGGTTCATTTGGTATACAACATATAGCATACTGTTTGAAAAATTTCAATCAAACTTGGTGTGTTGAACGTATCACCTACAAGTATTAAATATACTGGTACATTGTCTCTTTAGTCTGCACTATTGCAAGGCACCGTTACAAGAATAAAATATATTGTGTCAAATGTCGGGAAACAACAAAACTCTTACTACCTAATTAGGCAAACGCTGACCAAATAAACTTATGTTTTACGTGGGTCGGTCACTTATTTTAACATGGCGACGACATTAATATTTTGGTTACTATTCTATAACCACAGAACCGCGTAACCAAGGAACAAAAAAAAAAAAAAAAAAAAAAAGGGGGGGGGGTGGTCATACACTTTTGAAATATTGCACATTAACTAGTGAATGTTATCGAAAATTTGTAAATTTGATACAAATAACACAGCATGTTGTAAATAAACCATCTAATGAAATGAGACTTTATCAGATCTTCAAACGAAACATATATATTACAAAATATCTGGATGAAATAGTTTCTGGACCGATATTCGTACGTTAAAGGTGGTTAAACATAAAATAATACAGGAATTATCAATGCAATTCAGCTTAAATTTCTTCTTGTCATTGGTAAATTGGGTACTCATATGCGCAAATATACTGACTCTTAGGGTTCAATTAAGTGCATATTTTCAATCATTAAAATATCGACTCAATGAATAAAAAAATTTTTGTAGAACGTTCTATTCTCTTCATCTATTCTTTTTACAATTTCCCATGCAGAAAAATATATGATAGCTGTTTGTTAAAAACTAGATTAAATATTTTGATTGGCAGCCAGTTTTTGCAATTATATATATATATATATATATATATATATATATATATATATATATATATATATAGTAAAACTAAGGCTCGAGGGCATTTCGCTTGTTTTCTGACAGGGTTGATAAGTTCGAGTGCCAGATTAAAAAAATGTATACGCTAGTTCACTTACTCGTTCAAAATGTGCATATTTTCTTCGCTTTATACGATAACTTTTACAAATCACGGCCCTCTAGGAATCTGGAGAGTGGGGATTGAAAGAAATGTCTTTGGCCTTCTACGATACTGTAGCCCAAACATAATGATGTGAGCTGCAGGGTTTGTTTCGCTGCTACATGCATTTCCGACCTGAAACGCCACCTCCTCGCTCGCTAACACAGCAGTTATGGTTAGGAGAAATCTGTATATTTGACTACCGTGGCTATACTAGGCAACCACACGGCCATTTTCACGCTTTCGTATGCTGTAAGTGAACTTAAAATATTTTTAACATGCATATTAGCCCAAAATTCCAACCAGGTCACCTTGCCCTATCAGCGCTCAAACATTTGACATAAAATGGCATTACAACATTTGACACAGAGGTATTCAAGGAAGCAAGATTATTTACCTTTCTTGCTGACTTAACAAAGCACTAAAATACAAGTTAAATAACTTTAAAATGGAGGCTCACGTTTCTCTTGTCGCTTTTACAATATTATAGGAAAAGTCATTCCTCTAGGAATACCAGCTCGCCAAAAAAATGTATGCATATTTTTAAATTTTTAATCGCTTGTAGGTACTGTGGTGTTGTAACTGTCAAACTACTCGCCTCGTCCCTTGACAAACCGGGGTCACATCCGGATTTTCATGTGTAGGAGACATGGCCGGCGTTGCTGTTGGCCAGTGTGTAGTGTCGGGGTACTCCCGATACTCAGTTTTCTGTCGCTGCTCCATCTCTACCTCTCTTCGCCACTATCAGCTCTGAAGACCTTAGTTGTTAAGCGCCGTTTATGTCTCTCTCGTGTCACTGGTGTTAACTTACAGCTGTTTTTAACCTACATACAGTATTTCACATCTACATTGATCGTTTAAAGAATTACATACATTTCGTATCTCTGTTTTCAGTTAATGTTAATTTTTGTGACCAACGAATATAATATATTACTTGCAAATGCCACTTAGATATGGCGTGAAATATGGGTTTTGTAATTGCCTCGCAAATTTCCCTATCATGTTGCAACTTACGGGCTGAATTATGATTATGTTCAGAACCATGAGTCTTTGTGGGAAACTTTTTTCTTATGAAACTCGCAAATACTCAGATTCAGTTAATCTTGTGGTCTGTAACACAGAGGCTCCAGTTCCCTACAATTAAATGTTTGGTGAGCAAATAAAAACAACTAACAAACATGCAAAAGAAAAAAACATATGACATGAAAAATGATATAGGAAATAATATCATGTATTTGCAGTGTATTACATTTATTCAAATTATGTTCCCCCCCCCCCCATCTAATCGATAAGTGTAACTACGAAGAGTACATTATTAAAAACAATCTCAACATGTTTGCACTCTAACCTTGCTTTCCAAAAATATTTTTCCCGAACAAAAAATTAAGTCAGTTTTATTTCGTAAGCGGTAATTTGTTTGAGTAAATAAGCCAAGTAGACATATTTTTAACAAGGCATGCCTAGTGCCGAGACAAAACGAACAGGCAGTCAGGTGGTTTCCTAATTCAACCGCTTCATAGTCTGTCTGACTGTGCGATTGCCACTGCTTGCAGCTATCACTACTGCTCGCGCCAGACATCGTGGCCCTGTTGAGCTCCCTCGTCGTTCAGTAATGCGATGGACACGGACGGGCGCTGCAATGGGTAGAAAATACTAACTGCACAATTATCCCACTCGTTACTAAAAGCATTTTCAAAGGTTTCCCTGCCTCCCACCAAGGCGAACCGGTTCAATCTCCGGCCGGGTCACCGGATTTTCGCACGTGGGAATCATGCCGGACGATGTCGGTCAGCGGGTTTCCTCGGGGATCTCCCGTTTCCCCCACCCCTTCATTCCGAAGCCGCTCCATATTCACCTCAATCACCCTCATCGGCTCTCAAGACCTCGCTGTTAATAGCCGCCCAAATCTCTTCACTCAGTCCAAGGTTTCCGTTGGATGATTCATACTAAAGCCTGGTTCTGTTTACATTATTCACACCGATCACGCCAAACGAAGCTGTCCAACTGTAAACCGATATTCAGCATTACCGTTTTAGTGCATGGGTGAAAGCTCAGCTTATGAATATGGGATTACATATAAATGCCCTACAAGAAACTAGAAGATAAATATATTTTTACTTTATTGTTTGGCAATACGAAAATTCGAAGTTGTCTCAGAGGTACGTTTTGAAGGAAAGACTGCACACTTGTTCAGTACCTTGCACATAGAGACGATGACGCATGTGATGCGCGTGCCTGGGTCGTCCTCAGCGTCTCGCTCTTCTGGACAAAATACGTCCTGGTAGGCGGAATGCTTAATGACCGAGTGAAGAGATTTGGGCGGCTCTTAACACCGAGGTCTTGAGAGCCCTTGAGTTGAGGGTAAAGCGAGATGAGTATGGAGCAGCGCCGGAATGCAAGGGTGGGGGAAATGGGAGATCAGTGAGAAAACCCACCGACCAGCGGCATCGTCCTGCACGATTCCCACATGCCAAAATCCGGATGTGGCCTCGTCGGGAATTGAACCCGGTTCTCCATGGTGAGAGGCGAGTTGTCTAACCATTATTACATCACCACGGCCCCAGGAATGCTTAATGTTCACTATCGGATTATAGGTGTTATGTCCTACATATGCAATGACGTCGTAATAACAAATCTATACTAACATGCTAAAGCCAAGTGTTTTTACGTATATTAATATAAGCGCTACGTTTTAAACGATTATGTCTGCCTAGAAGCGCTCACTTTAAAAAATATTTTATTAAAAGGAATAAAAACAATGTAACTGAAGAAACCAGCTTAAAAGAATAGCCGAAGACATGACTTTGCTGTGTCATGAACTGAACATAATGAAGGTAAATTATCTTTAATATTTAGGCTGGGAAAATATTTCGAAATGAGACGAGACTGCACGCTCAGTTGCACGTATATTCGTACGAGAATGACTGAAGGCTTTACAAATGACCTATAGGATTGTTTGGCCTAGTTGCAGAGCAGACATGTATACGATCGCTCGGTCAGGTCCGGGTCAGCGTTCAACAAGCAAGCTACTGTCTGCGCCAGACGTCGTGGCACTTGTATGAACGTGGATGCGAGGGTTTGTTGGGGAGATGTGGAACAACTACGTATGCGGCTCTAGATTTGTAGTATCCGACCTAGAAACATTACCCCATCACATGCATATTTTTCTGCAGATTTAGTTTTCAATAGACGTCAGTGAATATTTAGGAATATATAAAAATGCAATTTATAGAAGTGAAAGGGAAGCAGTAGAATAGTATGAGTAAGTGTTATGACCGCGAGACTAAATAGGTATGAGTGTTAAGACATACCGATTAACAAAGTAGCTGATAGGGTTGCCAACAATTCTGGCATCAGTAACAGGTGTATCCAAAGAATAATGAAGGCTTGTGGTGTGGTAGTCAATATATATAACCTTGTTCGATATCACGTCGTGCTGGGGAGGTGGTGTGAGGGTGGGCCGCAATTGCTTCGTTGAGCAGGCGACAGTGAGCGCTGTATTGTCGGCAGCACGGCATGGAGTTCTTGGAGGAGGCGAGGAGGGGGGAAGTGTCGGCCACAATTTTTCTAGGCCGTGTTCAGCGCAGGCTGAGGCGGTTGCGCGGGGAAAGAGGGTGTTGGATGAACGTACAGTAGAACTATGCGGGGAAATTCGGGGATGGTCTCCGATAGCTGGCACTTTCTACATGCAGCAGACAGAAGTGTAAACTCTCTCTCCCTCCTTGTCCTACATTATCTCTGCACTGCTCGAAGCAGAATAATCAATTACTTTTTTGGTGGTGCGGCATGAGAGGTTTGTCCTTGTCGAGTACATGTTGGAGAAGGTGGGGTGAAACAGCGAAATGGATGATCTCGAGCAACGTGAAAACTTGTGGCGATTACTTTGACAGTGTCGTGCGTGCGGAAGAAGAGGCGGGCGGAGACATTTTTTGGTTTCCGAGACCCTTTATTTACAACCCAGCCTCCGACCTGCCTCGTGGGGTAACACAAGACATTCAACGTTTCCTAGCCAATGCACTCCACAATTAGTTTATTAAAGTCTCGCGTGTTCGGATAAATGGTTCGGTTTTTATTTAATTATGCGAACATTGAGAGTTCTGCGGCTATCGGAAAACATTTTGAGGAATTGCCATGATTTTAACCTGCGGTAAGAGGAAAGCCAATTTCTTAGATAGATGGGTGCGGTTAAATTAATTTCTTAACGTATTCATTCACTTTTGTAAGACTTTAGGTGGAAGATTGTTCGTCTGGTTTCAATGCGTGTTTTGAGAGCTGATGAGGGTGAATTATGGATTTATATTCGTGTTGGGGAGTTGTAATTTTATATTAGCTGCGTGTTTGTTTAATTTAATTATATTTCTTTAATCATCAGTTACATCTTGTAGATATTAAATTTGTGTTCCATTAGGTTATCGCATTATTTAAGTATTTTTGGTTAATGAATACATTTTTGCTTCTGTCGGTTATGTGATTAAAGTGGAGATCAATTACTTTGCTAAGGAAAACAGTTTCATTCCGTAATCGCATGATTAAAATTTTTTTAACGAATTTATTTCATGTCATTTTTAGACATGATGGATTAAAAATAATAGAAAACGAAAGAAATAATTTTAAATTATCACAAATAATTTCCTTTCACTTTTTATTCGACGTTAAGATTTGGAACTACTTTCCATTCGTCATTACCAACTTTACTCGGCGCATGTCACTCAGTGCGCCCGTTAAAATATATGCAGATCTGGGCAGTGATTTTTTTTCTATCGTTGATTTCATAAGTGCTCACTTTAACGTGAACAGCCTTTATGAGACCGTCTTGCTGAAGGTACTTCGGGTGTTCTGTGCGTAGAAGCGTGGATGGATACTTTGCATCGAATAACTTCGTCGCGTTTACTAACAATGCTCTATAATCTGGTGCACACTTATTCTGTTCGCAGAACGCCTCTATTATCAGTGGAAAAAAAAATACAGTTTTGTGGCGACCAAAAATTTTTTCTTGGCGACCACGAAATTCCTTTGTCAACACCACAACCAACAATAAAGATATCGCAAATTTGATCAGTGCTCGGCCATTGGCCATAACTGAACTCTATTATATTTTTAAAATTAAAGTTAATTAATACGTTATTCATTTCTCTTATCGAGTAGTAACCGAAAAGGGGATCTTTGGACATATTTTTAATCCCCCCTCCACCACATTGATCCCAATTAAAAGTCGTGAACTCAGTTACATAATAAGTTAACTTAAATAAAAAATCTTGTTATATTTGTGGGGAGGGGGTTTAATTTTAAAGGAAGTTATTTAAAATAATTTTTTTAAGATATATAAGAAAATACATTTTTGATATAATAAAAATGATTGAGAAACCACTGTCTACTACAGGAAGGCGCCTGTTCGTCCCGGCACCGGTGATTTTTGTTTTAACTATTTTCGAAACTACTAGCAAATGTCTGCACCGAATTCCTTCCTTTGTCAATATAGACATAGATTTTGTGGTGCCAGCAAAACTTTTTTAATATTCCAGTATTTAGTGGAAATTATACAAAATTACGTTTGAGATCGCCAATGAAATCACGTTGTTCATAGTTGATAATGTGTTCGTTAGTCGCTGCGAAAATATTATGATGATAGAAGCGTTACTGGTTAGTGAGCTACACAATGGTGTTGCGGGTTGTGGACTTTCGTAAGTAGGTTTGGTTTAACAACAACCAAACACTAAACTCAACGTCTTTATAAGTAGGATTCGAACCTTGACCTCTCAACCGCAAGCTTAGCGTGCTACCACTACGCTTACTTGTTCGACGTTGCAGCGATGTCTTGAGCATGTATGTTACATAAATGTAATAAATGTCACACACGACACGGTTTGCTCACTTCACCTCATGGAAAGTTAATTTTCTGGAATCATTTAGTGCAACATTTGCTGACTTGGAATAAAGGAATGATATAATATGTTCATAAGTACTTACGAATATCCCTCATGAACGAGTTCGTAACCTGGTGTAAAGAACCGAACACAGACAAATATGGCGTCGTGACCGGATTGAAGGCGGTCGTATAGAATACGCCAGAGTTGCATGCGCAGAATATAACGGATATAGTTTTGCAGTCGCAGCAACATGTTTTACTGTGGATAGCATGAATGCCGTTGCTGCCAACTAAATATTTCGTGGCAGACAATAAACGTTTTTTTTCAATAAACGAATATGTTAGTGAGTACTGAACATCTTTAGTGCTATGCAATCCACGTGTTATTGGGCATCACGACCTGTTTTTCACCAACATCAAAATTTCGCCTTGGAAAGCATCAACCAAACAGTTTTTGTAGTCACTAACAAATCTTTTTTCCCCCCTCAGTTTAGATTTTAAAAGGCAATCTCATCATTCTATGACGTATTAAAAGTACGAATGTCTTTAACTTGAGTTAACGCCGTGTAAAAATAATAATCAAATTGTATTTTTGTTTACATTTGAGTTAAGAGTAACACGCTGTTGATAAGTCATAATACATTGCTACAAAATATTCTACCTGGTATCTGGAAACGTCTCGTGCATGAACATTATACACATATATAAATATATGTAAACATATAATTATCATCATACATATGAAGGCTTTTTCGTACTATTAAAATATTTGCTGAATATTTGGACACTCTTTTACAGTCTACGTACGCAATTAATTTAATTTACAAATGCAGAATGCCTGTTATTCTGATATGTTACTCTTGGTACTCATCTCTACTCAAAATAAGCTTGTTTCGGGGCGAACGATGTCGCTGGTCGGCGGGTTTTCTCGAAGATATCCCGTTTCCTTCACCCCTTCATTCCGGCGCTGCTCCATACTCACCTCGCTCCACCCTCACCGGCTCTTAAGATTTTGACGTTAATACCGGCCCAAATATATCCACTCCAGCACTCCGCAGTGGACCACGCATAACTAAATCATTGAGAAAAAGTCTGTGTTGGTAGCGCCTAGTAAGAAATAGTTCTAATGCTGAATATTATTACAAATGAGTGCGCACGAATTCGGTGCGAAGTCCTTTGCTGTAATTTTCTAGGCTTGGTTAAGCTTAGTTTGCACGAGGCGGACGAATATCCTGGAAGTAGAACTTAAGCAGAGCTTCAGTAAACTGTGAAGTAACCAGGAATGGATTAAAGTGTGCACCGAGATCTAGCGGTCTTCCATTTACTGCCGAGGAATGCTCTTAACGCGTGGAATTTCACTTCGCTTCTCTAGTCAGGATGCCAGATTCGCGATTCAAGAATGCGCGATATTAACTTCATAAGGGCGGCAGCTCCACGAATTGACCTTCCATTTCACATTCCCTTCCCACTTCTTCGCATTAGTTCTGTTATTTTTTTTTTCTAAACGGGCGATGTAATAGTTCGCTTTGAGTCGGACCATACATGAATACTGATCATGAGGGGCATAACAGTTTAACGAACATTTTTGCTAACAAATTTGGCCTTACACTCGCAAGTGTACAAAAGATTTAATTTCATTTTTAAACTGGTGGTTGTTGTTAAAAGCAGATTTTTTTTTTTTATTTCGCTCCCCTTGTCACACAGAATATTGTCTCGTCAGTATTAAAATGCTGAATAAAGCTGGAGTCAGAATACCCCTACGAACCCAACACGACAACCCTGACACAACGTAATATGAGTAGTCGCCAATGAAAAGCAAGGTCACTGTGACGTCAGACCGACAAAATCGCAGTCCCGACAGTCCGACAAAAGTAAATTCTATTTCTACTTTCCGCCGATGTCGGGCTCGTCGGGACGCGCAAAAAATTAATACAACATTAGAAAACAACATTTAGCGCTTATTTCCCTACTGTATTAAATAATAAACTAACTTGCGACAAAATAACGTTCCGGTTGGTTTTTAAATACTTTTCATATCTTGTGTAAATTTAAATATTTTCTGAAGTAAAATTATTATTCACTTTATCACGAGTTTTGCGAAGCAAATGTTGAATATTGTAAAGATAATTGCCCGTTTTAGAATTCCCCAAAAGCCAATCAACACACTTTTCAGGCAGATTTCGCCGGGGAACACTGAATAATATGAAATTCCTTCGACCTCTGACGTAATGTTGGCCTGTCGTGTCGTGTTCTTCGGGCTGTTGTGATTCCAGTTTAAGGGACTAGTCCTATGTACTGAAACGTTTTCTGTGAGATCGTATGCCCCTAAACGTGTATCTGGGTAAATAAAAGTTCTGGAAATACAACTTTTTGTCGAAAAGATTAAAAAAACTATTGTCTATATCACCATATTTTTACTTTTATAATATTAAGTGTATTAATACTGAAAAAATTTGTGAAAGTGGTCAAATGCCGCATTTTTAAATCTTCCCTATGCAGTTTCCGTAAGCGGTAAGAGAAAAGTACGATTATACGCACGTAGTTTGATCTGTGGACTTTCATCGCGTGTAATAAAGTTCCACTGTTACAGATCTAATTTGAACAGTACAGCGTTACGACGGAAACACTGCACGCCTTGCGCGTAGGAGCGATGAGGTACTAGAAGTGCGTGTTAGTGTCGTCCGTATTGCTCCCTCGCTTCTTGACCTCAGAGTGAGGAGAATGAATGACGAGATTTGGGCGGCTCTGAACAGCGAGGTCTTGAGAGCCTATGAGTGTGATTGGAGTGAATAAGGAGCAGCACCTGAATGAAGGGGAGGGGGGAACGGGAGATCCCCGAGAAAACCCACCGACCAACGGCATCGTCAGGCACAATTCCCACTTGCGAGAATTGCGGTGACCCGGCCGGGGATTGAACCCGGTTCGTCTTGGTGGGAGGCGAGCGTGCAGACGCAATAGAGCGAGGAGAAGACGCCCCGCAGTGAAAAAACACGTTGGAGACTAAGGTCCTTGAAATTCTGCACGAAGTTAATACCTCCGAAGAAGGAGCGACAGAATGTTTCTGTGGGTGGAACGAAAGTATACGCTGTTCACGTTAGAATGAGCACTTGTGAAAGCCCTGCTTAAGATCTACTTGTATACACGTAGTGTGTTCTTCCGCCTTATGTAAAATTAACATTGCCATGGGCCTTATCACTTTATGCATGCGTCAGTCGATTGAAACTGTGAAACTATTCGAAAAGTAAATATAGTACAAATCTGCTCTTTTTTACACTTCGATGGATTAAAAAAGAACTGAAAGCAATAGAAATAATTTAAGTCATCACAAATGGTTACCTAATACTTTTTATTCGACGTTAAAATAGGGAACTACTTTTCCCTCCATCGTTACCAACTTTACTAAGCACATGCCACACATTGCGCCAGTAAAATATATGCAGGCAGGGGCAGTGACTTTTTCCGAAGGTTGATTTTAAAAGTGCTCACTTTATCGTGAACAGTTTTTACCCTCGAAAATCATCGACCTTGGGCAGGTGAACATCTTAACTGGTGTCCACACGAGATCGAACCTGCTTGGCCGTGCCGGGAAGCCGGGCTGTAAACCACGCGGTCACCATGATTCAGTGCAGCGTTAAGAAGAAGTACCTGCCATTAAGTCACGAATTCTCCACCAGACTTAAAATTAAAGGTTGCCCTTATTGCAAAAAAAAAAAAAAAAGAGGACTATTGCAGGTCTTGGCGCAACTCAATAATTTAACTAAAATTCAACCAATTTCAAGCTAAATTCAAACAAATTTCTAATCCCCCGTCAAATCTTTCAGAGCGCAACGATGTTAATAGGTTGGGAAAACCAACTGCACTGTATATTAAAATATATGAGCTAAGTACAAATACAGTGTTATACATAGGGTCAACACAATGCTGCATATCACTCAAATTATACGTTTTGTGCCTTCTGTTCGCACATTTCACACGAGAGTTTCGTTTGCTGTGGCGGCCGTTGCACTATCGTATTGAAAGCAGCCTGCTAACAATAACTGCGACTGGCGGTGTGTTGCGCCAGCATTTGTATCGTGTTCGCGGTAATCACCTGCCGACTGACCATAACGACTCGAGGTGTCTGAAGATGTGGGTGAAGGTCGCGCATGAGCACCTGAAGGCAATATGTGTGTTTGTGAAATCCCAAGGCCTCTTGTTTCTAATTCGGAAACAATTCTGCGTATACGCACCTTAGCTTATGCACGTAGAGCAGGTGGCAACCGTTTCACTGAAAGAGTCACACTTCGGAAGAACACATCATTCGCATCATCTTTGAGATCAGTTTCTTTGCTTCGAAGAACGACTTTCAGAATTTCATCTCGATCCTTTGATCGTTGCGTCAGCATTTCCAATACCTCTTGTGTTGGTCTTTCCCATTGACTGCTTACGTTTCTTTGAATACGTTCCAGATGTAGGCCTACTAGAAGTAGAGTCGTTTGAATCGGACAACGATTGTGTATCGTCACATACTTGGGGATTTCTAGAGAATGCTCGTCACAGATCGCACTACATGGCTGACTACATGGTTGAGTTTCCAGTAATATCTTCTTATGTAGCGAGTGCGTTGCATTTTCTTCGTGATTGGCTGAGTCGTTTTCATCGTCACCAGGCTTACGAGCAGCACCGTTTACATGGGAGTGTGTTTTTTCGTCGTCTCTCTCGACATACTGTGAGATGTTGGAAAGAAACCTGCACTGAAAAACACGAACTGTATACTTTTTACAACATTTCAAATCACTCTCTATTTCCCAAAGAAAAGAAGCGATGGAAACAAGTGTAATTTATAGGTTAGTTGTATAATATTGTGCGTATGGTTAAAGCTATCACATTTAAGAGTTTATTTCCATTGCCACTGATAAAATCATCTCTGTAATTGTCATAGACTTTAATTAAGGAAAACGTATTTTTGTAAACCAAATTCGAGTTATTTATAGCTGTACAACATGAACGTCCCTAACGAAAACAAGTATTTTGCAAAAATCATGTAATGTTTCATGGCGAGGGTTTGAAACAATTTTCTTGGAAGGTCCTAGCTTCAAATATTCTGCTAGTACCTATTCTCGCAAATATTTGAAATTGTCTATGAATGTAAAATTATAAAAACGACTCACAGTGATAATATTTCGAATATTTGCAATCACGTATTGCTAAATGGTTTAGATGGTCAGGTAGTACTCGCTCTATTCCATAATGTACAGTATCCAGGAATGATAAAGAGTCCATTTCGTAGGTTTGAATTCTGGTGCTGATCCTGTCTCCATTTTTATGTCTCTCTTACGCCTGTTGTACGTATATTTCGTGTTTTCCGCCTCTTTTTGCACATGTCACCTGTAACGAAAAATATAACAGTGATTTACAAATAGCAGAATGTAATTTATGTACAAATAATGTATTATGTAATTACTAAGCTATGTCAAAATTTTCCATTTATTGCAGGTTTATGGCCACTGGAGAGTCGTTCAGATAGTTGGCATTTGCATTTCGCATAACATAAAGTTACATAAGCCGCATTGTGAAACGAAAGCTGGTTGCTTTACCCGAGAAGCTTCCTCCAATTATGAGGCCACAGCCAAGTAAAGATATTCTTACTGAAAAAGCAACAGAGTTCAAGAAGCTGTGGAATTTCCCGAACTGCATATTTGCCATCGATGGCAAACATATTCAAATAATGTGTCCCGCTAAAAATGGCTCTGTATTTTACAACTACAAGGACTACTTTTCAGTTGTTTTGCTTGGAGTTGTGGACGCTAACTACAAGTTTGTTCTTGTTGGCATAGGTTCCTATGTTAAGGAAGGCGATAGTGGGATCCTTGAGAAATCAGTTATGGGAAAATTAATCAAAAATAATTAATTTTTCCCACCTGCCACACCTTTGCCTGGCTGGGACATTATTGCTCCTCATATACTCGTAGGAGATAAGGCATTTCGCTTAAGTGATCATATGATGAAACCGCACACAAAATCCGAGGCCCGAGAAGATGTAAAAAAAGCAATCTTTAATTACAGACTTTCCCGAGCAAGATGAGTTTTCGGAAAATAGTTTTACATTGTTAAGCCTAGTTTTCAGATTATTTCACACACCTATAGCCATTAATCATGAAACTGCGAATGCAATGATTATGACGGTTTACTGTCTACATAATTTCCTCCGTGATGCCTACTTAGAAAATGACAGCCGATGCTACTACAATTATGACCCTTCAGTGCCTGCACTTGTGGACAGTATGCTAACTTAGGCGGATTCGCAAATATGTAGGGCTTTGTAGTCGGAGACAATTTCAAGACGTATTTCAACAGCCCACAAGGCTGCGTGCAGTGGCAATACAGAGCAGCTAGGAAAACAGAGGTCTTGAATTAGTGTAAATAATTAAATATGCGCTAAAAACCATTGCTTACAAGTGCAAGAGTACGAATTAATGCGTGCTTGTGAATATGTACAAATATATATAAAAAAAAAATATAAAAAAATTGAAACATACATATTTGTCAAATTTCTGTACGGCACTTACCTGTGTTCTCAATTTGCTTCCCCATTTCAGCCCATACATATTCCCGAACATTATTATCCTTATTCCGTGAGTACCTTGAATCGTACAAACATTTCTGCTGGGCTACTAGTTCAGCAAGCACAACGTCTTCTGTACTTGAAAACGCCACGTTTCACTTCCTGATAGCTGTCACGACACTCAGCGTGACACGTGACACAGCGGTTACACTGGCTCCTCGACCAGCAGATTCTCGTCGCGCGCGCCTTGGGAATCGCACCTTAAGACAAGTACTTCACTGTCAGCTAAGATTATTCCAATCCTGCAACTGCTGTATTTTCATGCAATTTCTTTCATAATGGAACTGAGTGTTTTGAAATGGCATTAAACATTTGCATTTTAAATTAATTTTCGTACTGTTATCTATCTGGTCGAAACAGTAGCATACGTTAACCTCTCCAGCAATATTTAGTTTTGTAGTGTATAGTTTTCAACATATGTGTCTTCCGGTAAATTGCTCCAGTTTAGTGTATAAAAGGTACGCGTACAGTTACTGTTGATTACAAGTGTGCACGGAAAAAAATGTTTTGTGGTAGTCACAAAATTATTTTGTTGGTATTCACCCTGCCAAATTTTTTGTATGTACACTAAACATTTTGTAGCTGCCACAAAATAAGTTTTTAGAGGCCACTAAACTTTAGTGGCCACTAAAAAATAATTTTGTGGCCGCCACAAAATTTTTTTTTCAATGTGTGTCCTTACTGGGTTCCAGCAAGGACGAAACCGAGCCTTAATAGTCCGTCAGTCTGGAGGAAATTAGTCACTGAGATAATTACTTGTATGTTTCTTTAATTAATAGTTTATGTGGTTAGAGGGAAGTGCTTGTGCAAACTGGTTTCATTGCACGTATGTTAAGCTTAGTACAGCATTAAGTGGTAAGTACTGTACAGCCAGGCGACACGCTCTACTGAGAAACTACGTAACAGGAGCTACAGCTGATGCAAGTTCATAGTCTCAGCCACAAAAACGGGCCCCAGTATTTGTTTCGCTCAATTAACTCTTAGATCGCTAAATCACGTCGGCCACACATTTTGCATTCCCTTTGCTGATCTTATAGTTGTGTATGTGTAAACGGGACGTATGTGCGCTGTGGCGGCAAGCGCATTCTCGTCTTTATTTACGTGCATGTGTATTTACAAATATTTTCTATCTAGCTATTACACTACATTTATTTATAATTAATATAATTAAGACCAGAGAAAATATCTGTGTTGACAACCCCTAGTAACAAATAGTTCTTATTCAAAATGCTCACGAATGCAGTGCGTTATCACTTTGGTGTAATCTTCTATACTTACTTAAGCTTTGCTTGCACTAGGTGGAGGAATATCCTGGAAATGTTAGCTTTAACAGGGCTTCAGAAAATTTGGAAGTAACCGTGAATGGACTACAACAGGAATGACATGTTGCAATTTCTTTGCTATCCGACACTTGATTCACATGCAGCGCAGATTTAACTACTATTTGGCTTAAAATTTTATCTCAAAAAATTAAATCTGAAATATGGGCGAACCTCATGAAATATTTTAAATGAATTTAATTTATGGCATTACAATAACACGAACAATAGTTTCGAGCTGTATTCTAATGAATTAAATTAGTTTGATTTTGATATTTGTACGAAAAAAAAAAAACATAAATTTAAAATTTTTATTTATTCAATATACATACTGTTAAATTGCCATTTAACTCCATTGCCATACTGTTTTTAGGCTATGTTTTTTTCACACACCGAAAAAGAAAAAAGTGTAGAAATAATTTTAGTCTCGTGAACATCCTTGCGAGGAGTTAAATTAATTGAATCATTTTAAAAGAAAGACAATCTCCCGTAGCGCAGTCGGTTGGTGCGCCACCCATCTGGGATGCGGGAGGCACTGTGTTCGAATCCCGGGTAAGGCAACGGTGTAGTCCGCAAGCCATCCCCTGCCAAGCCTTCAAGCATAATACCGAGAGACGTTAAAAAGCCATTTAAAAAATTAATGGCAAGCTGTTTTTTAAAAAACCAACGTGATTTTATCACAAATATAGGCCGTTCATAGTAAAGTGAGCACTTCTTAAGGCCCCTACAACAGGCTTTAACCACTAATAAATATATCTTATTGCCGCATCAGGCATTAAATTTTGAAGGTAGTGAAATGTGTAAACTGTGTTTATTCGTCACAAAGCAATGTTTATATTAAAAAGCAGCAGGAATATGGAAATAGGATGAAATAAAAAATTTAGAAGGGCCTTAAAAAGTGCTCACTTTACCGTGAACAACCTATACTGTCACATTAATTAAAATTTTCCCTTATATTTTTTTGTGGAATAAAAATTTTATTGTTAAATAAAAAATAAAACAACCTAAAATCTGTAAGATATTTTAAAGTGCAACTATTCCTTAAGAATACCAGGTAGAAATGGTTATCTTAAAAACTGACCGCCTGAGAAGCTATTGCTTTAAAATTGATTCTTCTTTTAAAACTTGTGACTGCAGGCATGATAGGAAACGCCCTTGAGTCAGCAAAAAATAAACTGAATTAAAAATTATTACTCCGAAGAGAATAATTCGTAAATTCCTGAGCAGAAGCATTAAGCTCTTACTTATACTGAACAAGCACTCCGTTCGGTCATGATCAGTAGCTCCACACATGTCCCTGTGGGGACCAGGTACAAGACACTAGTATCTACCCCGCCAGGGAAGGAGCGTAAAAAAAAAAGTTAATGTAAACAGTTATGCCGCAGCACAAAAGTTGTACAGATGGAGTCTCCACATGGGGTGGGCCGTGGCCCAATAGAGTGCTTTAGTACTCCGAGCGAGTAAACTGGTGCGTTCTGAAGGGTATGTGGTCTTTTTTTTTTTTTTTTTTACAAAATAATCCAAATTCTCAATATACATAGCATACACTGTAATCCGAAAAAAAGACACGTGCCATAACTCAGAGACCTAAGAAATGAGAATACTGCAGGAATAACAAATAGTACGACACACTAAAACTTAAACCTAAAACTGTGAAACTGCATTGGTAGCCAACGAGACCAATTGTTTCTAAAAAACAATTTTTTTCAACTGTGAAACTAATAACCTGAATCATTTCTGAACTATCTGTTGGGTAACAAAACGAAAAAGTAATATAATATTTTCATAAATCATTTATGATATAGTTAGGTGACTTTTTCGTTGGATCATTTCATGTTTATAGCACATTTTTACATACATTGAAGCATTTAAAATCGTGTAATTACCGAATGTACTTTATTCACATTCGAAAACCACTGTAGTTTTCTTTATGCGTTGTTTTAATTTCGTGCTAAAAGTTGAAAATTTTCTTTGGTTAATTTGTAAGTTACTTGCATATTGATTTTTGTACCTATATATTATGTTACAGTCGCCATTTGCGGATTATTTTAAAGTGGTATACAATTGACTACCATGCATGTGCATTATAGTTATTTTTTATTCCCGAAACCGCATTACTAAACTATGGCAGTATAAGAGGGTCTTTTTTATGTTACAGTTTTGTTTCCCAGGTGTTTTTGCCTCTAATGACTGGAAATGATTACACCCATGAAATAACTCTAGGATAGAAAAAATCTTGTAGCTACATAAAACTCATATTATTTGGAAATGGTTAACCAATTTGGAACTCAGACCGCATGGAACGTTCTGCAATATTTTCGGGGTTATTCCGGTAATGTTTTATTCCACTTTTGCCACTAAGAAATTTAATTTGAATAATAATATATTTCGAATTAATCACATTTATTAAAGCCGCTTAAGTTTATACTTTAGAAACTAAACATCGTTAGAAATACTTAACCACTAAAGTGAATGAAACAAAATTTATTTCACATATCATAGGCCGTTTAGATGCAGCCTGCAAACCATCTGTTTGATATTATGTTTGATTTCAGTGTACAAAAGCCTGCATAAATCTAAACCAATTTAATGATATTTTTATAAATAAACAAAACATTTTTATTTTCAAATAAATTTTTGGAATGCTGGGCACGTGTTTAAAAACTAAACAACTGAAACTTTTTCAACTCTAATCAACTTTGAGTACAAAATATTACGTTTTACAGCTTCATCAACTGTTGTATTAAATTACATTATTCCATTGCTAACAATGGCCGTTTATGCTCTTAATGGTTGATCAAATGAGTTCAAAACAAGTAAATATGCCAGGTGACGAACAATTGGAGTGAACAGTTAGTTCGAGTTGATAATCGAGTAATCATTAAAATTATGAGATATCGTTTTAAACGTATGTGATCTCCAGTAAATTTCCTAAGGTAAAATTTCAGACATGCGCTTCGGAACCTAATAAGACAAAGCAGGTTTAGTTGGGAAAGGAGGAAGACAATAAATTATGAAAATAAAGTGTGTATAAATAATCAACGACGAAATAAAAAATCATTTTAGCTATATCCTGATCTGATTGGCGGGGATTATATGGCGAAAAATAAAAGATTGATATAGACTGTTCACGGTAAAATGAGCACTTTTGAAAGCCCTGATTAAGATCTACTTGTATGCACATTGTGTATTCTTCTACCTTATGTAAAATTAACATTTCCATGGGCCTCGTCATTTTATTCATGCGTCGGTCAAGTGAAACTGTGTAATTATTAGAAAAGTAAATATTGTACAAATCTGCTCATTTTTACACTTCGATGCATTAAATAAAAAACAGAAAGGGAAAGAAATAGTTTCAGTTATCACAAATGGTTACCTGCCAGATTTTATTCGACTTTAAGATGTGGAACTACTTTCCATTCATCGTTACCAATTTTAATGGGCTTATGTCACTCAGTGCGCCCGTTAAAGTATATTAAGGTAGGGACAGTGACTTTTCTCTAAGGTTGGCTTCAAAAGTGCTCACTTTATCGTGAACAACTTTTAGTGGCATTGGCCTGGAATAAGAATGGGCACCTCCTAGTCTACAGGTTTGATACCAGGAACACCATTCCTCTTAGCTGTGGGAAATGCACACTGATTTATCACTGCACGGAGGATAATTTGACGCGGCGTGAAGGTGGTACGATAGCTCCAAGAGTAAGGCGCAATGACGGAATACGTGGGACTGCTACGCAATCTGATGCATCAATGCGTACTCTTACATTTGGAGTGCGCAACTACCCACGGAGAAGTGCCCGACTCTCCAGACGACTTGTGTAACGTCTTTAATGCTGGTTGGCAGGGATCCAGATAAGCCGACGAGAAAATTAAACTCCTGGATGGAAGCGCTGCACGTGACTTGACGCCCGTGGTTAATTTCAACGCGCACAAAGATTGTCGGTGGGTACAATCTATGATTGTCTTACGGGAAACTTACGTAAAATTTCAATATCCCGCTCCTTCTGTTTGCGAGTCTTCATCGGAATGTATTAAAAGCGTTAACGTGCATAATTGCTTTTCTGCGTGCTGGGGATATTGCAACTTCATGAAATTACAGTATTTCTAATTTAATTTGAAAAATATGAAATACTTTTGTAAAACAATTTCCAGATAATTTTCCGCACAGTTATAAGCATTTTAACCTTAAATATTTTGTTGAATGAGCACAGTGTTTGAATTCAGCTGAAGTGTATGCAAATTCAAAGGAAGATTACAAAGAAGTATCTTTGAAATCTGGCTCTTTGTATGCTTTAACTAGCGTTTAACTTACGTTTACTTTGAACTTTATCGTAAATCTTAAAATAGTTGGCGAGTCATTTATTGAATTTTTAGGTAATTTCTTCTGGTATTCTACTGACTTAAACAATTATTTTGAACTCTATCACAACTAATTAATTACGCTGGAATTTATTTGACAGTTGATATAATTTCAAAATTCCCATAATCCACATAGTTAAAGGTAAAGGCGTAAATTTCTTTACCTACCTTATTAGCAAGTATAAAATGTATTAAATATCCTGTAAAATTAACGGTTTTTGAAATAATTTTGTGTGTTCATTTCAGTGGAAAGTGTTGTTACTTAAGTATTTGTTTTTTTTATTATTGCTTAAATACAAGCCGCAGCTTTGCCCTTTATTATCAATAATTACATGTTAATTTTACACGTTTTTGTTTCACTGTTTTATTTTGTAATGTAGGCCTAACCTCAAACTTGTGTTCATGTAGTTATTCATCCCAAGTTACAGTGTTAAGTCTTACTATTGTTAACATAAAACAAACGTTACATGTTTGATGCTACACCAAAGGTGTTCCAACATATAAACTATACAATATTGAAACTGGTTTTGTTAACTATAGACCTATAGTTGTGCTTGCTGCCGATATTATTTCTTGATGCAAGCGTAGGCCTAATTGTTTTATTTCGTAATGCTTACCGTAATAAGAATTAGAAAGTATTTACAGTTAATTGTCAACAGTTAGGCCTAGAGAATTATTCCATGTTTAAATTTCCAAATTGATGTTGCTAAGACAACGTGCTACCTTGTGAGAAATATCAATTAAGATAGTATGCGTTCTTGAGTATGCATAATTGTTTGTTATCTATGCCACTTTGGCCGCAAAAATATTGTAGTTATTGAAATTTAATGTAACTGAAAATTACACGGCATAGTCAACACCCCAGACTCCCAGAGCTCCTGTTTACTGGCGAATGCATGTTTTGTAAAGTTTAGATTACGTTACTCAGTGTATGTGTTAAATTAAGTATTTCTAAAGAAGCTGTACGAGCTAGCTTTCAATAAGGGCCGGGTTACAATTGACATACCTAACACATTCACGGGTATAGCGATAAGCATATACAAAACACAAAAGCACAATGGCCTGGCTACAATTGATATAACGATAATAATATTTGTTTGTTTGTGTTGCTACATTTGTACAGAAGAAATTAAGGTCTGTACATAGAGTTAGTAGTGGGTTTTTTCAAAAATAAATATTTTCAATTGATCTGAGACATTTTTTAAATGGTAAATTGTTTACATTTCAATGTTTACTATAAACGTTACCTAAAAGCGTTACAAAACTTCCGTGGTTGTATTTATCCATAAATAAACAAAAGAAAATACCTTCCCGAGGAATGAAGTCAAAATACACACTGTCTTGATTTGTAAATAAGTTTTTCAATTGAATACATAGTATAAATGTCGGGGCTTCTGATTTACTGTTTATTGACACACAGCTATAGTAACAAAGGAAGTTAAACCAAATGCTTATCGCTATGCATAGTAACTTATCTGTAAGTATTACTTTTATTATTTGCCCTTTACATTATCATTTTGCTGTCATTTGTGGATATGTATTGGTTTTACATTAGTAATAAGACATTTCTTTCAGCTTCGTGTGTGCATGCATGAACCATTTTTTGTAAGTATGGTAAGTTTCTTTAAATACTTTTCTCATTTAAGTTTTCAGTTTTGCTGCAGTTATTGCAATGAAGGAACCACAACAATGATGAGAGTCCATGTACTTTACCTGCAAAATTTGTTTCTTGAGGTCTGAGTAGGTTTGACAGAAAGGAAGTGTTGCACCCATTTGGGCCACAAGAGACACCGGAAATGTGGCCATCACCGGATCGACATTTCACTTAGCTATAAATATTATACATTATTTCTAGAATTATTTTGTACAAATGAAGGTGGTGCCAGTTACAAGCCTGGTATTGTTGAGTAGGCAAATTAAAATTAACTTGTATAAAAACAAAACGGTTTGTTATTGTCTCTATTGTTTATGCGCTATGAATGAGAAGTAAAATAAAAACTTTTTCATATATATTTGCTTGTCTTTGACCATGTAAACTTAAAACTAAAATTAAATTTATTACAAGTATACCCTTCTGTTACCACTTCAATTCACAGTATAAATGTTCAGTTCTTTTTCTGGAGGGTCTCAGAAGTGTACGAACACAGAGTAACGGTGTCAAAAAAAATGTACTTATACACAAATGCATTTGTTGATATGTTTATATTTATAGTGTAAATTATTTTTATTTTTATATATGTACTAGGGCTATGTTGAAATATATTTATCTCCATTTGAAAAAGTGCGTTTAAAACTGTCCTTAAAATGTTCATATAAATGCAAATATTTTATATATTTTACTATTTTATATATTACATATTTTATATACTGCCACATTAGCGTTACCATGTTAAGTTTATTAGCACCATATACTTCTGTGCAGTGGTGTACTCTTTGCTTGGCTCAGATCCCCTCATCTTTCCTCACTGTCCTGCCTCCCCCTTACCCCTTCGTGCATCGTTATTTTTTATTTGTCGTCGTTTTTTATTTAAGGCCTTGCACTGCCTCGCTCTGTCTACTTTATACACTTCAAACGTCTGCTACGTTATGGCGCTACCTTATGCCTGAAGGATGTATGTTTTTTTCCTGCTAGCTTAGTTGCACTTAACTATGGGCAGCTAAGGCCAAACACAGCTACCATGTTTTCGAGCAGACGTTTTACTAGTCATGCTACAGAGCGATGGGGCACTTAGAAAACGGTGAGTCATGGGAAACGTTAAGTTTGCGGTACAGATTTTAAATGTTTAGTAATTTGTGTGACAAGTGGTGTTGTACCTTGGGTGTGCAGTAGTGCTAGTCTATTTCAGAATCTGGATTTGGCTGCCCTTCCAAATTATTTTTCGGCTTAACTAATGTGTGTCCTTTTTTAACGTGTCGTGTTGGTCCTTGTTCACTGCCGAAGTTTAATGTTTGCTTTTTCACGGTTTCCATGACTTCATCGCTAGGGTTTTAATTTTTCAATTGCTTGTTGTGTAAAGTTTTTGACTATCGGAGGTTTGACTTGACCCGAAAAATTGTATATATGTTATGAATTTTATATATATTGTATATTTTACATGATATATATACATTTAGACATATATACAATGTGTTATATATATCATATATGTTATATGTGGTATAAACATCATATACGTTACAAGTTTTATATATAATATACATGTTACATTTAGAAGTCCTGAAATGCATGTGGCGGAAGGATACATAATGGGCAAGAAAGTAGAACTTTAGTAGGGCTTTCAAAAGTGCTCACTTTATCGTGAACGGCCTATAGCATGCATGCCGGAAGGCTCACAGAACTGTGAACGTGCTCACGCTGGCATAGTGGGATTTGGGTGCTCGCCAGAAAAAAAACTGTAGTCAGAGATAACTTTTTATAACTATGTTAAACTACCAAGCTACAAAACCGGCTAAAATTGCACGAACATTGTAAAAATACACATAAAAAGTATGTGAATTAACATGACGCATTTGTAAAAGAACATATTCTGACGGTAATATTGCTTAGTAAAACAGTGACAAATGTACAGAAATTGAGTAACTACAATAAAGAGAACCTGCGATTTTGCTTTTTCATAAGTGAGAAAATATTCATAGACAGTGATGAAATTACAATTGCGATGTCTGTGTAAATTTACTTGCCGTGGAGAGAAAATACACTAATGTTGCAATTTATTTTCTGCTACATAGGAATAGTAATTTTACACATCTATGTAAAATTCGCTGTACAATGAGTACGTCATTTTATTAATTTGTAGGATAGATTTACTTGGACGTAAAGTAAAAAATTTAACTAATGTAGGTGTAAAATTTCACCGAAGTCAGTGGAGATACTGCTGCCACATATATTTAGTGTAAAATTTCACAAAATTATTTTACAGTGGTGATTAGCTATACTCCCTGCTCTGTTGGTAAAGTAATTTGCAGCAAAATGAGTATCCGTGTCATGTGTATGTTCAGAAATATCTAAACCACATATGATTTTCCCCCTGGAAACATACATTTATTTCGACGGCATCTGAAAGTATGTGTAAAGAGGAATTCAGTGATATAGCACATGCAATGGAGAGTAACACAGGAACGCCAAGAAATAATGTGCACATATGATTAAGTTAAAGTTGGCCGGTAGCATGGGGCAGGGGACCTATACTCACAGCTGTAATCAAGCAACACGCGCCGTGACTGCTTCCTAATAGCAGCGCAGCACCAGTCCCCGTAATCTGTTATGGCAGGTGGTATTACAGTGTGTGGCTGTACATACGCAATGAAGTCCACGAATGAGGAAAAACTGTACCCTCTACTGATTTACGGTGAGTGTGGCAGAAATGCCAAGCAAGCCGTCCAAATGTATGGTGAAAGGTATCCTAATCGGACGCCCATCTCACGGTAAACGATAAGAAGAATTTGCACACGTTTCTTGTAACGAAGTGATTGGAATTCCACAACACGAGTGCGACGAAAGACTGCTACGGGCGAGTCGCATCAACACGATGTGTTAGACCACGTGTCAATGCGAACCCCCGCACATGGGTAGGCGAGAACTTTCCAGGTTCGTAGGAATAAGTAAAATAAGGGTGTTACGGATACTGCGCCAACGGAAATCCCAACCATATCACGTGGCTCTTTATCAGGCATTACAAGAAGGCGATTTCCAGCAGTGTGTTCAGTTTTGTAGGTTTGTTCTGATGTGTGTAAGGGATGACGGCAATTTTCTGAAGAACATACCACATGCACGTAAATGTACAAAATATGCACTACTGGGCGACGGAGAATCCGCGTTGGGTCCGGCGCGTGGAGCACCAGCGACAGTGGAAAGTGAAGGTGTGGTGTGGAATCGTTGGAGAATACTTCATAGAGCCATACTTCATTCAAGGGACAATGACCGCCTGTACGTAGGACCATTTACTCAGAGACATTACCAGCACTTCTGAAAGACACGCCGCTCGACATACGTCGTTATATGTGATTTCAGCATGATGGTTGTCTTGCACTTTTTGCTTTGGTGGCGTGGTAATTGTTAAATAACGTTTCCAAACCGGTGGTTAGGACGTGGTGGTGTTGTAATATGGCCAGCTCGCTCCTCCAACCACACGCCTCTCGATTTTTTTCCTGTGGAGAACACTGAAAGATAGGTTGTACAACACGGTTCCTACAACGCCAGAAGTCATGCACGAACGCATTGTGGCAGCTTGCAGAGGCATTGCACCAGATACATTTCAGGCTGCTCGTCACTCACTACTTGTGCTTTTACAGATGCGTATTTCTGTCGATGGTTAACAAATCGAGCACATGCTGTGAAAAGACCTAATGTGAAATGCTTCAACCATAAACTGTGCTATTTTGTACTATGTATGCGGATGCGATTGTATTTCTCCTTAGGTTGATATGTTATATTTTTGTTGTGCATCTGTACGCACTCGTTAATCAGTACAGTAACTGACTTTGGAAACAAATCTCCTGTATTACTTTGGTACCTGAATAAAATGTAATGTAGTGATATCAGACTTGCACTCACATTGCCCGTCATCCTTCCACTGCGATGCCCTCCTTTATCCAATATCGCATTCCGTGCCCCTGGCCCCATTAAGGTAAGCGCTACGATTATATTGGGAAGCGGTCCCGCCAGGATGAGTCACTGCACGTGTTGCTTGCTTACAGCTGCGAGTACAGGTCCCCCTGCCCTATGCTACCGGCCCATTTAACTTAATAATATTTGCACATTATTTCTTGGCGATTCTGTGTTATTTCCCATTGCATATGATGTATCACTAAATTCCTCTTTGCACATACTTTCAAATGCCATTGGAATAAATGTATGTTTTCAGGGGAACAATCATAATTACGTGGTTTAATTATTTCTGTCCACACGCGTGTTACGGACAGTCACTTTGCGGCAAATTACTTGCCCCTGTTCGTAATTTAATTTAGCGAAACAACCGCATTTCGTGATGTGTAACCATTCCGGAAATTTCGTGGGTGTCCATGTTAGGCGGACCATCCTGTACGAAAAACTATGTGCGACCGACAGACAACACACCGAAGACGACGCAGGCTAGTTTAACTACTGCACCAATAAGACAACACTGGCAAAAGAAAGACAACGGAGAAACTCGCACAACATAGACACAACAGGATGCGACGTTTCGGAAACTTCTATCCGTTCCCGTCTTCAGGCAGTGACACACAGGGTCCGAGAAAACAGCTGCAACTGACGACTGGCGAATGTCCAAAAATCTCTATTTAGACATTTACACCCATTGCACTTTTTACTCAAATATCACGGCATGTAATAAATTTACGCAAAACGTATTTTTTTTCTCTTCGTCGAAGGGCAGTTTTGCTATAAACCTGGCATAGAAGTACTATATTTCTGTTCATAAAAATTATACGCCAGACAATCGACGCACATAAATTAGTTCTTTTGTTAATGACAACATTAATTTTTGTTTGTGGAGGACGGAAACGCAGGAAAGGTTAAATAAGTAATCAAGCAAAGCAAAAATTTTTTTTTTTTTTATCGTGGACGTGGTTAGATCTGACGCCGAAAAAGCGAGCACGGCTTTCTATATGCAATCGAATTTTGAAGTAGCTAACATTTGGAACATAGCCGGAAAATATATTGTTACAAATATTCATTTTCATTTTGTGATTAATAATTTGTTAAAACATCAGTGGTAATTAAATAATATCGAATAAAAAATGAAAGTTTCTGAAAAGAAATAACAATATTATCTATTTATTAATATACGAGATTTTTGCGCACAACGAAGAAACCAGCTATGTAGAAACAGAAGATTATTTTGTATTTTGCATGAGCATTCCGTAAATACGTATAAAACACAATGAAGTAATTTTTCACAATCGAGAAGTGCGTACCGCCAATTACGTACGGCTAAGTGTGACAGGAAAATACATTTTACAACAAAAGACTTTCGATTTCACCCATTAATCCACTCCTAAGTTTTTGAAAGTAAATATTTCGTACTCCTTATTTGTAATTCAAAACACGTATAAAAATGTATACCCTTATCACCTCAGTGTTATACTCATTTGATTTTGAGTTACACTACTGTATAAAATAATGTTTTGCTTACTTCCTATTGTGGAAACATTAGTTCCCTTTACAGAATGACTTGAAAATAAATAATCACAATAATTACTTAAGAACCTTAAATGTTTTGTAGATAGCTTATCTTACTTCGAATATACTGCAAGGCTGAGAGTGAGAGAGCAGTGTAAGCAACCTCCGTAAGGAACAACTACTACAGGCTGTTCACGGTAAACTGAGCACTTTTGAAAGCCCTGCTTGATATCTACTTGTACGCGTGTTGTGCATTCTTCCGCCTTATGTAAAATTAATATTGTCATGGGTCTCGTCACTTTATTCACGCATTGGTCTAGCAAAACTGTGAAATTATTATAAAAGTACATATTTTACCAATCTGCTTATTTTTAAAATTTCCATGCATACAAAAACAGAAAACGAACGAAATTATTTAAGTTGTCACAAAAGGTTACCTAATACTTTTTAATCGACGATAAGATATGAAACTGCTTTCATCCATCGTTACCAACTTTACTGGGCACATGTCATTCAGTGCGCCCGTTAAGATATATGCAGCTAGGAACAGTGACTTTTTCAAAGGTTGCTTTCAGAAGTGTTCACTTTATCGCGAACAGCCTTTAGCAACCCGTAACATTCGCCAGTCGAAACGACAAACTTCCGCATTTCGCCGTACACACGAAATATTATTGTTAACATTTATCTTCGTGAGTACTTTTTTTTTTTTAATTATATAGAATGTTTCAGTAAAAGCGTGCAATAATGAAACTGGGAATTGGAACCACATCACTGAAAGTTTTGAGATTGGAAGCGTGTGGTCCAAGAGGCCAGCGATAGGATATATGGGCGTAAACTTGTGGGCGATCCGTGTAGTATGTGCAACGCCCTTTTCCCCCCCAAGGACGTAGCAAGGTGGACAGAAAATCCACAGATGAAAAACTCCCAAAGGAAAAACAAACCCTCGTAAAGCGGAGCAAATTTGAAACAAATCTTTAAACTATAACTGGCACTTAAAACTAGTGGTAAGATCTTATAACCAGTGAAATTCATTAGTCGTTTCAAATAGATTTATTTTGTTCTTTTGTAACTCTCGTTTTTTCGTTGATTTTGCAATTAACACTTTTTGCCATATATTCATTTTTAATACAATTAATCATAAGCACCAAAGTGCAGATATTTAACACTACATTAAAATAATCAATTGGTTTAGCCAAAAGGCACAAATAGTGTACGAAATTGAATAGTATGTTCTAGAAATTTAGTATTTCTCTAACCACAATAAATGACCATCCTATGGGCCTATAAGCCTCCATGATAATACATTAGAGAAAAATTTTCAAGTAAATATATAAGCAACCCACCCAACAAGCGATTCTCTATCCCTACAGCAGTTCACAAAATATTGCGAACAATTTATATTCATGAATAAGTTTTGATTATACTGCTGTCCAAGAGTAAAGTTCCTCTAAAAAAAAAAAGGTGGCAAATCTAACCCTTTACTGTCACTTAAGACAAAAATATTATATATATATATATATATATATATATATATATATATATATAAACTGTCTCTATCCATACTGATCAGATATTACATACCAAGATAATATATTTTTATCTTATAGGTCACCATCTTAACTAGTGGCCAAAATTTACCAAAAGTTAAAATTTTTAGTCTTCACTCAACCTGATAACAAGATTTTTGTTTTCTTTAATTTTAATCTTAACAATTGGCTAACATTAAAAGAAACACCAAATTAGATGGACAAGTTTCTAATTTAGTTATTTTCCAATATTCTCATAAGAATAAATCTTATGTGTTACGAGGCCAACCAAACATGACGCCTCCGAATTTCATCTTTACCAACTCCAGCGATGAACATTATTTCCACTTTTTAAAATTGTAGCTGGATTAAAATTCTTGGATTTCAATGTAAAACTTACGGGAAAAACACCAAAGAAAATTCCCATTAGAACAAGAATAAGATTTGGCGCATGGCTAGCAATATTTAAAAAGAATGACCTTTAAAATTTCCTGCCAAGTAATTTCAACATGGTGCTAATATTCTCAACTTGTGACAATCTCAAAGTTCTTTCGCCATCTTGACGCCTGTCTCCTACCCAGGACACCAAGTGTGCCTGCTACAAGTGCCATAAAGGATACGCAGATAAATTTATTTATTTTATCATTACTTAACTGTTGGCAAGGTGCTCCTTCTGGGGCAGTGGCAGAATCCGACGCCGACCCACCATTTATATAAAACACAGCAATATCCCCGGGAGGGGTTATCAAATACAACGACCAATAGAAATAATACATTACCATTCAGGGAAGAAGTTCGCTAAAGGAAGCATTACTGCTTACAGGGGTTGATTTAATGTAGTCCAATCCCCTTCTTAAGACCTCAAACATTTCCAAATTTGGACCGCATACGCGCTCACATGTCATAAAACTCTTGGCGTTCATGCATGCTGTAGAAAGTGATGCCAAAAACCCAGGAAACCAAACGCGCCCTGCCGATTGGCCATCTGAACATGACGACAGCCTCCTAGTTCCTCTAAGCACCGCACGTATGGACGCGCCAGCGATCAAGTTGCCGGGCGCCCGCCCAACACATGCTTGGATGGGGCAGGGAGTATGTCAATACCTCGAAATGCTGCGGAAATCTACGCCGGTGGTGAATGCCCATCTCGGGCAGCTCCGTTGCAAGGTACAAACAGCTGGTATATGGTAGCACTCACGTCTTCTTCGCAAAAATCGGGCAAGTAGAAAAGTTGCAATTTTTCCGTAATGAATAATATATTTTTAAGCAAATTTCATGCTCAAAAAGGTGTCAAAATTTTGGGTGAGGTGGCACATATGTGAGGTTCACATATTGTCCACAAGGTGGCTCTGTCGTCCCTACATGAACACACGACGTACGTGTACCATCAACTGACTTAAAACTGATGGGATATTTGAACGAACGAGGCAGAATCTCGTGCGCCGTTGTGCTTGCGTTGAGGTTGGTGGCCGTTGATTTGGGCAACTCTTGTGAGCCACAAACTCCTCCGAGGTCCTGTACAGTACTACCTGTCAACAGTGTATAGTCTATTCACGGTTTCTTCGGCTTTTTGAATCAAACCTTTGAAAAATCTCCCCATGTATATGACGTGTTTCGTTATTTCCAACATACGTCATATATCACAAGCGTTTTATAATTGTGCTAACATAAAAGTTACTTTTTTTTCTGTTAAATTGAAATGTTATTCATATTTTATCTATAAATTATATTGTTTAATTTATAAATAATTTGAGCAAAAACAGTGAGAAAACACGTGTTTTGGTAGTGGCTAGTAAGAAATAGTTCTTATACAAAATACTGTTACAACAGAGAACGCACAAATCCGGTGCGTTGCCCCTCTGGTATGATCATCCATACTTAGTTAAGCTTAGTTTGCACAAGGCGGAGGAATATCCTGGAAGTAGAACTTAAACCAGGATTTAGAAAAGGTCGAGGATACCGTGAATCAACTATACACACGCAATATCAATCCACGTAACCAATAATGTAATATTAATATTTTCTAGCTCCTCACATGAAGATTCATAACTTATTGGGTACCTCATGATGGACGAGCAATGTGGAGTAAATAACTATAAAGAGTTATAGGTAAATATATGGTTATATAATTGAACATCCTGACATCACATAAAATACTATAAGGTCGGAGGAGCATTAACTAACCTATTGGGAGCCACGTTATTGTACTGTGTTTGTACCACCTTGAGATGTACCCGGAGGCTGTTGAAGTATGGCAAATTACGGCGGTCGGCACAGCAGACTTCTTGGGACGTCCATCTCGGCCGGCGTCACATGGAGAAAAAACGCCTTCCACCACTCTACATCGCCCTCATATCGGCGTCGCGTAACGCAACCTGGCCTGATTCCCTGGCTGGTAGACGGGATTCCAGCTTACCGAGGTTTGACCATGCGAGTCCCGATTGCTTCAACTGGCTGTCCTGAATTCTGCTCGAGTGTGATGGCCTGCTCAGGCGGGCCGTCGGACTAAGGCCATCCCACCACATCGTAGCAATACAGAGACCTGTATCCGTGTTATACATGTTTGCGCCCATATCTCCTTTTGCTGGCCTCCTGGACCACACATTCCCAATCTCAAATCGTTCCGTGATGCCGCTGCTATTCACAGTTTAATTTTTGCACTCGTTTACTGAAACAGCTTGTATAAGTGATGTGCAATGTCAGGTTTATACATTTAACGTTTATTGCTCGCTTCCAGTTATACAGGGCTTGTAAAAGTGGTCTAATCACGTAAGTACCACTGCGAAAAAGAGTGTACGATTTTTTAACTCGCAAAACATGCGTGATACGAGATAGAAACCTGCTAATAGCTCGCGGAAAAATGTGAATTACACGCGTCAAAAACAACTTTTTCCACTATTTCTGTGACACAGCAATCAATTAAAACTCGTATTTATCCTCGACTTTTTTCCGTTTCTGCTGTCGGCAAAGTCTAGTGATGGAATTATGCAGCAATCTCTTTATGACATCCATCATCCGAGAGAGCAGAGGTGCTTCAACTGACTACAGTCACTACTTCTCAACAATACACTGTTAAAAAGAATTATATAACATTTAATTCGATTAAATTTCGTAAGTATGTAAAGGAGCTTCATAATTGCGGTGAGTTTATTGTTAAAACTACTCTGTAGGAAACATATCTACGCTTATCTGAACTTAAAATGAAATCAAAATTCTACTGGCTCGTATTTACTTTATGAATGGCATTTATATTTATTTATAGAGATATTCCATTCCAGCTCAAAATTTCTCGTAAATACATTCGCATCCCTTGATCACCTTAGCCACATAATCTATTTTCGAAACATAATTTGTGTTTTAAAAAGAAAGAATTAGGTAGGTTTGGTCAAAAATTATACAGTATAGCTGAATCCACGTTCTGCGCACGTCACTTCATCTATAATTATTTATTCGACATGTAACTTTGCTATGGCGCGTAGTCACTGATATTAAAATTGTAAGTTAAAGCTTGACAATGATTAGATTACCAAATGACACGCCATTATAGCACTACATTAAACATTCTCTACGTTACAAAGCATCGGTACTAAATGAACATTCTTCCTGTAACAAATTAAAGTGAATTTTCGTATATTGAAACTTGGCGTATTGCCAAATAGAAAATAATTTTCAGGTAACAAATGATCTGCAATACACCGACGCAGCACTCGCCTGCCACCTAGGCGAACCTGGTTCGATTCCCAGCGGGGTCACTCCCGGATCTTCGCATGTGGGAATCGTGCCGGACGATGCCGCCGGTCGGCGGGTTTTCTCGGAGATATTCCTGATTCCCACTTGCCCTTTCATTCCGTAGCTGCCCCACACTCACATCGCTTCACCCTCATCGGCTCTCAAGACCTCGATGTTAAGAGCCGCCCATATCTCTACACACGCCGCCACTCCACCAACGCAGCGTATCTGGCTTTAAAAAAATATTTTCTTTGATAATTACTAATATACAGGATGGGTCTGAAAGACACCGCGAAATGCTGGCAAGTGATTCCTTAGGATAATATAAGACGAACATGTAAGAACCACGTTTCCCGAAATTTATTATTAAGGGAGCTTTGAACCCCCAAAAGTTGGATTATGAAATGCCGTAAGTTGAATATTTTAGAAACTACTTTCGACTAAGCGTCTAATCGGCGAATAGTGTTTTGTATAATGGAGATCGTCCACCTCGAGAAACGTGGTTGGTAATAACATCCCCTTACATTGGGGAAATGGTGGTTGCAACCCTGTGTTTGCACGAATCGTGTTAACAAACAATTGTAAGCGATTTATTGCACAAATTTATTATTCAGCACGTCTGCATTAACAAAGAAGGTCGTCTTGTCCGAACATTCTCAGGTGAACCGTTTACGAGAAATCCGTGGCGACATCATTCAAAACAGAAAGCGAGTTGCCTGGCAGGTAGGCAATCCACAAACAGGGGACATGTTACTATGATGAAAGACGGTCAATATGCATAAGAACTATTTCTTACTAGGCATTACCAACACACCAGTTTTCTCACTGTTTTAATTCATATTTCTTATAAAAGAAGTGTTATAATTTATTTATAAAATGAGAGTGAAATTTCAGTTGAATCGAAAATAAGGTACTTTTACGTTAACAGAAGTATAAAACGCTTTTGATACATGGCATGTTTAGGAAATAACCAAACACGTCATACATGAGGTGATTTTTCAAATGTTAGATTCAAAAAGTGTGAAGAAACTGCTATTGGATTATAGGCAACTTGATTACGTCTGTGCGAACTAGAATCCGTATCCTTAACGATCGAGTATTTGCATAAGTGATTTTCTTTGCCATGCCTGTTAAAGAGTCCCGTGAAGCTTTGTATTTTTAAATACCTCTTTCTTTTCTCGATCCCTACCTAAGAGAAAGGCACATCACATTTGCACTTGCCAACCCTTTTCTCGTCCAGATAATCGGATCTCGTCGCGTTTCGGATGTATTTAATTCATTTGGGTGAAGGACTGACAAATTTCGTTAGTAAATACAAGTTATACAAAAATTTGCCTAAAAAATGGAAATACATTTAGGAAGTCCTTTATGTGCTTTCACCTTCCTAATACGAGTCTCGAGTGCTACTGCATGACGAAACACGTACAGTCTAAAGGCGATTTCACACGATCAAATATTTTATGAATTCAATTTATTGAACAAAAAAATCACTTAATTAGCATTTCAGTGGATTGCATTCAATAAGCTTTCAAGTCTCGACATGAAAATTTATAACAAACTTGATAATGAAATCAGTTTAAAAATATCAAATTTAATTTTTAGAAGTATATAACACTCCTGCACAACACGAAAATAATTGGCTAAAACCCAACTAATTTTCTTCATTTTACTGTACATTTTCTTTTATAAAATATGCGTCCTTATTATCATTATTATTATTATTATATAACTTCCATTTAAACTGTAAGAAAATATGCGATAAATCGAATGAAAATTTGGATTCAAGAAAATATAGATCATGTTCTAAGCATACAACTTGAAGGCAAATGAGACATTCAATAATTTGAAGGAGAATATGGCCGCTATTATGACGTTTCTACGATGTCATATAGCATTGAATAAATTGAATAGAATAAAAACCGAAGATAATTGGGAGAAACATTTGAACGCGTGAACGAGCCTTAATGGCATACATAAATATGCAGGCGGTAAGCGATTAACTGAGTACTTTCAATAGCTATGCTTCATACTTTTCCGCCCATGTTGTATCCGTCCAACTATTTGTTATGAAGTGATCAGGCCTTAACTGAACGGCCTGGCTGATCACACCTTCAAACATTGAACCACGGCACGAGTGTGATTGCAATAACACCTTGGAAAGGACAGTTGCGGAAACCCCCTCCACCGGCCAGTAAACGGGGCCGAAAATATTAAACAATGTGCCCGATACAGGCCAAAGTAACACCGGGCGCGGGTCTTTTATCATCGGGGCAGCAGACCAAGAAGATATGGAGATGGGTCTGTCCGGTCGTCGTTAACCGCCTCCTAGAATCAGCCTCCGGCAACATGAACACGATGGAGATTTTCCAATTAGAGTGTAATAGTATGGCGTGTGGTAATAAAATTTAATATAATTAATTAGGAACTTAGCATGCCATTTATGCTCCCGCGATCAATAGTCACCTAAATAGTTATTGCATAATCCTTATGTCCAATAAACCCGATCTTACACTGTTGTGCTCTACCTAATCATGACTCATTAGTTAGCTGCGCCCATAGCCCCTTTCAGGTGTGATTTGACTTAAAAGCTAATTCATAACAATATGTAAAATAAGTATTACCATAAATCGAAAGAATTAATTTATCCAGCGAACAAATGAAACTGTGAATTTTCGGAAACTGTGGCAATCTTTACTCTTAGGTGTCAAAAGAAAAGCCAGAAATGGAATTTAATAATCTCAGAGCCCATAAATGTAATGCCATAATTTTAATACGACGTTAAGACACAGAAATATGCTTCCTTATTCGCTGCAAACTCTACTGGGGATATGCCTTAAAGGCAGACATCTATCAAAAGATGATTTGGAAGGTTACTCAGCTGCAGCAAGACATCGCCAACAAGCTGGCTTAAAATGCATTGTGGAACCAGAGTAGGCGTAGCCTTAAATAACTCGCAAACTCAGAAATAATAAAGAATTATAGCTCGAGACTTCGAAAATTCTCTACTTCTGCATGCTGTAAGCTAAGACTTTGAAGTCTTGGTGCTTATTGTCGGAGTGGAAGGCAATGATGTGGGCCTGCATTTTGTTGCACGTCTTCCATTGAGCCAGGGATCTCCAGGAATTGTCAGATAAACCACGCGCTAATTGCTAACGTAAAAGGAACCCAACTGTTTTCTACTATTATTTTAACTCGTCCCAAAATTAGTCCGCGAATTTTTCATATCTCTCCTTATAGCTTTTCATCTGGCACACAGGATATGTATAACTGTTTTGTTCCATTAACCACGTCGTTCAGTGCAGACGTGGTTCTTCAATTCAAATGCGTTGCAGCATGTTTTAAATACGCGTTTTTCGACGAAATTATTATAGGAGTCCCTAAAATGTTCATCTAAAACGAAAAGCATACCCCAAACAAGGACGGAATGGTACAGTATCACACACGCTATACATATTATTTTTGGGGCCCTCCAACTTCACTAAAAACTGCTTATTTAGACTGTTATATCTTAGAACATACTACCCGGACACATGAGAAACTATACGCTAGAAGGCTGTATTGAGCTGTACTACACACTTCCCGCCAATGAAAGGATAGGTCACCGCTTAAAGTTCCATAGATACATGCAACGCGACTGAATCACTGAACGCTGCTAGTTCAGAGCTTTGCGCGAAGCGACGGTGTATTTAATGTGCGCGAGTACCCTTCAGTAGCCATACAGTCACTAGCCCTAAAATATTTTAGGGCTACTGACTTTAGGGCTAGTGACTTGAGTACTTCTGCCTTAAGGGTTAGTGACTTTAGGGCTAATTACTTTAGGGCTAGTAACTTTAGGGCTACTGTAAGATGTGAGGGGGATGAAATTTTAGGGCTAGTGACTTTTAGGGCTACTGCTGTGCACCCATGTGGTGCGGCAGTTTCGCCTTTATCGCTTCCGCGCTTCTGCGCCTCAAAAGCGAAAAATGTCTCCCAGGTAGGCGAGGGCCTTAAATACCCCAAGATTTCTAGAGGGAAAGAAATACTTCGCTTGATCACTTCAGAGGGAAATAATCCTGTCCAGGTACAGGGCAAGGCGTTGCGTTGCCTTGGTGGAGAGCGAAGAGAACTCGCCGGAATGTTCCTCCAACCCTACACCCCTTTCCTTTCCCTTACATGCGGCCGCCCCTTTTTTATATCTCTCTCCACTCCTTGCATTCTTCTGAAATTGCTTCCATCTACGCTAGTCACCCTCTCGCCTCTTTTGCCTTTTGTGTACGGTGACAATGCGTAAGAGGTGGGCGGTGTTCGACGCAGCAGGGACACTCTCCTGGAGATGTCCGACTTCGCTTTTAAACACGGTTGTACGGTTTGCGTGAAGTTCGTACCGGCGGAAGAATGGCGCCCGCCTGCGTAGTTTTTTTCTCCTTTTTCGGGAGCTGCAAGGACGGGAACACACGGCACCGGAAAATGCCCGGCGCCCGGCCGGGCTCGTTTTAACCTTGCACCGTGCTGGGCCCGGCCCGTGCTCGTGTGTGCTGCACAATGCCTCTCAATGTATCATTAAAATTGCACGGGCGGGACCCGGCCCGTGGAGCTTGCCGAGTGTTCCTGGCCTAAGATTTACACAGGCACGCGCTACAAGCGCGGCATCGCCGCTACGTGCAGGGCTCCGAACTGGCGTGCAGTGTTCTCGTAGTGCTGCGTGTGCCTATCGGACTTTCATCAACGACCCTATCATTTTAAAGATGAAAAGTCTGTAGCAAAGCGCAATACAGACTCCTATCGTTGTTTGGCTCATGCCCGGCTAATATGTTTTAAAGATACGGCAGTCTGAAAAAGCCATTCTTAACTATATTGGATGGCTCCGAAATAATATTTACAGCATGTGTGGTAACTTTAAAGTACCATTTCTTTCTCGTCTGGGGTATGATGTATTTTATTAGGTAAATATACTGGGGGCACGTTTAAGAGTTCCGTCAAAAAAACCAAGATTTCAAATACTCTGCATCACAGTTCAAGCATCAAAGGGGATCAGTGCCCGCAATCTTGGATGTATCATTTTTTTGCCACAAGTTCCATTTAGAAATGTTTAACGAAATATTACTGCCGATACACCATACATAATAGCTTCTCAAGTTGTACAAATTATTACAGCCGTACTTCATTAGCTAATTTTGGAATGTGATTTCCGTCAAGATACAAGTTATTTTTCTTTCGGGCGCTTGCAGAAATGATAATAGCAAAAGTAATTAAGCAATACAGATTTTAGAGAATGTACAAAGCAGTGCCATGCGCTCTATCGATACGTAAATAAAATTCAAAATCTGCGCTCAAGGCCGTACTGAAATCTTCCAATGGGGGTGAATGACCGGGTGGAGATTTTTGGACATTCGCTATTCTGATGCAGATGTCTGTCATTGGAAAATAGGACTGAACACGAAAAAATACCTAAATAAGACAAGTAACCTATGGACAATAAAATAAATATATGTATACAACACTGGAAAATTCCAAGAGGGAATAGAGTCAAAAAACAGAACAGCAACTAATTAGGAAAAATATGTGTACAACCGACAGATAACACATAGAAAACAACACCGGCTAGAAACCTGCTTGAAAAAATTAGGACAACACTGACCAAACAAATAAGTAGGAACAAAATATTAATATGTCCTATTTTGTTCCTACTTGTTTTGTCAGTGTGTCCTAATTTTTTCAAGCTGGTTTCTAATTGGGTTTTGGCTGTTGCAATGGATATGTGATGATGTCAGATGAGTGTGTGGTCCAGGTGAATACCGAGGTAGCGGGCAGTGTGCGTTCTTGACATTTTGTGGCTAAGAATTGTCGGAGGTGGAGGTGGTTGTCGTCGGCGTTTTGTGAGGAACATTATTGATGAGTTTTTGGTGTTTGAAGATTCCACCAAACGTTGGAAGTAGTCGCATAATGATAGTAGGCTAAGTTGGGCGCGTGCCGAAAGGGTTTGAGCCCCCTGAATGGAAAGCAGAATGGCAGTGTTGTCAGCGTATTGATTAAGTATGACGTCGGAAATGGATGGAATGTCTGCGACGTAAAGTGAGAATAATGTGGGACTTAGAAGTGCGCATTGTGGAACCCCTCTGTGATACTATGATAAGATGAAAGGTGGTGATCTACACGAACGGCGAATATTCTCTAGGCGAGGAAACTGTGAAGTACTGAGATGAGGCGTTCGTGAACATTGAAGTTGCATAGTATTGTGAGAAGAGCATGATGATGAACTGAATCGAATGCTTTTGCAAGGTCGAGAAGAATTAAGATGGAGTGCTTATGTTCGCAGAAGCCTTGTGTAATTTTGTCTACTACAGCAGCAACTGCGTGTACGGAGGAGTGACGTTTGCGAAAGCCGAATTGAGCGTTTGGAAGAATGTGAATTGTTTCAATGTTCTGAGTAAGTCGTGAGAGGATGATTCTTTCTACGATTTTTGATAGAATTGGTAAAAGGGATATAGGTATGTATGAATTGATACTGTCTGGAGGAGAATTGAGTTTGAGAATGGGAATGACAATGGCCTTCTTCCAGGTGTTAGGATAATGACATGTGAGAATGATGGCATATATAATCTGAGTAAGTTATATTGTGGCTTTGCGAGTGAGTGATCGTATAAGGGGAGCTAGAAGGTAATCGTAACCTGACGCCACGTTTGGTAGGATTTTTATATGGCTTTTTTGACCTCGCTTGGTGAGGTAAGAAGTCTGCCACCGATGGGAGGTGAAGGAATTGGCTGGAATGTGTTTTGTTATGATTCATGCCCAGGATATCCGGGAGGCGGGATATGCGAACGAAATGTAGTAGAGAAATATTTTTGCTAAAATGTTAACTTTATCAGCTGAGTTTTTAAACCGTTCTGTTTGCATGTGTGAGGGGTGTCATGTATGTTTTCGTATTGCGAAGCCATTTTATTAATTTCCAGGCTGTTCCTGATTGGAGTGATAATTATGAGATTTTGCGTTGTTGTTGATGGGTAGCCCACATAGAAATCCATTTGTAAAGAGTCAACGCAGACGCGTGCGCTGGAATGTAAATGTACAGTATAATAGACAAAACCTTGTGAAACAAACAACATTTTTTTCAATAATTCCTTATGTTGCCACGTATAGTCACAGACTGATTTAAATTTATTTGATTTAATATTAGATAACTTTTTATTTTACACGCCATTTGCTCAGGGCACATTTTATTTAATAGAAGTTATTTAAGGAAAAAGAGGTTAAGTTTTAATTTAACAAAGATATCCATGGCAAATGTTTTATGATTAGTTTTATCGTATGTTTACATGATCTATTATTGTTATATATAAACTATTAAACGCGATTATATTTTATAATATACTATGTGACGTGCACTTAAATGTTGGATATGTATATCAAAAAACTAAGAAAGGAATTAGGAATTTTAAAATTATATTTAACCATGTTTCGAAACGTTTATTCTCCTTTCTGCAAATTCCAAGTGAGCCTTAACCTCAATCTCAGGAATATCCGCCATTTTACGAAACATGTAAGGTGGACAGCAAGCCAAAAGCATCTGCCTTGCCAGATATTAGACTAAGGACAGTAGTGTGCAAGGTAAGATGATCGGACTACTTAGTGTATAGCTCATGAAAAGCCTAATGACAGTAGAATGGCTGTTTACCTAACATTGGACGTTAAAGTCACTTCGAAAAGTTAGAGACTATAGTCCCCGTGGTCCAAGCCAGCACAATACTAGTGAGGCGAGTAGCCAAGTTACACGTGAAATTAAGTACCTTCAGTGTCTACACGATAGTTCCCCCAAAATCAAGTGGTCTAATCAAATTCTTTTGCGTCTTGAGGGAAAAAGCATGGTCACTCGGCCGCGCTTTCGGCTTAATGTACCCGTCCACAGGCGATTCTATCAACTGGAACGAAATAAGTACATTTCCTTTTAATTTTTTATATTTATAAGAGTTTGCAGGGTTACATGTGTATTACTATTTGTATGCTCAAAAGACTGGACAGATAGTTTCGAAAGCACTCGTAAGGGCTGTTTACGATAAAGTATGCACTTTTAAAATCAACCTTAGAAAAAAGTCACTGCTCATGCATGCATATACTATAATGGGCGCACTGAGTGACATGTGCCCGGTAAAGTTGGCAACGGTAGATGGAAAGTAGCTCCAAGTGTTAACGTGAAATAAAAAGTGTTAGGTAACCATTTGCAATAGTAATTATCTATATTTTGCTTTGAGTTTTTTTTTCCCCAAAACATCAGCGTGTAAAAATTAGCGCATTTATAAAATGTTTACTTTTCTAATAATTTATAGTTTCACTTGACCGAAGTATGAATAAAGTTATGAGGCCTATGGCAATGTTAATTTTACATAAGGCGGAATAATACACAATGTGCTTACAAGTAGATCCTAAGCAAGGCTTTCAAAAGTGCTCATTTTACCTATAATAACGTGTATATGTCACACAGAGTAATGCATGGTGTTCTGAAAATGTTTATCAATTTTTTTTTCGGTGTACTATTGTCCAATTCGTATTTAATTTTACTATTTGTGTTTCTGAAGATTTTCACTTATTGTATGTTCTGGTGGCAACGCCAACTACGGCTAGCCATAACGTCACTTGGATCTCCCTCTGGTGCTTTCATTTTCTCGCCTCGCCGATCATGTAGTTTGACATATAAGTAATTGACTGGAACCTGTTGCTTTCCCGCCGCACCCGAGGAGCTGCCAACTCTCCTACCTTGCCAGCTCGATTGTCCCGAGGGCACAAATTTCACATTAAATCCTTGCGTATGGCTTCACGCCATTTTTAAAATTATTCTAGCCATCGGTGGCCACAGAACGGGGTCCGCTCTAGATCCCCATGTAAGAGATTAATGTGTAAATGCGATACAATAAGTACATGCCTCTTCTAAAATGTGCATCATAATGTTATCATCAGTTACATTATTTTTTTTTATTCTTAGTAGTATTTTTGCTTTATTTTTACGAGAGCTTTGTGTTGTTTTTTCTATTCTTTCAACAATTTTGAGGTTTCGGTAATTTTACTCATACATTTACTATGTTTTCTTTGGTTGCAATTATTACCCAAGTTGTTCCTTTCACTGTCTTTGTCTTTGTAACTTCACGAACAACAGAAGAGCCATTTATTTGCGTCTGGCGTGTTGTATCACTGTAACGCACTGCTTCGTGTTGTCAATTCTGTCACGGCACGTACTTTATCCTGTCAGTAAACTAAGTTGCCAACTAAACAACTCTAAATGTGCGTGGATCTTCGCAGGAAAGCTGGGTTTCAGTTGATTCTGACTCGCCTCACTGCGGGCGTTCGAAGCGGCGTTCAATACGTCCATGCACTATTGCGAGCGCCTAAGAGAGACAGCTCACCAGAGCAGGCACCGCTCCGGTGTAACTACATCGCCACCATCGGCGGGGACTCTTCCAGGATTGCCACATGGCCGCCAGCTCACCACCCGCAGCTGATATCCCTCCACGTTATATCTGAGAACTGGTGCAAGGCGTTTCCATATTTACCCGATCCAAAAAAATCCCTAACTCTAAAACCCCGTGCTCCTATCAATGGACCGCTGGAGCATCGTGCATCCCTACTCTGTCCGCGCCAACAGGATATTTTAATACGTAATACTAAAATATCTCAGAACTATTTCTCATTTAGTGAACAGCAGACAAATCGTATAAGTTTGTAATTATTTCCTGAAAGCCAGAATGTATAGAATAGACAGCCAATGTCACAGTTCTATATATTTCTATTGTTATTTTAAGTTAATGGCATGAAGGAGCGTGCGGGAATGATCGACAGAGCAAGATTTATTTTAATAGACAACTCTAATTTTAAAATACGATTATTAGTGTTTTAAAGCAGTCCATTAACTTCTTGCCAAATGTGAATCCATAAATTTACCAACGAAATGAGATCGATTGCTGCAGACAGTGTATTCGTTCATCTATTACACATTTAATAACTAAATGTGGTACAAAGATACTAGCTAAAATATTTCAAATGCTGGTTGGTAATATTTGAGTGGCAATGAAACTGCATTATGTAGAGGAAAATTTTCAAATAAAATATCTGAACGCACAAATCTCTTAACTTTTTATCAGTGTTCAGTTGCAGATTTTTTTTTTGTTTACTGTCCCCTACTTTTGCGCACGTAGACACAATAGCAGTCAATTTTGTTTAATTTTAACGAATTAATTCATTTGGAACTATGAGGTGAGTAAGGAAGGTCGTTAAATATTTATATTGGATAATATTAATTCTTGTAAAAACGATCATGTATCGCTGTGACTAATGAGCCTACTTTCCTTTACATGGGTGCATACAATTTTGATGAAGTTTTTACAGAGTTAGATAGGAAGGTCGTGGCGTCCAGCTGATGGTGATATCATTAGAGATGCAACCAGGAACAAATGCAGTGTTACTAAGACGATTATAAATACACACTGGCCTCGGGAATCAAACACAGTACCCCTCGTATCGTACGCTACAGTTCAACCAACTACACTACGGTGGTGTAATTCATTAAGAACATCAACTTCGGCAGTAATACGTCTAAGTTTTGGTAGACTGAGTTTAGCAACTTCAAGTATCTACAGAATAAACATTTAACAAAAAAAAAAAAAAAAACGGGGTGTGGCTGTGTTGGGGACGCGGCCGTTCGTTTTCCGTGAATACGTCTACGTTGACGCGCTCAGACGCCTTGATGTTTATTTTACGTCCCCGGCACAACTTCCCTCGATCATATGGGGTTTTATGAGTATCACTGGATAGCTTTTTAGATGCTCTTTCTAATCGTATACGATTTCTGCATTTCGACTTGGCTTTTTGACGAGTATAGGCCGAAATTGTGTTACATTTTCTCAATTTCTTTTACATTAAACGCATGCAATTTCACCATAACCACGCGACACAAATGTTTTTATACACGTAATTTAATTTTGAATTTAGACAATAGATTCGGAGCTGAAATGCCAAACTGTATCCTCTAATTTTGTTATCAGATTTTCTGGATCTGCAAATTTAAAGACGTATTCACGTCAAAATGTGTGTGATTCACTAAAATCACGTAAGTTTACATGGCCTACAGTAGCACAACTTGTGTGCAGAATTGAATGGAAATAGGTTTACTGGTTGAGATATGGCATAAAAGCTTTAGTTTCTCATTTGGCGCTATCATACAAAAATCCCAAAAAAAACAGGCACTGTATAGGCATATCTGATGTATCTAATAGATAATGTCAACATATGATGTTTAATTGAAATGCATCAATTTATTTAATAGATATTATGTAATTATCCAAATAATTTATATTGCACCATTTAAGAAAAAATATCTGACTCGCTAAAATTATGTACTTTATAATTGTCCAGTGTAGTTACTACTTGTACGGAAAATTTGGTGGGAATTTGATGATTGGTCCGCAAATATTGCATTTTATCAACTGGCACGATATTATAAATAATCTGCAAAAGATGATCTCTATATGCATACTTGATGCTTCTAATTACTACTCTTAGCATACTAAGTGTAATCGAAATATGTAAAAGTTTTTATTGATATGACATATTTATCTCAATAATTTATATGAATGTTACCCTGTAAATAAAGCCAGACACAATTTAAAAATGGCAAACTGCAGCACTTATTATGTTCACAGTTCAGTGGGAACCGATTGGTTGGCCGAGGACATAAAACATGAAAGCTCCAGTTTCTCATGTATTGTTATTTCTATTACTGTATTGACACATTCTATGTTTGCCATATATACTGCTACATATTAAAGTAGGGTGAAATTGTTTGGGACATATGGCTTATTAAAATAAATACTTACATGGGTGTTTTCTGGAAAATATGACTACCTCCTTTAGTCATAAAAATTAGGATGGACTACAATTTCAAGTAGTGCTATCTTACAAATTGGCTGTTCAAAGAGTTTATATATCTGCTTATTTGATGCTTACATAGAAACTGCCAGCATATTAAGTTAAATTGGAATTGGTTTCATGGTTCCATACATATAGGATAGTATTCTATAATGTTTATGTGGCCGTCATTTTGAAACAATTGTCTGACCCACTAAAACATGCCAATTGATGCGATATATTGTAGTATTACCTGGGTGTCAAATTTAGTACGAATCGGTTGATTGTTTCCCGACATATGACTTTCAAACTATTTTTTACATGGATCTATCTTACAAAATGTCTGCAAAAGATGCTATGTTTAGACACATTTGATGCTTCTAAAAGATACTTTCAGCATAACAATTTTTCTCGAAACTGGCAAACGGTATTGTAGATATTGTAAATGAATCTAAAATATTTACATTGACACAATTTTGAAAGAAAGTGTCTCACCCAATTTAATTGCGTATATAAACATGGCCCATAATGGTATTATTGAAATGCCAAATACGGCAGAATTCGATATATAGTTACTATGGTATAATGTAAAAGCTTTATTTTTCATGTTGTTCTATCTTCTAAAACGGCGGATTAATAATATTACCACTTTCAAAAATATAACCTTTACATCATGCTTTGCCAATGTACCAAATTCGTTTTAAATTGTTTAAATTGTTCCCGAGATGTAAAGCAAGCGCTTTATTTTTAAATTTGTAATATTTTCCAAAATGGTGTGCCAATAATATTATTAGTTTTAAATAAACACTTACATCATGCACTGGCTACTTAGGTAACGAATTCGGTTTAATTTTTTCAACTTGCACTTTCTTCTAAAATGGCGGACCAGTAACATTATCAGTTTCCAAATTGAATGCTTACGTCATGCACTCTCAACATACCAAATTTGGTTTACATAGGTTAAATGGTTCCCGTGATATAATGGAAAATCTTAATTTTTCAATTTTCACCATCTTCCAAAATGGTGAACCATTAAGTATATTGCTTTCTTATTTAAAGGCGTATATCATGCACTATCAACGTACCAAATTTCGTTGAAATCGGTTAAATAGTTCCCGAGATATAACATTGTGCCGTAAAAGATAAACTTGCTGCCAATACGAAAATAAGTTACTAGGGTGCTCGGAAACGACAAAAGTCCGATGTCATTACTAATATTATTATGTGGGCGTAGTTTAGTGAAATTCGGTGGTTGGGTTTGAAAGTTATTTGGGGAGGGTGGGGGGGGGGGTAATATATTCAAGACAGACATCCGAGTGATTGTTTATGCATATATTACCTTCGGAAAATAGGCTAACAAGCCAGCAATGAGATCTGCATTCTGGTGTTTTAACATTCCTGTCGATCGGGAAAGTGTAGTGGATTGGAGAAATTTGGTGGCTCTAAACATCGAGGTGATGAGAGCCGATGAGGGTGGAGTGCTGTGAGTATGGAGCAGCGCCGGAATCCAAGGGCGAGTGAAATGGGAGACCCCAGAGAAAACCCGCCAACCAGTGGCATCGTCCGACACTATTCCCAGGTGCGAAAATTCTGGAAACGACCACGCCGGGAATCGAATCTTAGGTGGGAGACGAGCCACCTGAAAAATGCAGTTACTGAAATCGCATCTAACTTTGGTATCGTCGATGATTGCTGCTCCATTTGCTGTTGTCAGCATGACGAGGTTCGGAGCAGCACATCTGGACGTCTTCGACAGCACACGCTGAATGTAAGTCGCTCGTCGACGTGTCTCCAGAGTGCGCTAGCGGCCGCCATCCTGCCTTTCCCCCGCACTTGGATCGGCGGGCGGTGAGATTCGTGGATGAAAGTCTAAGTCACGAGTATTTCGCACCTAGCGAATTTCTGTGAATAAACAGATATGATGGGGTTACGGTTATTTTTTTAAAATACAGGTTGGAAAGATCGTTATTAAAAGTTTGGAAACCAAAACTTTTCGCCACTAGGAAAACCATAGTGTCGGCAAAGTACCGCATTTTCCTTATTTTATATGTTAAAATAACAAGATCATCGTAATCATCCTAAATTTTTATAATATTATAAACGCGAAAGTTTGCATGTTTGTTACTCAATCACGTCGTAACGGCTCGACAGATTTGGATTAAATTTGGTACAGGGGCAGATTATATTCAGGATTAATATATAGGGTACTTTTCATCCCGTAAAAATGAACCGTTTCTTAGGGGATATATAAAATATGCCACCAACCATTTGAGTAGGCGCTGGTAGGTGGCCTATTTTTTTATATTCCTTAAGGAAATGTTCGTTTTTTCCGGGATGCAAAGTACCCTATGTGCTAATCCAGAACAAAACAGTAATAAAGAAGAACAATTAAGATAGAGCAGTTGGTCATTATAATAAAGGTCTGAATTTTGCACGCAGGCGGAGCCTCGGGTAAAAGCTCGTCAAATATAAAAAAACTTCGTAACCAAGTAAAACCTTTCTCTTTTATTATTCACGTAGCTTAACATTTTAATTAGAAGTTACATTCTGGAACATTGTGCACATAGCGGAGGAAATTGTCCTTATGCCACACTCTCCCATAAGAAATCACGTTTTGTTCCTAACCGGAATAGAATAAATCTTAAGAAGGTGCAGCAGTATCGGTAGCTGATATAAATAAGGCTTTAACACAAAACTTTTAATTAGAGATGGCTCCCCGACGAAAGATACTGTCTGTCGATATTATTACTGAAAATATTTGTAATGATAACATCTTACCGAGTAAAGGCTGTTCACGATAAAGCGAGCACTTTTAAAATCAACCTTAGAAAAAAAAGTCACTGCCCCCTGCATGCATATATTTTAATGAGCGCACTGGGTGACATTTGCACGGTAAAGTTAGTAGCTATGGATGGAAAATAGTTCCATATCTTAACGTCAAATAAAATGTGTTACGTAACCATTTGTGATAACTTAATTTATTTCTTTCGCTTTCTGTTTTTTTTAATGCATCAAAGTGTAAAAATTAGCAGATTAGTTAAGTATTTACTTTGTTAATAATTTGACAGTTTCATTTGACCGACGCATGAATAAAGTGACGAGGCTCATGACAATGGCAATTTTACATAAGGTGGAAGAATACACAGCGTGCATACAAGTAGATCTTAAGCAGGGCTTTCAAAAGTGCTCATTTTACAATGAACAGCCTATAGTAGTAAAACTCATGGTATTATAGTATTGTATGAAATTGTCAAAGGTTTTGCAATTTCTATGTTCATTGGTATAGTGCTAATTGTTCAGTAATCTCACTGAACACCCAGGTGGCGTAATTAAAATAGTTATTAGGGTGACGAAATTTGTGTTGTCTTGATAGAACTTGTTTATTTTGCGGGTAAGTTCCCCTGCACAAAGTATGATTATTTGCAGCCAGTGTTTAATTTTCCGTGAGGAATTTGAAGGTTGACATAAGATTGCATAAAATCAAACAGGGCTGAAATGTATGCAAGATGAGGACAAACGGATCATCTGTTAAATTATATGTTTCAACGACAACGTTGTTTTGCATTTAGATTCGAAAGTTTTTTTTTGGGGAATTTTGAGATTTTCTGTCTTATATAGTTGTGTAAAGAAAGGAAATGAAAATATTTAAATACATACGCTTTCATAACTATAATTGATTCTGTGCTAAAATTTCCTCACTCTCTAAATACCGTACTACGGAGATGCCGAAGAAATATTTTGCTACCTCATTACTTGATATGGTCTGAAAAACCTGTGGAACATTGCTAATATCATAGCTCGCCACGACAATAATGATACATTTGAGAGTGAGGGGTTACGTTACTGGATGTTCACAATTGGACAATGCCTAAGATATAAATTGTTTCAACTCACTCAGTGGTATGTGAAAGAGACCAAGAAGAAGTGACGGGCGATGAGACTATTGAAACTTTACATCAGATGATAATGGTTTGGAAACGAAAACCCGGGAAATCTAGTAGTTGGGAAGTCTGAAATGACATGAATGTTGCTAAGGATTTGATTCTTTGGTCCTGAACTTGAGGGTGAGTAAAACGTGCCAAATATTTATTACTCTAGAATTAGTTAGCTGCTGTTGCAGTTCGGGATTCTGGAAGCAATTATCGAGGTGAAAGTAAATCATACGAGAGATACAAAGTTGCCCGGTCCAATAGCGCTGACCAAGGCGAAGTTACTTATCGGATGTCTAATTCTCTGGTTGGCGATGAAACTCGGCCTCCGGAAAATAAGTTCCGTCGTATTGTAAAGTCAGCAGTGTGTTGAAACTGCGGAAAACGGGAACATGAACAAGCGAAGTGGAACAGATCGAGCGACTATGGGAAAAAAAAAAAAAAAAAAAAAAAAAAAAGTGTTCTTGTTTGATAAGGAGTTGTTAGGTCAAGTGAAAAGCATTGAGTTAATTATCTGGAGCGCTCCTAACACATTGATTAATCACAACAAATAATTTATTATGAGTTCAGCCTAAGAGAACGGTATTTCACTGGGTTTAGAAATAGGATTTTTCGCTGGCAGATAGAGGAATTTAGCCCCTAGATACGAATTTGGTAGTATAGCCTGTTCACGGTAAAGTGAGACTTTTTAAGGCCCTTCTAAATTTTTCCTTTCATCCAATTTCCATCTTCCTGCTACTTTTTAATATAAATATTACAATGTGACCAATAAACACAGTGCATACAATTCACCACCATCAAAATGCAATGCCTGAGGCTCCAATAAGTTATATTTAGTAGCGGTTAGTGGCTGTTGGGAGGGCCTTAAAAAGTGCTCACTTTATCGTGAACAGCGTATAAAGATTAATATCCGAGATTTCCTGGAAAATAGTATTTTGCATCGTGCTTACCCAGTTCCATAATATCCATTTATACTTGACTTCTTAGTTAAGTCTAACTCGGTCGTTGTTGAAAGTACATAAGCTTGATTGATTTTAGGTTGCCACAAACTACAACCTTGTCGGAGGTTTCTGCGTTGTTTTAGGACTAATAGAATTTGTCTTCACGTCTGTTATCAATAAATGTATCGCTGAACGAACAAACATACACATTTCTACTCACAAATTATCAATTCGGCCGGAAACACGAGTTAAATTAATCAGCAAAGGAAATGCGAATATTCCCGACAGGTTATTCACCTGCAGCTTGCAGTCATACTTTCGGGTCAATTCGAGTTGTACAGGATGCATGTCTCCACTCTACAAAAGCATTGGTTATCAATTAAGCAAGAAAAGGACACATTAAACTATTATGTGCATACCCTGAATTTTATTTAGCCCATAACTGTGAAGAGATTTTCAACTTAACGGTATTTTGATAGTAGCATTTATTTTATGTGTAAGTTTTCTTGTATAATGATTACTTGTTTTGCAGCCTTCATTAATTTTACGATTGTCACTTTCTTATATAAAATCGAAAAGAGCTGGTATTTATGACTGTTGTGGGCGAAAGAATACTGCATGAAATTTGTTTCGCCATCAACGTTCTCTTACGTCTAACTTTCAAAGGAGATTTTAGGGGAATGCGAGATTCTTCTGCAGTAGTGTAAATAATAAAATATATATTTATAAATATGAGATAATGCCTTTTAATGGACAGTTTTTTATTTGGTGGAATTTTGTTACTATAAACATTGTATTATTGAGGTGGTTTCTGGCATAGATATACGCTTATTTTTACCACGAGTATTTACCTCGTCATGTTGTTGAATGTGAATTGTGCTTGGGGCCTGCTTACTTTCTTGTGAGTAACTGGGTCTCAATATAAACTGGATTTGCATTTTCTTAATTGGAGATGCAATGAGAAAATGTTTGTCTAGAGAAATATATATACGCCCGCCATTGAAGCACTGAAGCTTACTATAATCTGTGAAGCCTGTTGAGCAAAAATGTATGCCGAGAAAAACACAACATGCAGGGTTATATAAAAACTAGGAGACCCAGCCCGTGATATATTTTTTTTGTATTGTCACGGGGCTAGAACAGTTACCATGTTAAAAAATTTGTTTATCATACAAAGACTGAATAAAATATTGCATTGATATATGTAGGTAATAATGAAATTATGTGAAATTGACACAACATTGAAGCGACTGTACTCCCATTAAATATTTCTCTATCCACTTGGTCACTGCAGTCCCACTTAACATAGTTCTATCCACTGAGCCACTGAGGCCCCAATTGGAATCGCTCTATCCACTGAGCCACTGCGACCCCAATTGGAATCTCTCTATCCACTGAGCCACTGCGACCCCACTTGTAATCTCTCTATCCACTGAGCTACTAAGGCTCCATTTTATATACATCTATCTACTGGGTCACTGTGGCCCCACTTGATATAGTTCTATCCACTAAGCTACTGCGGCCCCACTTGGAATCGCTCTATCCACTGGGTCACTGTGGCCTCACTTGGAATCTCTCTATCCACTGAGCCACTAAGGCCCTACTTGGAAATCAACTCAACATTGAAGCAAGACATTTAAAATGAACAAAAATGATATTCCATTATATTCACATCTGTATGCAATATTCTCTATGCATTAATACAAAACTTTCTATAAGAAAAAAAAAGCTTTTAGGGCAAAAGTTAATGATTACGTAATCTGATCTAGCTTAAATTCGAACTTGACCTGTAATTTACCCTGAGTATTCGCTCTGCCAAATTTGAAGAACTTCTGTTGAGTTTCAAGGGACTTAGAGGAATTAAAGACGGACAGACACACAGGCAGAGATCGTGTACTTACTATGTAGTAGATAAGGAAAACGAACTGTTTTCGATTCAGTCATGGCGAATCTGAAATTTAAGTGCTGCTCGTAACATGGTTCGGGGGAAAGTTTGGGGGTTAGTTATAAGTATATCCATGTTGATAATAAAATACGAATCAAACAAATAATAATCGGGAAGTTTCGGATCCTCCGATAGACGTACAAAACTTTGCGCGCCTTTACCGGTCAGTCGAAGCATATGTGGCCACATGTTTAAGAAGGCCTTCATTTTTATTGAGATTGAAAAGAACGCGCCGCCAACTTTTCTTCCGACTTCGGTGGGGCAGTTTCTACATCGTTACGTTTATATAAGCTGTTCACGGTTAAGAGAGGGATGCCCCCCGCATTTTTTGTGAAATAGTTGTTTGCGCGAATACGCGTATCTCGGTAAATAAATGTTCTACAAATACGACTTTTTGTCAGAAAAGATAAAAAAAAATATATATATATTATCTGTATCCCCAATTTTTTTACTTTTGTCATATTAAGTGTATTCTTTGAGAAAAAAATTCGTGAAAACGGTCAAATATCGCGTTTTTAAAGCTTGCGTATGCAGTTTCCTTACGCGGCAAGAGAAAAGTACAAAGATACGGGCGTAGTTTAATCCGTGGGCTTTCATCGCGTGTAATGAAACCCACTGTTACAGATCTAATTTACTCGGTACAGCGTTCCGGGGGAAACACTGCACGCCTTGCGCGTAGGAGCGATGAGGCACTAGGCGTGCGTGTTAGTGTCGCCCGTATCGCTCCCTCGCTTCTTGACCTTGGCCGGGGTGAGAGGGGGGCGTCCATCCCACTCTTAACTGAGCCCTGCTTAGGACCTACTTTTCGTCTCATTCGGTATCCTTTCGCTTTATGTAAGTTTAACACTGGTATAAACTTCGCAACTTTACTCAAGCGCCATCCAAGTGGAGCCCAATAAATATTTAGGAAAGTAAATGTGAAATAAAATAAAAATACGTACTCGTGTGTGTATAAGACAATGGCCTTATACTTCAAAAGTGATAAATTTTCATATTTTTATACTCTTAATGCAAAGATAAGTATTATAATTGTTTTGATTAATTTTCTACCAATTTAACAGGGAGCTAGAACACCAGTGTGTTCTGTAGTATTATGCGCGTAGACATGGGTAAAGTCTGTTCACAATAAAGTGAGCACTTTTGAAAACAATCAATAAGAAAAAGTAACTATCCTTACCTGCATATACTTCAACGGGCGCACTGAGTGACGTGTGCCCGGTAAAGTTGATAACGATGGATGGAAAGTATCTCCATATATTAACGTCGAATAAAATGTGTTAGGTGACCATTTGTGAAAATTTAAATTATTAATTTCGCTTTCCGTTTTTTCAATACATCAGTGTGGAAAAATTAGCAGATTTATAAAATGTTTACTTTCCTAATAATTTCACAGTTTCAGTTGACCGACGCATGAATAAAGTGATGAAGACCATGACAATGTTAATTTTACATAAGGCGGAAGAATACAGAATGTGTACGCAAGTAGATCTTAAGCAGGGCTTTCAAAAGTGCTCATTTTACCGTGAACATTCTATAGTGAATTCTTTCAGTGGTTGATTTTCAGATCTCACTTTATCGTGAACAGTTTTTTAAGAATATGCGTCTGCAACGTTACTGTCAAAATTGTAACGGAACTATAGCCCGTGTTTGCTTTGGTGCGTCACAAGAAACTTAGTCTTCATTCGCTTTCTTGAACGGAGCGAGGCTGCGCAGTCGTAAACCACAGGGAAAACTGTGATCGATACCTGATCCAAATGATCTGATTTAGGTTTCCCGTGGTTTTCCGAAATCACTCCAGGCGACGGATAGGATTGTTTCTCAATACAGGCCATTGACCGATTACTTCCCCGTATCTGTTTTTCTGAACGAATCACTCCATATCCTATTTAATTGGCTGTCAACCTCGCACGACAGTAAAAATTTACTTCCTCGACTCTTCATTGACCAGCATTTTTTTTTTTTTTTTTTTAGAGAGAGAGAACACGAATTTGCGTTGAACTAATTTATAGACAGGAAATGGTGGCGCAAATATTAAGTTTATTTTTACGACAGTTTACTATGTTTAGCGTTTCACAATACCAGATTATTATTTTTTTAATGTGAAATTTATTATGAGCAGTATAAAAGTTTCCGTTTGAAAACATTTGCGTTTCAGTAAAGTCCTTATATGACGCTCATAATAAATTCCCAAACGATTAAGTATTCGCGTATTTGATTGGGTCGCGGTGGTCTAGTGGTCAGACAACTCGCCTCGTGCCTAGGCGAACCGGGTTCGATTCCCGGGGAGCTCGCTCCCGGATTTTCGCATGTGGAAATCGTGCCGGACGATGCCTCCGGTCTGCGGTTTTTTTTTTCTCCGGGGATCTCCCGTTCTCCTTGCCCTTGCATTCCGGCGCTGCTCCATACACACCTCACTTCACCCACATCGGCTCTAAAGACCTCGAGGTTAAGAGCCACCCAAATCACTCCACTCTCCACGTATTTATTTTATTATGTAAGTTGGACTAAATTATTCACTTCTTTTAATAGACATAGGTATTGGTAAACTCTAATACAAACCTAAGTGTAGTTATTATCGTGCCTTATGCACTTCGAGATTTATAAACATTGCTGTAGGTTTGTGTTCACTACTTCAGATTCTTCTAATAACCGGAAGCGCCACAAACCCACGAAAGTTGAACAGCTGATAGTGTGCTTAAACTTCATGCAGCAGAGGATCTGGAGTGTTGCCGTAATGAATGTTTACATTGACGCCTCTAAAATAAAACAAGGGAGCTCCGTTGAAAGCACACTGAGACACAAACATCAGCAAGAACTCCCACTAGCTTGGTTGTAATTAATCACGCCACCACTTCCTCGTTCGCCCTAAATACCTCTCTTCATCAACAGAAGCGAGGTGACATTGATAATTAAGTGACGTCGCAAACAACTGGAGATAAACAGAGGTCGCGGAATTGCTGAGAACAGACATCCAAAAGTGTCTCCGGAAAAGTTCTCACATTTATCTTCCGCGTCATATTATTCAGATCCCAGCGTTGCAGTAAGAGGAGAAAGTGAATAGGAAAAAAATGTGTTACATAACAAATGCACTGAAGGGGAGAAGATTGAAGCAGAATGAAGGCTGAAAACTGATAAAATGTGAAGACATGAAAAAGAAGATATCTAACTAGCCTACTTTCATCTACACATATATATTAAAATAATTCTGATGAGGTAATAAAATACTTGCATACAAGGATCGTGTATGTTTAAATAAAACGCCTATCATAAATAATTTTCTACCAGATTTGTTAGTTATATCTTTCGAGTGATTCATATTATGACGTGAAGCTATAGTAATTATTGTGGTGGCAGTACTTTACAAAATGGCAGACGATTGAAGTCATTAGCTACTTAATATAGTTCACGCAGTAGGTACTTCAGCACATCAATATTGAATTAAATCAGGTTGACTATATCATAAAGTAGCATATAACACTACAAGAATACTACAGCTGCTTTGAATATATGAGGCTAAATTCTTGTTTTTAAGTGCAATTACATATCACTGTTTACGTGCAACTTGCTGCAAGAATCAGTCGAAATGTTTTCCAGATTTCGGAATTTGAGTTTCAATTTCATTTGAAATCTTTCAACATGACATATTAAAGAAGTTGTCAGTTTGTGTATTTAATATAAACATTAATAAAAGCCAGAATGCTAAGTTATGTTCAAAAAAAGTTGAATTATTCTTTAGCTATAAAATGCAACAGAAATTGCAACGAGGCGTCCATTTGAAAATAAGTAATTTATGTAGTTAAAATTATTTGGTCACTTCCATTCTCGATGTCACATTTGGCATTTTGTTTGTTAGAAATATTTTCGATGATTTCTGGAACGTAATAAAAACATCTACATTCCTGGTGGCACTATATTACCAAACAAAGCGCACAAACACTAAAAACATATTAACATTTTAATCACCGACATACTGTCAGCATACACATTTTGAAGGTATGAGGGGCTGGTGTATTTAAATCATACACATGTGGTTATAGTGGCCCACTGCAATACTAGTCGCCTACCAAATTTGACGATGATTGCTTGAGTAGTACCGGAGATATTATGTAAAAACTATTATTTCGGGTGGAATGATTTTATAAGACGGAAGACAAAGAGTCTATGAATCAGGTTACTTAATGCTCACAACGTGTACAACCAGCACACCAAGATTGGTTCAATACATTCAATAGATCGGTAACGATGGCATTCCAATCTAAAATATTTATATTTGTGCCATTTTAAAATTACTTGTTTTAACTACTAAAGTCATTTATGGTTGATGGGGCTTATAACACTAACTGAACACCAGATTTTTCCGACAGTAATATGATATAAGAGCTTCGCTCAAGTGGTATCAGTGCTCCTAATTTGATTAAATTTAGTTTAACGATTCGTAACAAATAATATAGTAAATATTGCTTTAATACCTGCCGTTCTGAAAACAAGCATCAGGCATGTTTTAAAATGATAAAAGTTGACTGCCTTTTCTTAGTACGGTGAGTGTCCCGAGTTGGGTAAAATTCGGTGCATCAGTTTCCTAACTATTTCTAGGGATACGCACATACAAAAAAAGGCATTCTTACAAGTCTATCTTCACTTCGGAAAGTAGGCTGAACATATGCTTGCATAGCCTCGAAAATTCCACGATTTCACGTGAAAAAAGGAATATTTTAATTTCCTAACAACTGAATCTGAGTAAGCAAGATCCACTTTGAACTCTGAGTCATCGCAATATTCAAAGAATGGGATCCCGTATTTCTCTGCAAAAGAAACAGATAGTTCCAGACAATCATAAATTTGAACATTTGTTATTCAAATTCATTTTTTATGTGTTTTATTTTGTCTCGTCGTGTTAGTTTAGAGAATAGATTTTCGAAGTGGTGGGCACCCCCCCCCCCCAAGGGGGGCGCGGGCACCAAAGTATAGACGCAAACTCGATAGAGCCAGTGATTTACGTTATAAAATTTCTTCTATTCAAATATGAATTGGGAATCTTGTTAAAAATATGTAAGCTCATCCGTCTCATTGATTCATTTGCTAACCACAATTTGTGTTCAATAAGCATTAAAATTTATTTATTAAATTAAACCTTTGAGACTTTTATTAGTTTTTTTTTACCCTTATAATAACGAAGTTGTGGCACGGGGAGGGGAGCGTAGTTTTTTTTGCAGAAGGGGGCGTGATAAACTAAAGTAAACTAAAGTTTTGGAATTCCTGGTTTAGAGCAGCATTCTTTTACGGCGGCTTTGTTTAATTGAAAAGTGCTGTAGGCGTACATGTAGAAGTACTCTCATCTGGTTAAAAGCGGCCGCGGTGGTGTAGTGGTTAGACTGCTCGCCTCTCACCTCGGTTAACCGTGCTCGATTCCCGGCGCTCCCGGATTTTCGCATGTGGGAATCGTGCCAGGCTATGCCACTGGTCGGAGGGTTTTCTCGGGAATCTCCCGCTTCACCCGCCCTTTCATTCCGGCGCTGCTCCATTCTCACCTCGCTTCACCCTCATTGGCTGTCAAGATCTTGATGTTAAGAGCCAGCCGAACCTCTTCACTCCCTCACTCACCTAATTGAAATGTCATTGGTTCGTCGGTACTAGCACCTAATAATGTTGTTGTCATTGCTTTGTTCAGAGAAGTCTGGCTTGTTACCAATCCACAGACAATTTTGACAGGCGTTCTTTAAAAAAAATTTTTATGCTGTGTTATTACAGGGCCTATTAGAAACGCTTTCCTCCCTCCGTGCACAAGGAATAATAAGCAATTCAATCTATAGCCTGTTCATGGTAAACTGACCCCTTTTGAAAGCCCTGTTTAAGTTCTACTTGCATACACGTTGTGTTTTCTTCCGCCTTGTGTAAAAATTATCATTGCCATGGGCCTCGTCACTATGCATTCGTCGGTCGAGTGAAAATGTGAAATTATTATAAAACTAAACATTTTACAACTCTGCTCATTTTATACCTAGATGCATAAGAAAAAACCGGAAAGTGAAAGAAATTATTTGTTACCGCAAATGGTTACCAAACACTTTTTATTCGACGTTAAGATTCGGAACTACTTTCCCTCCATCGTTAACAATTTTAATGGGCGCATGTCACTCAGTACACCTGTTAAAATATATGAAGGTAATAGCAGTGACTTTTTTCTACTGTTGATTTCAAAAGTGCTCACTTCACCGTGAACAGCCTCTAAAGAACAAAGACTTAAAATGTTCCTATTAAAGTACTACTTGGGTAGAAAAAATCAGGTGGAAAAATTATCCAGATATAGGTGATCCTGATGAAACAAAATACGAGTCAGGCATGACATATCTAGCTCGCGTATGAAATTTGTAGGGCAACTACTTTTCTGAAAGTCGAAGCAAACCCTCATTCCCACTAGGATAAATATTGTCTATATACCAAAAAATAGAAAGGTTTACTGATCATCTCGATGTCTGAGAAGGCAAGGAATTTTATGCCATCAAGAAATTTAATTTTTACATTCTATGATAGAAGCGCAACTTAAACATTCAGAACCAAACAATTTTTTTTAGTAAAATAAGTAGTTCTGTCAAAAGTTTTTTAATTTAACTTACGAATAACATTCTGATCAATATTGTGGATACAGCCATTGTAGACCACGAAACTGTGAGCACAGTGTAAATCGAAACTTTTTTATTTAAAACTGCTTCATTTGTTTCAGCAATGCTTACTTACGAATTATATTTCAGCAACATTTCAGTCTGAATACAGGTTTCTGTTACTACTTCTGCTGGATTTCTAAGAAAACATGGCTAATTTTTTGCGCATTTTAATGTCTACTATATTTACCTACTGTAATAATAGGAAACTAAATAACAAAACATACTTTTTTTTTAATGTTCAGCCAAAGTCTCAGACGAACACTGAACTGTATACACTGACTAAGTGTGCTGCTATACAGTTAGGACCTCAAATACCCGCAAACTAACAGCCAGCACAATAACTGTGTGTCTCGGCCAAATTGCGCAAATTTTTCTTGACAATTTCCTTCCCCTCATCATTGCCTGGAAATATTGCTTGTACTAGCAAGTTTAGCGTTGCTCAAGTATAGATAAAATACGTACAAAGAGATTGTTTGTAAATAGTTGGAACTGAGTAAAGGGGAAGGGGTGCGCGTATTGGTCGTAGTACGGAAGTTTATACAAGTTTATACAAGTTCATACAAGTCCTCCAGGAGAACTCTGTGCCAATACCTGAATGACGGTAGCATACACAATGCTGGTGAGCAAGGAACTTCGCAATTATTGAAGACCCGCGACCCGCCCTTGCCTCACTCGGGTGCGATTTACAAATATGGCTACACTAAATGCTTTAGGCAACCAGCATAAGATTAATACTGTGTTGTTCAAAAAGTCTTCGTAAGGGAACCCCTATTTTAAATCACATTTTGAAAGACAAAAATGGTTACTGTGGGTTATCCTTAAAAGATAACATATGGTGTCGTGGAATTTTTTTATGCCTTTTTGAGGTGCTAAGACAACAAATCGGTAGAAGCATATACGGAAAAGTTGTTCCAATAATACTGTGTCTGGAGAAAAATTATCTTCATTAAAGATAATCAGAACCGAGACACTATATTACAAGAATAACTGACAAGTGAGGTTTGAAGTTTTGTTGCCTGAATTAGTCACAATATATCGCGTTGTGGAACATGCATTCCCTTAGTCTACACCGTCAAAGAAACAAGGACGAATCTAAAAAGTTATAAACGCATTTCTGAAAGCCCTGCTTAAGTTCTACTTGTATACACGTTGTGTGATCTTCCGCCTTATATAAAATTACTATTGCCATGGGCCTCATAACTTTATTCATGCGTCGGTCAAGTGAAACTGTGATAAAAGTAAATGTTGTACAAAGCTCCTCATTTTTACACTTCGATACATTAAAAAATACAAAAGCGAGAAAAATAATTTAAGTTATCACAAATGGTTACTTAACACTTTTTGTTCGACGTTAATATATGGAACTACTTTCCCCTCCATCGTTACCAACTTTACTGGACACATGTCATTCATTGCGCCCTTTAAATATATATATACAGGTAAGGGCAGTGACTTTTTTCTAAGGTTGATTTCAAAAGTGCTCAATTTATCGTGAACAGCCTTTATTTCAGCGTATCCGTTTAAGTATATGCAACTAAGTTGGCAGTTTCAAAATTTGATTTCAAAAGTGCTCAGTATCTCGCGAATCAGCTTTATCAAGAGGCGCTGTGAGATTGTTACTAACATAAATGTGAAACGATTGTGCAAACACCTACGCTTACACGCAGTACAAAGTTCGTGGACTGACGCCCCAAGTCTACATTGTATAGACAGTGAACGTACCACGGTTATATGTATAACGTGAAAAGTTACCGATTCCTGTTGCTAATAATATCGATGCACTGTGATCAAGGAGACAAATGCAGTACATGAAATTACGCACTTTCCTTGCGCAATGCACACGTTGACCTAAAGTATTGCAGCTCGATTTAAATCTTACATAATAATATAGGTCTACTCAGTCCGGGTAGGAATATTTCTCGGAAGGCTGACTTACAAAGCGTTCACTTAATCATGAACTAGCTGTTCGCGTGTATCTGAAGCATGAGAATACCCATGTTGTTATATTTCATCCATTCCAACGCGGGTGCAGGAATAAACGCTGCCAGTGCCAAAACCAGAGCTGTTAGCTGACACGTCGGTTCGTGGTATGAATGAAGCAGAAAATAGTTGCGACGGTATTTTTTTAAATAAATTTTAGGTCAATCGTAGAAATTTAAATTTCTTATTACATCCTTTCATATTTTTTTTTTTTTATGTTACAATAATCTGCGCACATACATGAATATGTATGCTTACAGCTTTGAAATATTTTGATTCGTTTTTTTTTTCCTTCGGGGTAGCAACAACACACCGAGTAGCCAGTGTTGTAGCAAGATGGCGGACGCGGCATAAGTGTCGCAATTCGAATCACACAGAAAATGGGAAATGTGAAATGTAAATAGTTCGCTTCTTTATAAATACGTGACTGAAAAGAAAACTGCCTTTAAGAGAATGGAACGTGATTCTGACAATACGTGCTCTCGGCTGGCAACACAGCCGGTATAGGCTGTATGTGGCACACTGAGCACCTCTGGGATTACTTTTTAGGGTCTACTTGTATATGCATTGTTTATTCCTCCGCCATATAATTAAAATTGACATTGCTACGGGCCCGACCATTTTATTCATTCGTCGGTCAACCGAAACTGTGAATTTATTAGGAAATAATAATTTTATAACTGTGCTTATTATTAGGGGAAAATAAAATAAGCAAAGAAATAATTTCACTGTTCACAAATGTTCACTTAACATTTTTGTTTCAAAGATAAGCCATGGAACTACTTTTTTCTCCCGTCGTTACCAACTGTACTGGCCTATGCAGGTATAGACTATTCACGGTAAAGTGAGCACTTTCTAATGCCCTGCTAAATTTAACCTTTCAGCTGATTTTTATCTCTCCGCCACTTTTTATTATAAATATTATCGTGTGACTAATAAACACAGTGTATACAATTCACCAATATCAAAAGTTAACGTCCAAAGCTGCAACAAATCATAGGCCTGTCTATTAGTGATTTTTGCCAGTTGGGAAGGCCTTAAAAAGTGCTCACTGTGAACAGTCTACACTGGAAAAAAATTTTGTGTAATTTTAAACCAATGTTGGTGGCAGCACGAATCTCTAGGACAGTTGGTGTATTTTTAAACCAACACGTGTAGGTGTATTAAAACAGCTACAGTAGAGGCAAATATGCAATAACATATTGTACAAATACAATAACACTGTTTGTGTAAAAATAGCCTATGAGCTAGTTTTTTTTTACACGACCGACTGTAAAATAACACCAACTTTGCCAGTGTCAAAAAAAGAGTTCCATCTCGTATTTCAACACATACACTGCGTAAAATTCCACAGACACTTTCCTGCACCATGTAAACGAACCCAGACATTGTGCATGTAAATGTGCGACATCAATTTGCATTTTTACACATACACACGAAGTAAAATCACACCAACACTGTCAGTGTGAATAATTGTTGCGTTTTGTGGCATGACAGAGTTATAAGATATCATCTCCAAAATATAGGTAACAATTGACTTCACCGCCTTTTCTATCATTGCCGAAGCTCAGAGCGGGGGTGCACTCGGGTGTGCCCTTGTACCAACCTGGCCGTTGCAGCATTTGTATCTCTCTGCGGGCTGGAGGAAGTTTCCCTCCCCAGACCGCAGATAACACGTAGCCCAGTGGTCAGGACGCCCTGCCACGTCCCGGCGCAACCCAGACAGCCCGCTAGATCGTCCCAGCAAACCCTTTCCTTCCCTGCCTGCGGGGAAGGAGGGGGGAGGGGTGGTGGGTGGCAAGCATTTAACTGAGTGCCCAAGTTTGTATATTATTGACGGTAGCAATTTTGAAAATACAGGTCTTGTGAAAATAAACGTTAGCAATACTGGTATATGGTTTCGAAAAATCCATATGCCAGTAGCGAAATAATTTATACGAAGTGGTTTGTTATGAAGCTAGTAATTTATGCCGAAAGTCCCATGAAGTTAATTTCAAGGTCTGTGAGTTTTGCTTGCCACGTTACGAAATGGTAGGGTGAACTGTGTGATGATATTCAGTAATTTAATTTAAGAAACTTCCATACTGGAGAGTAATAATTACTTTAAATATATAATTGGCGCGAAAATAGGCAGAAATTATAGTATAAGAGAGAAAAAAAATGCTGGAGGCGTGTTTTCATGTTTGTGGGTGGAGGGGGGGGGGGGAGGGGTATGTGCACAGCTCCGATGAGGATGGTGAAATGCTCTGGGAACAGCCACGGGGAAGTAGTTTTGTTAAAGTGAGAGAATTTCCTCGTTTTCATGCAACATTTGCAGTGTCGTTTACTGGTTTAATCTCGGCATTTTAGGTCTTTTTGGGTACTTACGCGTGTCTGATAATAGGTAGTTATATGCAAAAACCAGCGTATTCCATGAGCGGGAGTTACGATTTCCTTTTGAACACACAAAAAGAGATCGAAGTAGTTCTACTCCCTGTCGCTAGTTCGCATGTTTAGACAAATATTTGTATTTATATTTGAATTCACAGGAACATTAATGTAAAATTACAAATGCTGTGCTTTACACATAAACATGTAAAATTAACGCAAATTTGTTTGTGCAAATATACGCTCACAGATACTACAGAATGTAATGCAAGTTTACACTCACATAGTCACTGAAAAATTATACAATTAAAGATGAACAACTATATTGACATTTGTGAAATTTTACTAATTGTATTTATTTTTACGGTGTAATTTCACACATACATCTAGTTCTTCAAAATATAGCAACACTCCTGGTAACAATACACAGCGTTGGCGTTAATTATCATACGGAGAGTTTTTCAGTTATAATTTTTTCCTACATGTGAGCAAAATTACCCTAAATGTAAGTGTTATAGTGATGGGAAATGTAGTTCACTAGAATGAACTAGGTCGTTCCGAACTAGTCACATTTGACAACAGTTCATCGGGAACCGTTCTTTGGAACTATATAGGTCACAATCGAATGATCACGTGTACTGGCGAACTGCAGAGCGCAAGTGTAACCTCGGTCCGAGAACTAGATAAGTTTTTCTCTGTTTCCTCTTTCACAGTTCCATTTCCCCTCCCCAGAAGAATCTAAGCAAGCGCGAAACGGAAAGAGAAGCAAATAAGTGTTTGTTAATTAATTGCTAAAGAATTGGTGCTTTATTGTGTGTAGTTCCCGACCAATTTGCGACTCATGTCACTATTGAACTAGGCAGGTCTGCTCTGCGATCCCTACAGTTCTAGGCAGTTCTGAACGAGCTAAAACAAAGATACTGATATACAGAGGCAGATTGATAAGAAGTATGCACGTTGCGATGAGGCCAGTCAAGGATGGCTTATTAGCGGGGGGGGGGGGGGGGAGCTGCAGGGAGCGACAAAAGACGGAGCTTGCGCAGTGGCACACAGTGGCGCGCCTGGCGTAGTTGCTGGTACTAAGAGAATGACTGACCGATATCACAAGACACTAGAGTTCTTTTATGTCGCGGTGAACTATGCACCTAGTTCTTTTTCAAGACCAGTTCAAAATGAACTGGTAGTTCGTGAACCACCCATCACTAAAGTGTTATTATTCACAGAAAGCCGGTGTTAAATAACACCTTCAATGTCGGCGTATATTTGACCACAAATTTACGTTTCTTAACAAGATGTCGTGTGTTTTTACTCCCACATAGTTTGTGTAATTTTACTAATTTCATGTGTTTTTTTTACACGATTATGGTGTAATTTCACACACATGCATGTAGTTCTTCAATGTATACCAACATTCCTGGCAAAAAATATATGGTGTCGGTGTTATTTTTCACACGAGGCGTCTTTGGCATAATATCCACACGAGTAAAAATCACCCTAAATATATGTGTTGTTTTTCACGTTAGGTTATTGTTTAAATACATTTTCTTTGCAGCGGTTTTTATGCTAGAACTGTCGTGCTTTTTTTTCTTATGTGGGCGTGAGTTTTATTACAAGTACACTATGTGTGTAATACTCACACACACGTGTTAATAAATGATTTTTATGTTTTTATGCATGTACCTGGTGTTTTTTTTGTGCGCACCTAATTTTTATGTAATAATACACTTTGTTGATGTGTTTAAACATGTAAAACGTTGCTTTTAGGAAATTTAGGTATAATTTGCGTATAAATACGCAAACTGTCGGTAGTTTTTTTTGGATTACACGACAAAAATGAAAAAATACTCCAACACTGGATGTGTAAAATTAGACTAATTTTTTACAGTGTACGACAATGACATTTTTAAAATATTGATTTCCAAAGTGCTCAACTAACAGTGAACAGCTTATACCCTAGAGCAGCGCCAACAGGTGGCGTAATACATGTTGGCGCCTTGGACTGGTTAAAGTATAGATAACGGGGAGAGGCAGGTGGTAGCCACGATGCAGTTTCCGAAGATAGGAACCCAGAGAAGGGCACTGGGTAGGTGATATTCAAACACGCTTGATATCTACCTTACACTCCAGAGTTTCACTTTCGCAATTCCTCTCTTTCGCTGTGGCGTTTGTTGCCGGGAAAGCTATTCACCGCTCAGCCGCTGTTGTTGAGAAGTCGTGGCAGGTCATCCTCCGCCTTTTCCTGACCTCCAACGAAACATTGGACAAGCCTCGAGCGTTCTGTCGCCTGATATTTTCAAGGCAAATTTAAATTTCCAACCCCGACAAACAACGACTTCAGTGAATGAACAGTAGCAACCAATTTGAAAAACTATGTTTATTAAATTTTCTTGAACGTGTTTCGCTATTGTAAATGTAAATATATTTTAGCCACAATATGATGAAATACACAAAAAATGGCAAATATTCTACAGTGCGTTGCAGTATTACGACATGTACGTAAACACGTTTTGCAGAAAATATTCTGAGCATATATACATAAATGAGGTCCTTTGATAGTTATTAAACAATTTATTTGTAAAATACAAAGCTAATCATCCAGAAAAAAGTTATGTTGAAAAAAAAGCTTGGTTTTGCATAATCAAACAACTCGTTTGTATAGTGATAAATATTTTGTATCAGAATCCAAATTAAGTTTCTCAAAACTTGCAATATTTTATTGGCACAACTAAAGATTTGAGCGGGCTTCATGTTGCATTTTCGGTCATTATGAAATATGAGTAAAAGCAGCACCAAGATTTGAAAACATTAGTTTGTAACGTTGGCAACCTCAGCTACACTGATTGCCAGCAAAAGAGTAATATTTTTTAATGCATACGCTGGCAATGATTGAAAACTACGTCGACAAATATTTTCAAAGTTTTTACAGCTTTATTTTTTTTTTGTTTACTGTTCAACATGTTTCACTCGTATTGTTTATACTACTATTAAGTATCAAAAATACACTAACTATTGTTACCCTAATTGTTATAAAAATTATAAACAAACTCACGAGCTGTAAATCTTAACGAATATAAGAAAATGACCCGATTATCCTAAATACAACAAAATAAATGCCAGTACTGGACCAAGCTGATTTTGTTACTGTTACAAATTCTGTAATAGTAAATATAATATATATTTTACACATGATATATATTATATAACATATATAATATAATATATATTATTATATAATATTATATTAATATATAATAATGTAATAATATAATGAATTTTATATTATATTATTAATAATAATTATTTATATATTTTATATATTATTATGTAATAATAACTATATAAAATGTTATTATATATAATATTATATATGGTATATAATATTTATAAAAATATATATAAATTTATATTTCATATAATAATATATAAATTTATTTTTATACAATAATATGTATTATATATGAGACTGTTACAGTAGACCAAATACTTACCTACTCCATAAAGAATATTAATCTGATCCTACCATTGATTTAACAATATGTATTAACTGAACGTACCTAAAAAATAATTATGTGCACTAAATACATGTAAATTTTTTTGGAACAGCCAAATAAGGTTTTTTTTTCTAAACTAATTATTTTTAAATGCTTGATTCTTTACTAGGGTACGAATACAAATATTTGGAGCTACAAGTAATTAGTTGAGTGAGTAAAATATTGTTCAGAATAAATACAATATAAAATGTACGCAAATTTGTTTGGCATCTGAATCTTTATCTTTCTCTCGGTGCAAAAAGTAGTTTTCCCCACGTGATCTCTGAGTCACTGGTTCGTATACCGCCCGGAGGGGTGGCAGGACATGAAATTAAAAACTGTCCCACAGTGAAATAAAATTTTTTTCCTAAAAGACAAGTTAGACATAGACTTAAATTAATGCGTTGTAAGGGAAAGTACATATCTGCCTGAGAAATTAACAGTTTTTCCTGCAAGACTGTCTGCATTGGATTACCCCATTTCACACATCCTTGGACCTTTCAGGGAGATGTTGTCCTTGACATGGTGTTTGTGGACGACTCTGAAGCCTGTCCCCAATCTTCGACGGCGGTCCAAGAACGGTCGTCTATATTGGGATACATAGTCATTCTTGGCACTGGTTTCCAATCTCTAAAGGCTGTACACGATAAAGGGAGCACATTTGAAATCAACTTTACAAAAAAGTCACTACCCCTGCCTGCACATATTTTAACGTGCGCGCTGAGTGACATGCACCCAGCAAAGTTGATAACGATGGATGGAAAGTAGTTCCATATCTTAACGCCGAGTAGAAAGTGTTAGGTAACCATTTCTGATAACTTAAATTATTTATTTCGCTGTTTATTTTTAATGCATCGAAATGTAAACATTACCATATTAGTAAAATATTTACTTTTCTAATAATTTAACTGTTTCACCAGGCCGACGCATGAATAAAGTCATGAGGTCCATGTCAATGTTAATTTTACTTAAGGTGGAAAAATACACAACGTGCAAACAAGTAGATCTTAAGCAGGGCTTTCATGAGTGCTCATTTTACCATGAACAGCCTATACCAGACATGCTCTATATACAAGTCACGAATCATGAGGTGAAATCCGTAGTCAGATATATTTCAGCGACTTCTGGAGGAGGTTGTTTACAAAGCTGTAGCTGTGCGCGCCAAGTTCAGCGTTCTGGGGGGGGGGGGGGAACCAAACTGCCCGCTACTTACGAGCACTTGAATTTAACGTGGTGCACTCCGAGTTAACTTCGCATCACTTCCGCTCGTTTTATCGAACCGGCAGCGTATGCAAAGGGAAACTCGCTCTTAACCGGTATCGATTTCCTCGGTGGCATATGCCGCTTAATCCTTTCAGACCGTCATTAAATTGTGCTTCCAGGGATTTCGAAATGGAAAATTTTTGACACGTGCTGTACTTAAAATAGTACGTAACTTGTTTCGTCAACACGACCAATCAGTTGTAGGATTTGTGTATAGCTATAACATCATGAACGATTGTAATAACTGAAACCAATATTTACAGTTTATGAATCAGTTACCCACACCAATATCATTTGGCTTTGAGCCTAGTAGTGTACAGTAAAGGCCAAATAAAACTTTTCCTATTCGTTATGTGTAATATGTTCTCGGTTTCTTCACACGTTTTTAAACAAACCTTTGAAGAATAACCCTATGTATGACGTGTTTAATTATTTCCTACAAATGCTATGCACCACAAGCGTTTTATACTTCTATAAACATAAAATTATCTTATTTTTCGTTAGATTGCAAGTTTACGTATATTTTATTTTTAAATTATGATATATATAATTTATAATAAATACAAATTAAACACGTGTGTTGGTAGCGCGTAGTAAGAAATAGTTCTCATGAAAAATATCGTTACAGCTGAGTGCGCACGAATTCGGTGCGTTGTCCTTGGGTGTTGTTTCTATACTTAGTTAAGCATATTTTGCACGAGGCGGAGGAATATCCTGGAAGTAGAACTTTATCAGGGCTTCAGAAAAGTGTGAAGTAACCGTGAATGGATTATACACAACTACGCACAGTCGATATAAACGAGTTTGAGACAGCTGGTCTCAAAACAAGTCAACTTCAACTGCCCGACGGCCTAGCGGAACTGACCCATTTGTCGCATGCGCCCGACGTGTTTCTGGCACGTACTCAAAGTCGCCGTCAACGGTCGAAAACGCAATCAAAGACTCTCAGCAAGAATAACACTACAGTGGAAAATAAAGTGTTTCTTTCCTTATCTATTTGTGCTCGAACTTTACATGTGCGACACGAGAGATTGACTTTCTCCAAGGTTACCGGCACCGAGTACACAACTAGCTACCGTCCCGATGTCAGACATCGCCGACGCTATTTCGGCACGGCTCCACTTGAGAGCAACACCGTCGCTTGGAGCGTTCCGCTCAGCGGAAATTTATAATAGACAGCACCACTGAAATGTAAACATATAATACGTGTAACACACACCCTAGGCCACCACGTTGTGATAGCCAGATTAAATATGTAACACGCAACGTCAATACACTAACACTGTGTATAACATATGATGGCACCTCCAATGCGTGTAATGCTGTATTTCATATATATATATATATATATATATATATATATATATATATATATATATATATATATAATTTCATGTAGCGAGAGTGGCTGAATTTCTGAATACTGATGTCGAGGGTGAATGACCTGTGGTACTGCCATGTGATGTTACTCGGTAAAGGGCGCCAGCTTAAATTAAGCAAGATATAATAACTGAAGTGATTTTAATACTGTACCTCATTAACCAACAGAGCGCGTGTATGAACCTGTGTTCATGTGTGGTTAAGTATATAGCTCATGCACCTCCTCCTTGCATCGTATTCATTCATCAGTTTGTTGGTTGTGTATATATATATATATATATGTATATATATATATATATATATATATATATGTGTGTGTGTGTGTGTGGTTGTGTGTGTGTGTGTGTGTGTGTGTGTGTGTGTGTGTGTGTGTTGTGTGTGTGTGTGTGTGTGTGTGTGTGTGTGTGTGTGTGTGTGTGTGTGTGTGTGTGTGTGGTGTGTGTGTGTGTGTGTGTGTGGTGTGTGTGTGGTGTGTGTGTGTGTGTGTGTGTGTGTGTGTGTGTGTGTGTGTGTGTGTGTGTGTGTGTGTGTGTGTGTGTGGTGTGTGTGTGTGTGTGTGTGTGTGTGTGTGTGTGTGTGTGTGTGTGTGTGTGTGTGTGTGTGTGTGTGTGTGTGTGTGTGTGTGTGTGTGTGTGTGTGTGATATTGGTAGTATATTCCTGCAGCTCAAGAATACGTCCGCTAGGTGCCAGGCGGACTCCGAACCCAGTGATTATCTGCGTAGCCAACCCACCTTATTACACACCACGGCAAACCACTATTTGACAATCAGCTGAAAAGTTATTCTGCCATCCAAAGATACTTAAAACTACTTTACGTTCTTTCAGATACAGTTGATATAGATTAGGAGAGGAATCAAACCAAGAAATCATGTAGAAATGAGAGTATATGCAAAGACGCCAGACACTATAGAATATCCAGCTATTGTCCTTTTATTCAATAAAATATTCAGATAGGTGTAAACGTAATAATCAATGCTGGAAAATTAATTAACCAAACAATCCTGAATGGCAATATCAATATTAAAGGAAAAATATTAAAAACCTATTCTGCCGTTGGGGAGTGTCCGGGCGTAACGGTCGTTAGTATACATGAAAGTCTGACGCTACATATATACACTGTAAAAATCCTCTCACTCAAATAAAAATGTCTCAGTTCAAAAACTAATCAAATTATGCCTCTAGCTTAGCTGCTGTGATTAAAACACGTATACTCTTACTAGGGTTTCTTGTGGTTAAAAAAATGTGTTGTATTAAGCTACTGACGCCTGGCCAACATGGCGCCAGATTTAAAAGTCTAGAACAAAAGCCATCTTGTCTGTACTAGGATACGTGGCGAAATTAAATACTATACTTCTTATGCTGCTGTAGAGTTGCTCTTGAAGGAAAATACCATTCACTTGCGAAGAACAGGGCAGGATCAATTTTAGCAGGCTTAGGCTCCAACAATATGTAGTGTAGGGTTTCTTTCTTACGTGGCTCAAGGGCTCACGGACGTTACGAGGTCTAACTGAACTAACTATCTCCTAAACAGCTGTTGAAAAACTTGAACGGAGGAGCTCTTACGAACTCTACTCGACGTTAACACACAAAAAATACTTCAAGCACGCTGTGAAAAACTTAACAACCTAAAAACTAACTTAAAAATCCTAAGCCTCGTCCTACTTCTGGACGGGCGTACTGTTCTACGTCTTGATGCGTCGGAAGATGGCGGCAGAGAGCGAGTGATTCCAACCGAAATGGACCGGCCTACCCCCGCGTGCCTACCGTATGCTAGACTCTCCCGCCAATAGGGGTGCAGGGAAGGCTCACTACTTAAAAGTAAACCAATTCGCTCCCAAACGGCCTAAATCCTTAATCCATAGAATTGAAAGTCTCTTAGAAATGTAATATAAATACAAAAATATTCCCTGAAGCATTAACAATCAGTTAAGTAATTAACATAAAATATTAATTTAAAAATACAAACAAAAATTAAACTAGTTGGCTAAATGCATTTACACATGAATATTTCCATTCGTACATTTAATTATTCAAAATCCTAACCATGTGCAATTAAACGAACAGGTAAATAAATAATATGTGACAGCATACAGAAAATTACAAGTTTTGAATATAAGCAAAGTTAAACGTGTAAGACATACATAAATTATGCTGACAAGATTAAAAAATAGAGAAAAATGTAGACGTTTCACCACTTTCACTCGTTTTCCTGGAATCCGCGAAGAAACCGAAAGTTTCACCTGTGCCCATTGGTGGATTTTTTCATTAGTAAATTTTTCGTATTTTTTTTTTTTTGTAAATCTACTTGAATAAATTGATTCCGGGAGTCTACCGCTGGGAAGTCGTTTCCTGAGATCGTGCAGTTAAGTACCCTCTTTGAATATGTAAGTTTGTAAATGCAGCTACGAAACCTTAAAGCCCTTCAGGCTAACCGTCATCAAGGTTGAACCCTGAGCGGTACCTTAGCTCGGAATTTTAAGCATAAAATTTGTGTAGAGTGGGCATAATTTTTAACCATCAGGTAAAGACTTAGAATTTTTTAAATTCTTGTACTGCCCTCAGAATGGAGACATATTTTAATATCAAATTTGTCAATGTCACAAATAGAGAGTTTTAATGTGAAGTTTTTGGGAAAACGTAAAGAATTTGTTTGAGTTCGAAGAATTCAAAATGAAGGGTGTTGCAACAAAATTTGAGACAGCCTTAAAAGTTTGAAGAAGGCACGAATAAAGAAAGAAATGAGAGAACTATTTTTAGAGTTAGTGTAGCCCACTTTTAAAGACTTGTAATGTTCCAACGAATAAATTTGCTATTCAAGTTTTGCTAGGTTTAGAAAATAGCAATTGATTTTCGAACATAGTAGACCGGTGTGGTCTTTTTATTCGTGTATTTTGAGCCAGAGTATTTCACCAAATTTTTGTAATTTTGGGACTGAATAATTAATCAAGACTTTGCAGTATTTGAAATATCAGTATTTAATCAAAACCTATAATATTGAATTTTGTATTTTCAAAAACATATAAAAAACATATAAAGATATTATATTTTAAGGGTAGCCTGTGCGATAGAAGGCGTTTTAAGGATTCTGCAAAGATAGAAGTTATAATATAAAGGTTGAATCAAATGCATTTTCTCAGAAATATTTATATTTGAAAAAGGTATAATATATTTTCCCTATTCTGCCAAACCATGCATGCCTTTTATTTAATATCTAGGTGTAAAGTGCGTTTAAACTCTGTTTTATGATACCTTTTGTGTGCTCTGCTGTAGTGAATGTTCTTTCGCGCTTTTTTTCTTCTTCGGAGTTTTCGAGATTTCTGATTTGTGGTTTCGCCTAATATGCGCAGCTAGGTGTGGCCACAAGTAAAGTATCTTTGTCCACATTCATACAAAGTGTAATAGAAATGGTTGTTGAACTTTAATGTTTACGACAATTGCAAGTACACGTGCGGGCATGCCAGTGAATGGACGGTGGATCTCTCTGAACTTCTAATGTAATTACCACTCGTCTAGCCAAGAGCTGTGAATCCTTATTGTGGACCGCTATTTGGGTTCTTATGATTTTATTGTAGAGCGGTGTGGTGTTGATGTGTAGGTACTTTCGTAACATGGTGTATTGTAGTATATCAGTGCACCCTCATTTATATGATCACGGAGACTGGTAGGGAAATAAGCACATATAATGTTTTGGACTGTATGACACCTTATTCTGATATGATTTATGATTATTAACTTAATTTGAACCCTCCTGGACTTTTTATAATTATTTCTTTATTTTTCGTATTTTACATCATTTAGGACCCATCAATATTTTCTTCTTATGTTTATTTATGCTACTCTATGGTAAGAAAGTGTATTATTCTGAATAATTGGTAACTTAATTTGGTTGTGGTAATAATTTATTATTTATGATTTTTCTTGCCTCAGAATTTATTATTTTAATTTTAACACTATTTATGTTGTTATGTTTGCAAGTTTGCATTACTTTTTATGTTTTGGCTTTAGTTATGTCTTGTTAGATGGGATACAGCTGAGCTCCATTTTGTAATGAGTTTAGGAAGTAGTCGGAAGTTAGGGGCTTCTAGGTAAGGACCTTAAGGTCCCTGGACGTGTTTTTTTTAATAACCAGGATTTCGAAGGCTGAAATCCCCGGTACCATCGTAATTTAGGCAGATTATTTTAGTCCCAGAAGTTAGTTTAAAGTGGAGCATGCTTAGTCATTGTGAGAAGAGGGCTAAGTTAAGCAATTCAGCTTATTTTATTATTGGATGCTGCCTACCACGAAGGACGCTACACGACGTCGTGACGCCACGGTGGAGGCGATTGCTACGATATGTTAAGTAAGGTGATGCCATCTAATTTTAAGGCCTTTGGACTTGAACCTAGTAGAAGTTTCATCAGTATTTTAATGTTCCTGATTTTGATAATTATGGATGTCACTATTACTCAAGAAATAGTTGCTGGATTTAAATGTTAAACCCTAAGTTAGCCCAGATGTACAGCTAGACCCGATCTGAGCTAGAGTCCGGAGCAATATTAACTTTTCCTTTTAGAGGTGAACTTCGAATTTACTTTTTCTGGAGAACATTTAATTCTTCTAAAGGAATTCCTATTTTAATTAGTATGTAGGAAAGTTATCATAACTTTGAATAAAATATTCTGAATGGAGCTCGAGGCATAAAGTTTTAATAAGAGGCACTTAATAGAAACACATCAAGTTTAACGCAGTTAATTTGAACTTCATCTTATTTTAAATTGCAGAAAGCAGCTCTTAAAGAAAATTTTATTTTTATTTTATTTTTAATTTTGATTAATTAATGTTCTGTTCTAATGGTGGTAGGTAGTATTTCAGTTTTCTAACCTACTTGTAGAATAGAATCTGATTTTATTTATTTCACACAACCAAACAATTTCAAATAATTAATTTTTCTTTTCTGGTTTGAAATTAAAAGATTTTGACTGTATTTATTTTCATTAATTTTTCATGTTGAGTGATGCAAATTTTATTTTAATTATGCAGTAATTTTAATTAAGCGTTTCTTTATTTGAATAGTTGAGTGTATTTTGAGTGTCAGTGTCTTGTGTGCCTATTTCAGAGTTCCAGAGATTACAGTTGTACCAGAGGAGTGTAAGTCATATATGAAAATAATCATATAGTATTTGATACACAAGGTTGCAAATTTTTCCCAACATACGAATATCTTTGCATATTTCATATTTTCTCCTACATTTCTCCCAGTTATATCACAGTATCACATGTATAACTTTACAAAGCATAATTTTCTGCCTTCATAACTGGAATTATAATAAATGACTCTTTACTGTGAAATTGTTTTACAAACAAGTAGTCGTTACAGTTACATATTAACTCTCCTTACTTTACTTTACAAGACTGGAATACTTATAAGCGTTTAGCAGCTCGCCCTAATCTCTGACTTTAATGCTATCAGAACTAGTGGTGGCCTCTGTTCACTACTTCCCTTTTCGCATTCACGACGGTATTGTAGCCACCACTGATAGATAGAGACCTGCAAAATTCGCGTTATTATTTCAGGACACGTTGAACTTTAAACAGTTTTGCCCTTTACAGTACGTTCTGTCATTGGACCGTACTTTATCTGACACGCCCTGGCCAACTACGCGCCAATAAACACACACTTAACAATGGTGTCCCCCATTCACGTGCATAGTTTACTGCCTTCATCATAGCACTACTGTGTAGCTGGTGTGTTGCCACACACACACGAGCAGCTGAGATCTAACTATTTTATTCTCAGTCTTAACTTCTCTGCGCGACTTCAGTGTTACAAGCCGCCATTTTTTTACACAGCGTATATGACTTTTATATGCATGTTTTGGGATAGTTTAATACGCAAACCGTCCCCGGTTAGTCTCCTCCCATAAAGCGGGGACGCTTAAAATTATTAACTAACAGAAATCGGCGCGAATAGGAAAGGTGACGTTTTGGACGCCTCCTTACAAGGGGGATCCACTGGCAAAGAGGAAATTCATGTCGAAGACACTCCGTTGCTTAGAGATGCTTTTACAGCCCCTCTGCATCAGCCCCAGCACGTTCAGAGCGCGTTATGAGAGAGGAGGAAACGTTCGACGTTACTTCATGAGAAAACCCCCTCTCGTTTCTACGTATGTACTTCCGCCCCACCTCTACACCTCACCGCACGCTGCAACTCATAACCACTGCCTCTGCAGCACTGCGGCTTTTCGCCCTCTGGTCGAGATGTTTGCTCTCTGGCACGATTCCACCCACCCTTGTTAAAAGAGGTTTTCAAGTCTGGAAATATTAAGATACACTATTATTATTCTTGCTTATTGCATTCCGTATTTATATTTTTAATTTTAAGCACACAATTGAAAATTCTATATAAAAAATCAATTTCACATTGTTATCAACACTGTTGCAAGTGTGAAGAACACTATAGGGCGTTCACGGTAAAGTGAGCACTTTTTAAGCCCTAGTTACTTTTTGCTTTCAACCAATTTATATCCTTCCAGCACTTGTTAATGTAAACCCTGTCATATGAGTAATAAACACGGCGTATACATTCACCACACCCAAAACCAAAAGTCCGAGGCCACAATGAAATATATTTATTGATTATTATGAGTGATGACACAGTTTAAAAATAGTGCTCACTTTACCGTGAACGGCCTTTATTTAACTTGCTTCTTATTTAAATTACTACTTTGAGGAACTAAGTATAATATAATAACATATAATCATATAATCACAATTACCTAGTATGCAGTTACTTGACAATTATATCAGAATATAAATTTCTTTAGGTTAAGATTCGTTATAGGTTTTCTTTTAAATTATAACGATCGAAGTATATCCAATTCATGCATCATAAAGCGATAAACTGATACTACCCACTAAGAATAATGTGCGAGTAATAAAATGTACCTAAAACCTTGATACATCTAATAATGTCACTTTATAATGTTTATCAAATTGTTACCCTCCCACATTTTCAAACCACTATCAGGGCTTGCTTGTAAATATTGATAGTATCTATGAGAAAGTTATTAAATCAGTTTTTCACCAGTAGAAGGGGCAACAAGGACTTGTAAAATTCTGTCAGTTTTCATGCTAGGTTGAGATGATTGCAAGTGACCCAAAATGTATTTGCACCAACTGCTAGTCCCTTGTCAATAATTATTTCATATAAAGGTATTATGTCAGATAGGAAACCTAAGGTGTCACATGGGGGTTACAGTGATGGATATACCGGATATAGTTTGACAGCAGCTCCCATGAAAGTTGGATCGCCTCGGTTAGCTTCTACATCTTCGCATGTAAGTCTTATTCTGCATCTGCGATGTCTTAGGGTACTCCAGAGTTAATGGTAGCTATGGTAGTGCCATCGAATTCTTCGAGTGGCATTCCTATAGGAGCTTCGCCATCGACCTCTTCGGAAGGGCTGCCTACGGTAGCATCGTTGTCATCTGCTATGGGCATGGTACCAATGCCACTATCAACTTCTTCGAGTGGGTCACCTACATCAGTGCTGCAATCGATGACTTCGTCAAGGCTTCGTTGTTGACTGCGCCAGAGGGTCAATTAAATATAAGTACCTAACATTTGCACCGGCGCAACGCGACGCAAATAAAACTCCGCTGCACTTGCACCCATATTCACGGATGCAATTAAATACATCGAACGAAGTGGGCGGGGCTCTTTTGGTCACACGTTTTCACTCCTACTTCCCGAACTACAGTGGCCAATGAAATAATTTCTTACGAGGTCTTCACGGCCGCATGGATGCATAAGCTGCAAAGGATTTTACATGCACTACTGTGTTTTTAAGTGGCCGTGAATATTGTTTTTATCGCGCCGAAAAGTTGTTAATATTTTGTAGTAGTTATAACCTAAACGACAACTGGCGGGCGTATATTTATACTGCGATGTTTGGACATAGATAGCCGCTTATTTAACTAATTAATGAAGTGCGACTATTGGTGATTAATACATGGACAATATTTTTAGCAGACAAGAAATTAAAATTTTAATGAGCAACATATCAGATACCTACGCTTGAGAATGTGTGTTTGATGTTATTTACGTTAAAGAAGAGACGTGTTATTGCATGTTATAAGCGTTAATACGATTCGTGACTGTGTTCGAAGTGTAACCAACCTAATATTGTGTTTACTTATTTTTGTAACATGCTATTCTTAGGGATATGAACATTTCACGAGTTCATTTCAGGACAAGATAGTTGTCAAACACCTGTACACTGAAGTTGACTTTGCAATTGGATAGCAGTTTATTAGACACGCCCTGGACGACTCTGAGCCAATAGCAGACTTGTAAGGAAACAAGTAGCGAGTACCATACTGCCAGGTGTGAAGTAACACTGGATACCATATGGGGCAGCATCCAATGAACAAACACCTGAGGCTCGAGTCTACACATGACAGTGGAGACTAGCCTACAGGTCATTGAACTCGCGAATTTTTCCTATCTCTAGCTATTCTTCATGGCGTTTTTTATCAGTTCATCACGAATTTCCATATGGTTGATATTTTCTCCGCAAATGCAATCGGTGCAGTGCTCAAGTTGAATATTTAGCATTGTGATTACATTAGAATGATGTTGCGAGAAAGGTTACTTTCGTAGCATTTCATGTAATAAATTCGCAGACTTCTAACGATATTCGTGTTGCATGTCGTGCTATAAGTATTTTTATCACAAATCGCCGCCGGATTCTTCGACAGTTAATGAAACAAGACGCTTTTGTGTTCCACAACAAATACCCCTCCAAGATATGAAGCCAAAATGTTTTATTTTTGGACTGTTTTGATGGAAATAATAGTATTTTATCTTATGTGAAAAGTTAAGCCTAAAGCACGCTCAGAAAACATCCTTTCTTCATTCTACCCTCTTCAATTTGTTGTTGAAATCACTGTATTAGTAATTTACACAATTTGCCCCCGACAACATTTAACCTAAACATATTCTTTGACAATTACTAAATTATAGTCAAGTTGCTCGTTAGCTACATGTGTCGACTGCGCATGCGCAGCGAGAGCAATTGTACTTGCGCAGAGGTATTTGCCTGGGCGCAGATTTCTCTGCTTTTTGCATCTGTACGCAATTTTTTGCACCTCTGTTTTTTTCATATTTAATTCCATTTTGGTGCAACGCAAGTGAAAATTTTGCGTTATACTCTTAACACGTGTATTTAATCAGCCCCCAGATCCTTCATTAAAGTTGCAATGCCCATCGGCATGAGAGAATGGCCTGTATGAAGAGTCGTTTTCGCGCGATGAAACATTACGACAATGACCACATGCAGTTTATGCAAGGTGATACAATGAAGGAACATACCGATATCTGCAAGGGTTCGTCTATTGGGAGCCAGCAAGTGTTGCCGGCAATACCTCCTACTACATCGATGGGTACTGATTCCGCAGACGATTATGACAAGACAGTTAATGCTAGAGACGAAATGAGTGCAGTAGAGTCGGTTCGTACGGAATGTTCACTTGCAAGGCGTGTGCGTGAAATCGACGAACTTCAAAATAAACGGTCTTAGGCTATAAGTACTGATGAGCATACTACTCCAGCTACAAAGTAAACTTGGGCATTTATGATGAAGCGGGAAGTGAAGACGATCATAAGACACCATTGATAATAATGACTAGGGTGACTATGTTGACAGAAAACACGATAATGATTCCCTTGAAGTTCCCCACATTGTACCAACAAATTTCCTTTGACAAGTGATACGATGAAGGCAGACGTAAAGAACACCAGCCACGTGTTACAAGAAGATCCCAACGAATTTGTAGAGAGACTCAGAATTTTGATCATTAAGCAAAGAGATGGGGGATTACTCGAACATGAAAGAGCAGTTTTCGACCAACATGGAATTGAAGGCAAAGGGCTATATCATATGCGACTGTTTGGCTACTGTCCATGATCTGCAAACTTCTGAGAAATGTAAAAGATCAAATATACAAAATAATTAGAAAGATGAAATGTATATAGCAAGTAAATAAATTAAATTTCTTTATACATAGTAATGTGTGTTTATTATATAGTTTCTTCTGCTACTCTGAAATACTTATTAATTCAGTGGTGTACACTATCGATTGCGAGAGTCTGTTTTAGATAAAATTTTACGTGAGTATTTGCAGGAGGCGGGCTATGTCTTTTTATCGCATTAAAGATAAAAACTACCAGCTTTTACAAATAAAAATATATTTAAAAAATACAAAAATATTAAGGTCGGAACAAGATGGTGGTAGAAGTCAGTAATGTTATATGCTTGTTGTCTTTTATGATTTTTCTCGAGTTTTTGTTTTCAAGGTCATATAAGGTCATGGATCAAGGTCAAGGTTACCCGCACACAATGTGGTAGTAGTAGTCAGTAATGTAATACGCTTGCTGATTTTTATGGATTTATTGCGATTTTTTGGAATATTTTACGGCAGAAAGGGAAATTTCAAGGGAAAAAGGAACATTTTAAAGGTAAAAAGGGAAATGATTATGGAAAAAAGTGAAATTTTTACGGATAAAAGGGTAATTGTTAGGGAAAATGGCTGATGGATGACTAGAATTTAAAAATGTAGTTTTAATTATTTAAAAAAATTAATAATATGTTTTTTTGGAAATGTGTTGGGAATTTTTGGGTTCAAGGTCACCGGGGTCTAGGTCAAGGTCAAATTTCCTGAGACTTCACCAGTCTGTTTGCCCTGATCCGGGGTCACAAATCAGATTCTCCTGCCAAATCCTCCTCTGCTGCTCTGGGAAGAACGGGAAATTTTCGGGATAAAAGGGACATTTTTAAGGGAAAGGGGAAATTTTTAGTTAAATTTAGTCTGTTTGAAGGGATAAAAGATACATTTTTGGGCAAAAAGGGAAATTCCAATTTGGTGGCGGTTGGCGCCTGGCAGCTATCCCAGATCCCATTGCCTCTAAAATAACTTTTTCCTTTCTAGTAGTAGGTGTGCCGTTAAGAACCCCATCTACTGTTGAATCAAATGGAAATTTGCATAATCGTTCTCATTGGTTTTAGTGTAAGTAAACTGTTACATAGGCTGTTCACGGTAAAGTGAGCACTTTGGAGACTCTAGTTACTTTTTTTATTAGTCATTTTTTATCCTTTAACAACATTTCAAAATAAATATTGTTTGTTTAAGTAATAAACACAGTGTGTATATTCCATCGCAATTGTAAGTTAACATCTAAGGCTAAAATAAAAATATTTATTGACTATTATTCCAAATGAGAGGGCTTCCAAAAGTGCTCACTTTACTTTGAATAGCCTATGTTTATATTGTAATGCTGTAGTACCAGCGGGACGTTCGGTTTTCCTTTTTTATTCTTTAAAAGACAAAAGATGCACGAAGAATACAAACAAGGCTTTCCTTTATGTATGTCTATGTTTGATCTGGATTGTGGCACATTCATAAAGATACTAGGGGCCGAGCCCGTGACCTTTTTTTTTCAGTATTGTCACGTGCCTGGAACAGTTACGATGTTATAAATTTTTGTTATCATAAAGGACTGAAAAATATGATATGAAATTAACTGAACATTGGATATATTTCAATCCACTAAGCCACTGCGGCCCCACTTGGAATCGCTCAAGCCACTTGGCCACTGCAGCCCCATTTCATATATATCTATTCACTGGGCCACTCCAGCCCCACTTGGAATCGCTCTATCCACTGAGCCACTAAGGCCCCACTTGGAATCGCTCTAGCCACTTGACCACTGTGGCCCCACTTATTTAACTCAACATTGAAGGGAGACATTTAGAGTAAACAAAAATTATATTCAATTGCCTTCATACCTCTATGCAGTAATCGCTATGCATTAATACAAAACTTTCATATGAAAAAAAAATTTTTAATAATTTTTCAGGGTAAAAGGTAATGATTGCGGAGGATTCGCTCTGCAAAATTTGAAGAACTTCTGTTGAGTTTCAAGGGACTTAGAAGTATTAAAGACGGACAGACAGACAGAGATCGTCCTATTATATAATAGGATGTTTCTTCCCTAGCTTAAATATTAGATTTTTTTTTTTTTTTTTTTTTTTTTTTTTTTTCGGAAATGGAAAAGTTTGCTAATGTTAGATGACCACATATGCCACCATTCGATCCAGCGCCTAAATTTTGCACATACATTTAATTGAGCTCGTTCTTCAACCGTCTCACACAATTCATATTCAAGGGACAATCGACAGAACAGTGGTTATGCATGTGAATCAAGTTTATCAGCATAAACAACTGCCTTCTTATACACTAACGCCAAATCGTCGGAATTTGTTCTCGGTGGTATTTTTAATGTTACCTTTAGGAAGGTTGCCACTGAGGGCATGCTGTTAATGAATTCGAGTTTACTGGATTGTATCCTTTCATTCCAAATCCTACAAATTCCTAACTTCAATAACATATTTCTCTAAACAACGTGAAACTTCTTCACCCGCCAATCCAAGACCATCACGTAAATAGCAGGCTCTTTAGTAAAACGCCCCTTTAAACACTATCAAACTTGTTAACAAAGAAAATTAAAACTAACAATGAAAAGAATACTTAACTTCAGCAAACATTTCCAGAAAATATAAAGGATAGGGAGGAAGGAGTTAAGAGAAGAACGGTGCTGGAAGAATCATACAGATGATCAACGTCGAAAGGGCTGGCAACCAGTAAAATAAGAGGCAAAACATTTCTGAGGAAAGTGCCTAAGGCTTCCATTGACTCAAGCGACAATTTCTTCTCGGAAAAAAAAAATACTCCACGTGGTTTCTGTGGAATCCGGTATTATGATACAAAACCTCAGAAGAAGGAGAATGGGTACAATGGAAAAAATGCAAAACTTTGCATCACGAACTTTCAGTAGGGGTTACTAGGGAAAGGAGAGGGGACAGTTTAAGTGAGGAAATTAAAGTTAGCCCTTCAGTTTTAAGAGTATGAATCTTTTTTACGTTAAGGAGAATTTTAAATAATAATTGACAATTGTCTTAACATTAATCTTTAACCTTGTGTTTCAATTATGATTTTAAAGTTTAATATTTATTTATGAGAAAAAAAAGGTTGATTCAAATAGTCGCACCCTCTCATCAAATTTACCCCACGTTTTTCTTAAAGTGCATTTATTACATGCTCGTCCGCTTTGTGGGGTGTTTCAACTCTTCATTCATGTTTAAAACCTAATATTGCATTTACTAATTAAGAACGTGCAGAAGCAGTGTAATTTCAGTCCCGATTTCGAAAATATAAAGTTTAGGACCTGCAATTCGGAACAAAATTTGAAATGCTCGAAATAGCAAAAACCGAATATATCAGCACTTAGTAGATAGGTTATCTATATAGATTTATTTTTAATTTCCCGTTTCTGAACCATGTGTCCGTATTTGTACTGCATTCTTGACAATGTATTTCTATAAAGAAATATCCTATTTCATCCCGTATAACTACGACTTCCAAGGTTTGGGCTCAAGTCCTCTTAGTCGCACTTTGAATTCGTCCGCCTGGTGGGGACATCATAAAACGATAATAACAAAAACAATAATAACAGTAGTCGCTTCAAGGAAGGCCGCTACCAAAACTACCGCCACAAACTGTGGAGAGATTATTATAGTATTTTATTTTGCCCTTTCACGTTTAACTTATATTATAAACTAATGACCGCGCAGCGAAGCAGTTTAAGAGTGGAATGGACCCCCGTGGGAACCCCGCGTCCCAGGTCAAGAAGCGAGAGAGCGATACGGGCGACACTAACACACACGGCTAGTGTCTCATCGCTCCTACCCACAAGGAGTGCAGTGTTTCCGTCGTGACGCTGTACTATGCAAATTAGATCTGTTAACAGTGGGACTTTATTACACGCGATGAAAGCCCGCATGTTAAATTATACCCGTATCTTTGTACTTTTCTCTTGCCGCTTAAGAAAACTGCATAGGCAAGCTTTAAAAATGCGAAAGTTAACCATTTTTAAGAATTTTTTCCCTGCAAGAATACAATTAATAATGACAAAAGTAAAAATAAAAGGGTATAGATAATTATTTGTTATCTTTCTGATAAAGTGTCGTATTTGCAGAACATTTATTTACCGAGAAACGCGTATTCGCGCAAACAACTATTTCACAAAAAAAACGCGGGGCCCATCCCACCTTTAACGGTGCCAGGCGTAGCCAATCTGTGGAAAATTTTGAAGAGGCGCCATTCGCCAATGACACGCTGGCTTATCTCGTGGCGTGGCGCTGTCAAGTGACAATGTCCGCTCGCGCGCCACGGACAACTTTATCAACACTTGAGCGCGTCCGGTGGCTAGCCGTTGTCAGAATCCGTGCCCTTGCAACGTGCGTTCACGTGCCACTCTTTCCATTACCGCAGCCCTAAAGGAAGACAAATATGTCGCAAATATGTTTCTTTTTAACCTGTTGTTTATTCACATGTACTAACAAGGGAGAAACAGTTTTGACATGCGCCCAAATGATTGCCTTAGAAGAATTCTTTCATATTATTAAAAATAAAACTGTGGGGAGTGGATGTTAATCATATTACAATAAATAATTATTTTCACACAGTTTTGTATTAAAACGATACTGCGTAGGTAGAACACCTGTAATGAATAATTTAAATAAATACATTGATAAATAAATATATATATAAATTATATTTATAAAAATGTCTTTCTTAAAAATGTCTGCCATCTTCAGTCATTATATTCCAAAAAACATTTAAATTCTGGGAATTCAAAGCAATGTATTATTTTTTGTCTATACGAAATTCCGCAACATACAGCAGATGTTATGGAGGTTGATAGGCCTAAACGCTTGTATCATGGCCACAATAATGCGTCTCTAATTCTTTCTCTCTCGATAGAAACGGTTTTACAGTAATCCGATCGTTTTTTTAGTTTTGCTTCGATGCTATGTCGTTGAGCTTGAATCTACTAGATGTTTCATTCATTCTCAGCTTCTAATGTCCCCTAAAATAACAAACTACTGGTCGTAATGAATTGAAATACGTCACGGACATACGTTAAGGTGTGAGAAGCACGGTGACGTTATAAGTGTTGGAAGTGGTTACTATTAGTAACACTGCACACGCGTGCCCGTGGTAACGGAAGGTAGCCACCAACACATAATTAGTCACATCGTAAGTTTCCCAGCCGAATGTTGTCGTGCAGTTCCACGATAGTCTGTGACTTGCTACGACGAACTTTCCCTTTCATCACCCATAGTGAGAAGTTCGATGGCATGAAGTCAGGGGACCTGGCCATTTCTCTCGTGCTGATGTAAGAAACTGTGGCAAACAGTGCCGTCCTGCTGGAAATAGCCGGCACGGAGTTCCAGCAAGTGATCCACCGGATTCACGAACTCTTGGAAGATACACAGCAGACGTCGGTATCCACTGTCGTATTGAAAAAAAAGGACGTGGTCAATAATGCGGCGGCTCGACAGAGCGCATCAAATCCTCAATTTTCTCGCCATGAAGAGATGTTTCATGCAAATTGTGAAGATTCTCCACACACCAAAGCCAGGTATTCTGGTAATTATCGGCCTCACAGAGATGGAACGAACAATGGTCCGTCGGAGAACCATGTGTACCGTAATCAAGTATTTCCGGATGTGCTCCGGAAATTTGCTAGCTAATAACAATAATAATTTTGCAATTGTTGCACAGCAGTGATTCGATAAATCTCTCTATCCGAATCTAAATCCGAATCTGGGGAAAACCACTGATTCGTAGTGAAATCCAACTACTTGAATCAGTGAAGAGGGCTCCATTTAGAACCATAGAATCAGCGAGGAACCATTAATTGTTTCAGTGGAAAAATCTCACTGACTGAATTAGTGACGCGATACAATTTCACTGATTGAATAAGTGGCGGCCAATTTCAGCGGCGAATTAAATATTGTTTATATTGAATTTAACCAAATAGTTACGAGAAATAAACATATTTACGATAGTAAAATATTTATATCACGCAATTGACTGCTAGTAAAAAAAGAAAAATATCTTCTCCAAGGTGGCTGGGATTAAACTCACAAACCACTGCTACTTTGCTTCTAGAGCGTTACCTCATCATCTAAGCTACGGATTCAAGCTGATAAACGCGAGGAAAACAAATGTCTTCTAATTCCTCATCCAAAGTTTTAAATTGTATGCCCTTATTTTCGATTTTGGTTTAATGGTACCGTTAGGATTGTTAAAACGAATAGTAGGCACGAGTGCACTCTCTTCCCCACATCATATGCAGTTTAATCCTTCAAACAGAGCACTGTGATAATTACATGAAAACGAAACGAAAGACGTAAAAACGGAATGAAAGACTAAATGTTCATTTCATCTCGTAAAATGGTGTTTTGAAAGACGAAACACATTTTAGAAAATATTTCGTATTGGTTTTATTAGTTAATGCGTTCTTATTTCACTTGATACACGTTGTTTAGCAGCCAATTTTATACGTTGTTTGACGGCCATTTTTAGTCGCTGTTTAACTCATCCATCAGTTCAAAAACAAATCACTGAAAAATAGCGAAGAAATGGCTGGCGTATTAGTGGAAAATGTCACTGAATATAACTAGTAAAGGAAAACTGACTTTTTTTCCCCCGATTCATCAGCAAAACTCACTGAAGTCACTGTTGAATCAGTCAGGTATTATTAACTGATTGTAACAGTGAAATTCTAACTACGTAACATCTGAGAATTGGCGTGAATTTTTGTTTGCTTGTGTTAATGACTTAAGGTATGATAACTAATTAATTGTTTTGGTTCTTCCAGTATTGAACATAACATTGCCGTGCATATGTTACCAACAGATTTGAATTACTTAAGAAGGATTTAATTGTATCTATATATTACTATTGTCCATTTTTATTTGCTAGTTAAAACTGTCTTACCTTTCATACTAACTACTATTATTTAAAGAAATTTGCTATTGTTTAAGAATGTTGCAGGGCTATAGAAGAGTCAGAAGTAAGGTATGCTGAATCGGTAATCTTTTTAATATATTCCTTTTCTGACGAGCCCGAAAGCACTAAAGGCTTAACTAAATTATACTACAAGAGAGAAGTGTTAATGTATTTAAACCGTCGAGATTCGACGACATTCAACTCTACACCTCTGCAAGGGACCCACCGACGTCTCCTGATGACAGCAGCTCTCTAGTATTACAGCAACTGCAAGAGTTCCGAGACCATCATCCAGGGGCATGTTCGTTTGAATCTCATTTGGACTACCGAGGGATTACATCTCCAACGTGGTCATAATGATTTGGTGTCAATTGAAGCTACGTACCTTTTGATCAGGAAGTAAGTCCAAAGTTTTCTTTTAGAGGAATTAATGTTTTAAGAATAACAATTTTATCTGAAATGAGATGAAAGTATGTTTTGTGAATGGTTGATTGGTGTCGTTTCATTAGATTATTGATGTCGCAAATGACATTCACAGTCACATGTAAAAATTAACGTTTCCATGGGCCTGATAACTTTATTGATGAGCCAATCAAGTAAAACTGTGAAATTATTGGAAACGTGAATGTTTTACAATTCTGCTAACTGTTCTAACTTAGACGAATTAAAAAAAAAAACGGAAAGCAAAATAAATCAATACGGTTTTCACAAATGTTTACCTGACACTTTTAATTCAACGTTACGCTATGGAACTACTTTCTCTCCATCGTTACCAACTTCACTGGGCGCATGCCACTTAGCAGTCCTCTTAAATATATACGCGGAGCGGTGATATTTTTTAACGTTGTTTCCAAAAGGGCTCACTTTATCGTAGAAAGCCTTGTCACAGAGTCACTTTTTATGGACTCAGTTTTACATGTTCACTTCACTGAGTAGGCCTTATCGGCTTGTTGTAAAAAGTTGAGAACTTATTTATAAAATATAACTCATTTCTCAAATTTTTACAAGCAGATAAAACACAATTAAAATAACGCACAAAAAAATATTAAACAACTCGAAAAACGTAAATTTCCTAGAATCGTACATTGTCAGTAATTCCTACGAACGGGGACCACGATGGCTGAGCGGTTAGACTGCTCGCCTCACACCAAGGCGAACAGTGTTCGATCTCAGGCCGGTTCACTCCGGATTTTCGCAAGCGGGAATCGTGCCGGATGATGCCGCTGGTCGGCCGGATGTTTTCTCCGGGATCTCCCGTTTCCCCCTACCACTTTCATTCCGGCGCTGCTCTATGCTCAACTCAACGTCTCCCTCATCGGCTCAAGAGATCTAGATGTTAAGGGTCCCATGTACCTGTGCGTTCAAGGTCAAGAAGCGAGGGAGCGATACGGGCGACACTAACACGCACGCCTAGCGCCTCATCGCTCCTACGCGCAAAGCGTGCAGTGTCTCCCTTCTAACGCTTTACTGTGAAAAACTAGATATGTAACTGTAGGGCTTAATTACACACGATGGAAGTACACAGCTCAAACTACCTGCGTATGATTGTACTTTTCTCTTATCGCTTAAAGAAACTTCATAGACAAGCTTTTAAAATGCGATATTTGACCAATTTTATGATTTTTTTCTCCATTAATACACTTGATATGATAAAAGTACAAAATATAGCGATATGGACAATGGTTTTTTTTTTATCCTTTCTGGGAAAAATTCGTATTCCCAGAATTTTTATTTACCGAGATACGCGTTTACGCGCAAACAACGGTTTCACAAAAAAAAAAAAAACGTTTCAGTACATAGGACCCTTAAGAGCCGCCCAAATATCTTCACTCTTCACCCGCTACTCAAATTGTGACGCGAAACTTCTATACCGGAACTGGTGCGACAGCGTTTGCATGATGTTTTAAAAGTTGCGGGGGGGGGGGGGGGTGGTACGTCACTTGTCCGCCCACGCACAGGGGAGGCGGGGTCGCGCGCGAGCGACCAATCCCCCCCCCCCCCACCCGGTCACGCACCCTCGCGGGACGAGGGTGGTTATCTCCGTCCCGGAGCGAGGTGCTCGCTGTTCCGCGACAACGCCGCGGGCAATGCCAACCTCTTGCTAATCTAATCTCGGGGGGGGGGGGGGGGGGGGGGGTTGGCGGGCGACAAGGATAGCTCGGCCCGTACGTCGCGTCCTGTTTGGCTCGTGGGACCGCAGCTACATCGAGCAGTTCCCTCGCGCGGTACACCCAGGAGCGAGGAAGAGGTTATGGGCGGCTCTCGACAGCGAGGTCTTGAGAGCCGGTGAGCGTGGAGCAGAGCCGGAATGTGAGGTGAGGGGAAACGGGAGATCCCGAGAAAAACCAGCCTAACGACGGCATCGTACGGCACGATTCCGACATGCGAAAATCCGGACTGACCCGACCGGGGATACACTGAGGAGATTCGCACGAAATGTCGTCTGAAAAAGAGGTGCGAAGGTGGGGGGAAGGGGGGGGGGAATGGGGGGGTCTCTTTTATAGTTATTCGCGGTTTCTTCACACTTTTTGAAGCAAACCTTGTGGAAAATTACCCCATGCACGACGTGTTTGGTCGTATCCTAAATACGTTATGTATCACAAGAGTTTTTTACTGGTGTTAACAAAAAAAAGTGCCTTATTTTTGGATAAATTGAACTTTTACTTGTATTGTATCTAAAATTATAATATTTGATTTGTTATTAAAATTAATAAAAACAGAAATAAAATATATGGGTTTGGGCTGTTCACGGCAAAGTGAGCACTTTAGAGAGTCTAGTTACTTTTTCCTTTCAGCCATTCTTTATCCTTTGCCCCATTTTTAAATTAATATTTCAATGTAAGTAACAAATGCAGTATGTATATTCCACCGCACTCGGGAGTTAATGTCTAAGGCTACAATAAAATATATTAATTGATTAATATTCCAAATAAGAGGGCTTTCAAAAGTGTTCACTTTACCGTGGCTAGCCGATGCCTTGTAACAAATAGGGTTTTATGCAATGTATTATTTTACTGAGTGCGCACGAATACGGTACATCGTCCCTTTGGTGTAAACTTGTTAAGCTTTGTTCCAATGAGGCGGAGGAATATCCTCAAAGTAGAAGTTACGCAGGGCTTTAAAGAAGTTGTATGTAACAAGGAATGGACAGGATGCCCATACCTATCACCATGTTATCCTGAAAATTATGATACTACCAAAGATCAAAAGTCATTTTGGCATGACCGCCACATATAAACACTCGAGATCGCACTAGAAATAACACCAGACGAAAATATAAAAACAAGGAAAGCACTAGATAACGCAAACAATAATAGAAGCACAATAATGATGGCCAGCAAAGACAATTTCATAACGATGAAAAGTAACATCCGCGTAACGAGAGGCTGCTGACCGTACGCACTAGTTGCCTCAAATGTGACAAAGAGACCAGGGCGCGGCGACGGAATGCAGTGGTAGAATAAACAGAAGTACCCGGGGAAAAACCCAGTCCACCGGCGAACTGTTATAGTCCTCTACTTTTCCCACTTCCGAAAATCGTGGCTGTGACTCGGTGGGAATCGAGCCCGGATGGTCGCTTTAAGGGGGTAGTGGTTAGGAGGGGGGGATGTTTGGTGCGAGGGAGGGGGGACATCACTGCGCTAGCTAACCATGTGAACTGATTTTCTTATTGCTCGCAACCGCCATAACCACCAGAAAATGGCACGGACTTCTAGTTTTCCAACATAAATTATTTTACGTGATAGTTTCAATAAAATTTCGTCACAGGAAGCGTGCTCTCAAAACTTCAAAGCACGCATTTATATAGGCTGTTCACGGTAAAGTGAGCACTTTTTAAAGCCCTCGCAAAAGACATTAACCCTTAATAAATATATTTTATTGCAGTCTCAGAAGTTAACTGTTGAGTGTGATGAAATGTATACACCGTGTTTATTAGTCATATTGCACTGTTCACATTTAAAAGTGGCGGAAAGGTGTAAATCAATTGAAAGGAAAAATTGAGCAGGGCCTTAAAAAGTGCTCGCTTTGCCGTGAACAACTTATACAAACAGAGTGCTAAACATGATTCCAAGCCACTTTGTTTCCACATTTCTAGTATATCGTGGGAAAAAAAAGAGAGAGAGAGAGAGAGAGAGAGAGAGAGAGAGAGAGAGAGAGAGAGAGAGAGGGCACTGAAGATAAAATATTTTATTTTAACTGTACAAACATTTGCAAATTCACAGAAAAAATATTAGTATCTGTGTCTTTAGCACAGTCGGTGTTGTGACTTAGAAAGACTTCTCCACAGTCGGCCAAGTGCTCCACCCTGTGTGTTCTCTTGAGGGTCTACGGACGCACCCTCGAACTGCCGGAAGTGACGTCACAGTTTCTTGGGCAGCGCCTGTCCGTCCGTCGAGAGATAGTCGTCGACGGATCTTCCGCATCTGGGTCGGAACTGAGTTACGGCTGGTTTATCATTAAATTACCACTTCTAGACACGACCTTAAAGGAAGAAAATTGTTGTCTTGACTACATTCATCTTCAAAATCATGCCATTTTTTATGCCAAAACGAATTAATTTTTCGTTGGGAAATGTATTTTTATACTACTTTTCTTTGCGTAATTGCGCTCTCTTATTGGTCGGTACCAAGTGACAGGCACCTTACCTAGAGGACTCTGGTTAGATTACCGACCATCGTATTTAATCTGCAATCACGACAGATCGATGACAGGTTGGATCGTTAAAGAGAAGTCTACGGCTGCGCGCCCACGGTCAAGAAACGAGGGAGCGAAACGGGCGACAATAACACGCACGCCTAGTACCTCATAGCTCCTAAGCGCAAGGCGTGCAATGCTGTGCTGTGCAGATTAGATCTGTAACACTGGAACTTATATTGCACGCGATGAAAGCCCAAGATTAAAATGCGCCCGTATGTTTGTACTTTTCTCTTGCCGCTGAAGGAGACTGCATAGGCACGCTTTAAATATGCGATATTGATCAGTTACACGATTTTTCCTCCATGGATATACTTAATATAATAAAAGTATAAATATATAGGCATAGATAATTGTTTTTTTTATATATATATATATTTCCCGGCAAAAGTTCGTATTTTAAAAACGCGGCAAGTTTCATTTTCCCAAATTTAATCCATTTCATCGGGAAAAGTCCAGAAAAGACACCTACAAATTTTAACTGGGGAGCTTGCAAAATTACAATATTCTGTCTTGAACCCTGGCATTCATTTTTAAGGATTATTTTCCAGAATTCAGGGAAAACTCTAAACCACTTCCTTCGTTTATCTCGTGTACAAAACGTATGGGCATTTCCCCCAGATTATCCATTATTTTGCTATTTATTGATTCATATTTCATTAAAAATTCGGCATCTCATAAAAAAATCTTTTACAAAGATTTAACATTTACATTCAGATTTGCCGAGGATAAAACAAAGCATTTTATTGAGATTTAACAAGGTTCTTTTCGGGCATCATGGCCCCCTACGTTCTACCTATTAAGACATCAAAGTATATCTTGCAATAAGGGCCAGCATGACAACTAGTGGCATACTCATCGTGGCATTCCAAAGCTCTTTCGAGGCTACTGTCTGCCCTCGAGACAACTCCGCTCCCAGTATATGTAGCGGAATTTGATTAATTCTCCCTAGAGGGTATTAATTAATGATCAGCCAATGGCTGCATTTATTACCTAAAAACGAAATGTCCAAGGGGCGATGGGTGAACAGCCAATCGCCAACAAATACGCCACAATTACAAGAAAAAATATCACCATCAGCTACCAATTTTGAAAACAAAAGAACATGATATTGGTACTCCTGCGCCACCTCTCTGGTGATGTCACAGAAGTGGGGAGGTCATGCGCCGTGGTCACAAAAACCGCAGCGCCATATAGACGGCGGAAACTCTAGCGCCATCTCAAAAAGTTCAGTAATGAGACAGGCTCCAAACGGCGAAGCTATGTCCATTTTCCTAGCGAACTTCCGCGACGGGAACTAAGGTTTATCGTAACAAACTTCTACGCATCTCTTCGCGTTTTCACAAACCAGGTTGGTAAAAAGGTAGTAATAGTTTATAAGTTCAGGCGGAAGATATTTTAAACCAAAATCGGGATTAGTTCTTTCACTTCACGTAGTCGTGTTGCTTCGTACTTGAGTGGTTAGATGGTTGATGAGTAAGGAGACGGAAAAACTCCGTGCAGGCCGTCTCAATTGTCTCTACAGCTAAAAAGGGGAAGGGGGGACGGACGGAAGAAACAATACTTTAACACGCTAATATTCACTGACACTGTTACGCCGTCGTCGTGTGAGTAGCGCATCGGCCTATCGTGATAGAGGATCATGATTCGCATCGTCCCGCCAGCAAGTGTCGAGGATTTTAGTGTTGAGGTTTTGGTTACTATTCGTCAGAGCGTATAGGTAATAAAGAATGGATACCAAAACTAAGGGGAAATTTTTTAATATGATTTTATTATACAATATAGTTAATTTTCCCTTACTTGTATGGGATTTTCCGCCCACTTTGTAAGGTACTTTTCCCGTACGATTAGAGAATAAATATACATTTACGAGGTAATTTTACCTTACACGCAGTGGTAATTAACTTCCTTACATGTAAGGGAATTTTACCTCAAATTTTTCTACAGTGACTACATCATACGTATTTGCTTAAAGGATTATTGGACGTAACCGCAGAGCTGCTTCGGGTAGGCCAGCAATCCCGAATCGAGCCGAAGCCGAGTGGGGCGCTCCTCCTCCAGTCTCTCAAGCCGCAATAGCCGCACACTCCCATTTAAAATACCATGCGCCAGCTTCGGCATTTAGGAATTTACGCTTTTACACACAATTTATCGCAAACTCTTGGTTCCTCGCGAGTTTCATACACTAGTGTCAAAGGCAAGGTTTAAAATTTGACTCTTCGGTGATGATCGTGAATAGTCGGATGTTATTCCGTTTAATACATCCGCATTCGCGAAGATTTGTTTATTTACAGTGGCCTAAAATAACATTTCACTATCATTACAAGTAAAGGATGTACACGGCTGAGTACATTTGAAAACAACTTTTGAAAAATGTCTCTGCCACTGACAGCATATATTTTGACGGGAACTCTTGACTGGTACACGCCTAGTAAATTTGGTAACGACGGAGGGGAAGTCTTTCGATTAATTGACTTTACATTAAAAGTATCAGATAAACATTTTTAAATAATACAATTATTTCTTTAACTTTAATTTTTAATACAAATAATCATAGTAATTACAAATTTGAAAAATATTTACTTTTTAAATTATTTCACAGTGTCTCTTGACCGGCGAATGAATAAAGTGATCATGCACATGCCAATGTTAATTTTACATATGTCGGAGGAATACACAATGTGCGTACAAGTATACATATCTAAAGCAGGCCTTTCCAAAGTGCTCATTTTACTGCGAACAGCCTATACCTAGGATTTGCAAACGAATTTCGTGAGTCGCGGGTCGTTCTTTCTCAGGCGAGTTTGCAGGAACATGTATGCGTAGTGAAAATATTATTGTTATCGAGACTCCCATTTCTATACCAACCAACTGCGCTGGGGTAGAGTTTTCCCAAACGATTTCGCATTCTCATCGTGGATGAACGCCGGTGAAGATGCTTGCTATTGTGCATTTTTCCATTTCCTTACTCTATAGCCGGTGTTTCGATTCCACTCGACATCGGAATGAAAGGTAAACAATATCAAGATTACTTGTACAGTATTTGTGTTAACGATACACATATCAGTTGAGGTAATTTGCAAGTGTTGTCGCAATGCGTTCGTAATGGTAACGGTATCACAATTTTAAATCGCTGTGTTGTTATAAAAATTAAGAGTTTGCATAAATACACTATATTATTTTTTTTTTTACTCTTACAAAAAGTTTGTTTTAAATTGCAATATAGTAAATATTAAATATTGCAAAGTAAGTTTTAAATTTGAATTTACACTATCGAGAAGGGAAAACGACAATTTTTATAATGCTATTAAAAACAGTTTTATGAATCTATAATATAGGAGGAAAAAATCTTTTGAATTGTACGAGAAGTGATAAAAAATTATCGGGACTAATGCCATATAGTCTATTTGCGATATCTTCACACCTTTTGAACCAAAACTTTGAAAAAAATCACTTAGTATATATTACGTGTTTGGTTGATTCCTAAATACATCACGTATACAAGCGTTTCATACTTCTCTTAACTTAAAGAAAATTATTTTCGGTTAAATAAAAATCTTAATTATATTTTATTTACGAATTAAAATATTAGATTTATAATTATTATGAATATAAACAGAGAGAGGACAGGTGTGTTAGGGATGCATAGTTAGAAATAGTTCTCTTGCAAAATATTGTGTAACTGAGTGTGCACGAATGCGGTATGTTGCCACATCGGTGTAATGTTCCATACCTGATCAAACCTTGTTTACTAGAGGTGGAGGAATCACTTGAAAGTGCAACTTTAGTTAGTAGGGCTTCAGGAAAGGTGGAGGTAACCATAAATGGACTACACGCTCGCAGAGCGAAGCGGATTGGCACTGGCTGAAACTTGAAATCTTGCCATGCATGCACCGTGAGTTACGATGTCCTAGCTCCATTGGCTTGTTTACAGTAATCTTTTCGTCGCATTCGCCACGGGAGAGGCGACGAATAAGTGTTACTCCACCGTGATACCGCACCTGCCCACGCAGCGAAACTTGTGCAGCAGATTTTGGCCGAGCACAAAATGATCCGAGATCCAGCAATTACACTATACCCGCGGATCTCGCACCATTCCTCTTCTCAGACATCAAGTCCCACTTGAAAGGCAGAATACATTTTCAAGACGTCGAGTAATTCTGACAAAATGCGACAAGGCAGCTGCTCACCATCCAAGGAAAAATAAGAGTTCAACGCATGCTTTCAGCTATGAAAACGAAAGTGGATGACGTGCGTGGTTTCAGAAGGTGACTACTTCTAAGGGAATAAAATGCCAAATATGTGTTTTACTTTTTTTTTTTCTACTAGCCCCAGTCCGGATACACTTCGAACGCACCTGGTATTCACGAAAAAAAAAAAAAAAAAAAAAAAAAAAATCACAGGCATCGAGACACGAAATCGTATCCTTCTCGTTGCAGCGCCAGCACTTTACCACACGTTAACTAGTGTAGTGATTGCAGTATATAAACTCGAGCAAGAATACAATATTCTCACCTTTTTCGAAGGATTGAACTTAGAGATTTGGGCGATTACTGGACTTGAGAGGGAGTTAAAGTCTGCATGTAAACGAATAGTTTCCCAGCTTGAGTTATATACTTGTAGAATGCTTCGTTTTACGAACTTTACATTGGGACGACAGTTACTGGCATTGCAAACCAACAGATGATCCTTACAGTCTGCTCGGTTGGTTACAAAAATAACTGGGTAGGAGAAATATATATAGCAGTGTGATTGAATAGCATTCTCTCTCCTATGAAACTAAACTAAAAGGCAATAAAATTTTCACGCTCAGGAAAACTTTAAAAGAAAATTTAAAGAAGAAATCATACCAATTTCCTCTCCTCAAACCCCTTAAAATAAAGAATAATGGTTATTATTCAATAGCCCCTCGTTCGCAAACACATTCGCGTTTTTAAAGTGAAATACCTAATTAGCACAGAATGTAATAGCTCATAACTCTGAATTCGCGAATTAAAGTGATTCCTGGTCATTAATAAATTTTTTCTGGATGTATTATAAATACGGTTCCTGTAATGTTACTAATAAGATATTTTACAAAGCGTATTGTATTATTGCTAAGTTTTGTACAAGAAAATGTACAAACATTTATTAACGGTGCAATTTATAAACTTCAAGGGGTTTACGTTTTCGACATAGCCGTGTATCGTGTATACTGCTGTATTTACCTTGTCAATCCGTCTTAAAGGCTAAAATACTGGTCGTTGCGAAACAAGAATTACGTGCAATGCCATTGCGAGCTTTGACTTATTTAGTATAAAATGCCATCACACAGAATTTTTCACTCAAGTGGTAGATGAATACAAAATTTTTAAAGATTACTTTAATTCATTAATTTATTTAATTACTCTATTTAATTAATAAATAACATTTTGTCAAGACCATGTAACTGGCAAAATAAGTCACGTATCTTCGAATTTACTGTTCTAAATAGTTTTCATTGCATTTCTAACTATATAATTATTTTGGGATCAAGAAAAATTAGTGCAGAAAACAAACAAATAATAGTTACATTCTGTTACAAATAAAAATGTGTTAAAAAATAAATAAACTTTTGTGAAACATACATAGGTGCTAAATATGTATAATGTACCTACTGATTTGCACATAGAACGCCCTGACTTCGCCTCTAATTACAGTAAACAAAACATATTGTGTAGCAAATTAAGGACATTCTACTATATCACATTTATTTTTTCAATATTTTATTTTTGTACAAAATAACATCCAATTTGTAGGTATTGCTTGTAAGTACACTTTCCTTGCGTGAGTTTTTTTTTATAGCATAGCCTTTGCATTAGTCCTAATGGTATATGGACGTCATATTTTTTAAGTTTTTGGTTTGTACAAATAAAATTTTACATGAACAACTGAAAGTACACGTCTTAATTCATTTTAAGTTATGTCTAGAAAAATTTATTTAACAAAACATCATACGCTGCTACAAACCGAAAACTTTACCTTATTTTTTATAATTTTTTAAAAATTACGAAAATATATTACAACACGATTTAAAATAGAGTATCTTATGCCTATGTGACATCTCATTTCCGTGAGTTAGTTTTTATTATCTGACACAGAAGATGTGATTCTGACATGCGATTATGCAAAAAGAAATATGCGTTCTAATATTTATGCAAAAGGAAACTTTTAAGGAATGTCTACAGGTTTAACAATATTGTGTACAAATATAAAATAATATTTTTTTTTTGTGATCAAGAATATAAGGAGTGATGAGTATTTACCATACACGTACGGCTTAAACATATTTGAAATGCTTTACAATTATCAATCATGGTTTAAAAGTACATCAATTTCAGTTGTCCTCTGGGAAGATGTTCGTTTCCGAGAGCCAGATGACAAAGTAAAGAGAGGTACGTGTTCCAGGAACAACCATCAATATAGCATTGGACCTTGCTTCCTAGTGAACTTCTGGATTAGCTGGCATTTTACAATTCCTATTGATTGCATATTATGCCCATGTTGATGAAGAAGAAGACAGCCAACAACTACGGGATGGGGCGAATATAACATATTTTCCTGAATATTTTACGTGACGTGGCCTGATGACATCTGCGTTTTAAGACAAAGAGTTCGTGTACGATATTTCCACTGTTCTCAAACGGAATCACGGGAGTTGAAGAAATAGTTCGCCGAATAATGTTACAATTTATGTATTTTAACTCTGAAATATTTCGCAGTAATGGTGGGGCAATGTTGATGGGAGTTTCAGAATATTTAAATAGTTCATTATTAGTGTATAGAAAACCTTTTACTTTACAAATGACGGCGTGAAGAATGCAAATAAACCTTGCGCCATCATTTGCCTTTCCCGTTGTTTGGTTGTGAATAGGACTGTTCAGCCCTTGAAATTTTGTGTTTAGGGTCGTAAGAAGCTGTTGCAACAAAAAAATTAGTATTGAGCCATTTCTTTCAACGTTTATGCTGTAGTAAATTTAATAATGTTAAAACAAAGTTAATAACGTTAACCATTTACAGTGTCTTGTATTACTATTATGCAAATATACTGTTGAAGTGTTATTGTTAATAAAGCCTCTAAGTAATTTTGCCGCAACTAAATATTGTATTAGGCCTACGCTAAAAATAACAGGAAGAGCAAAATATTTGTTTTGCTGCTACATTAAAGTATTATCCAGCCAACAACAGTTTACACTAACTTGGCATTGTAAAATTGCATATCTTAGTGAACAGCAATAACCTCGTAAAATGAAACCACTATGGGTATATAAAATTTTAAAGCATAGAATGAGAACTACATGTAATTTAGATCAGCTTTCAAACCTTGCAAAGCATTTTACATGTGTCAAGTATGCATTTATTTCATGATTAAGTATTTCCACACAACTAAAGAGTACTGCAGTATGTTGTAGAATAATACCAACAGTATAAAACGAAGTCAGCTATGATAGAATCGAGCAATCGGTAGGACGTTGGATTTCGTGGAAGGGAGATCATCTTGCACCCAAAGCGTGGGTTTGATTCTCTCCGCTGGTAATTCTCCATATTTATTTTTGTGACAAACTAAATGTACTAAATTTATTTTACATCAAAATTTGGTTTTAAAGCAAAAGAAAAATACTAACATTTCTACCACAAGTGTTTACATTAATTAAACACAAAATTTGTTTCGCCGCAACATAAACACCACCTTAATGTGTGCAGTATAGTAAGGAGGTAACATTGTTACAAAAGTAATTTATAAAACGTTTATAACAGTATGTTACATTGAAAGGGACGTAAGTCGTATTAGACTTTTATATGTTTACTGGTAAGTACAGGCTGTTCACGATAAAGTAAGCACTATTGAAATCAACGTTAGAAAAAAGTTGCTTCCCTTGCCTGCATACATTTTAACGGGCTCACTGAATGACATGCGCCGAGTGAAGTTGGTAATGATGGGTGGAAAACCGTTCCATAGCTTAACGTCGAATAAAAAGTGTTAGGCAACCATTTGTGATAACTTAAATTGTTTATTTCGCTTTCTGTGAATTTTAAAGCATCGAAGTGTAAAAATTACCAGATGTGTAAAATATTTTCTTTTCTTATAATTCCACAGTTTCACCTTAGTAAAGTGATGAGGCAAATGACAGTGTTAATTTTACACAAGGCGAAGGAATACACAACGTCTAAACAAGTATATCTTAAGCACGGCTTTCAAAAGTGCTCATTTTACCGTGAACAGTCTATACCTCGCTTCGCCTTTCAGTTTCATCCGTGTAGTTTCGTATGAATGTAGGCGACATTTTTCACAATGGCTTCCATTCAAATCGAACCACATAAGGGAGCGCCAATGTCCGTGATAATCAGCGTACCGGCCCCACATCATTGTAAACCTGATTCTATCCTAGGCGGATCCGAGCGAGCAATATTTCAAGTAGTGAGGAAATGTGGCAGACGTTGGTGATGACTAGCGGATTTTTATCAGGACGGGAAAAACAGTGGGCGCAGAAGTTGGTGCAAGTCACACGACACTATTTGTATCGACACCTAGGGCCCGTTTCACAGATCTACAAGTCTACACGTTACAAGTGAAAAGACTTGTAACTCGCGAGTAGTAAAAAAAATTGTGTTTCACGCACCTACAAGCCTTTACTAGTATCTACAAGTCGATTTTTACTAGTTACAAGTGAGTTTTTGAATAGCTACAAGTATTTTGGTTTCACGAATGTACAAGCTTGCCCTAAGCACTTATAAAAATATAATTTTCTTGCAAGAATGGACAGATGGGTAGAAATTTCTACAGGTTATTAATAATGGCTTGTTTGGCGTCTAATTCAATATAAATAGATTTTCTCATGATTCGTATTTGTGAATTATATACAGAAATGTTCAGTAGCTAATCAGAAGAAGATTAAACAAGCATATCATGGACTTCGGTATCAGAGACGTCAAGGGACATTTAGGTTAATAGTGAATATGTACCTAGTTTGTTTTGTGTGTACACATATCATGACTTCACTAACAGCTGATGAACGCTGGATACAATATTATTTTTTATACTTCCAGTTTATGTTGCTGTTCAATCAATTTCACTATCGACAAAAGTATGATGCAAGAGAAAAATTAAAACTTACATTTATGTTATTTTATTTTTTTGGTGCATGTGATATAAAAAACTCTTATGTAACAAAATCGTATTTTTAAATTCTTACCTATGATTTTTTTTTACAGATTTGACTAAAATGGATTTCTTTGTAGGTTACATCTCTTTCCCAACGTATAAGACCAAAAGCCATCGTACTGTCTCGAATATTCTTCCATTTGTATAATTTATCGGGTTTCGTTTACTTATCTGAATAAGTACCGAAGATATTATTAGCTTCTCTGACCTTGTTCAGTGCAGTTAATTTATTTTCATTTGACATCGACATTTTGTTAACTTATAAAATAAACAAGAACACTTGTAGAAAATAATGAGTAATTCCTATTACAACGAAACTTATCAGAAGAAACAAATCACAAATTCTTGTACATTCTAGCGCTGTTCGTGAAACGGAATTTACAAGTACTTGTAGATAGTATAGCGTTTGTAACTTGTAATTAATAGCCTGTAAACTGGTAGCTTTGTGAAACGAGCCCCTGGTGGAGGGATATACAATGAGCTGAAAGTATAAATTACACAGGGCTTCAAAGAGAGCTCAGTTAACCATGAACACTATACGTTTTATTTTTTTCAAAAGAAAACATAATCTCCACTCTACGAGGACTTCATTGGGCTCTAGAAAATACAATGCCACTACCCTGAATTCGTGACAAAGTTATCCTAATACTTACTTTGTATACGGAATTTCCACCCTACTCTTCGAAGAGCTAAAAATTGATTAAAAGTTTTGTTTAGAAAATTATTAAATATGTTAGAGTTTAATTTTAATGTTCCATATTGTATTCAGTGGGGTGAAATATGTCAAGAATTGCCAAACCCCTGAAAATAGGGTTTATATGCATACAATTTAATTTATATAATTTTTCCTGTTCTTATTGCTACACATATTGTCATGAAAGAGTTAAGGTAATATTTTTCACACATGTTACTTATATTATTTTAACTCCCTATGTAAATTTTATTAATTTTTATTAATTTAATTTTTCTTAACGCGTAAGATTTTTAAAAACTTATATGTATGGTGGCAATAATAATAATCTATAATTTTGATAAGCTAGTTCATTTTCCATTGCTTATTTATTTTTATAAAATTAGAATTTATTTTTGGTGTGATCTCAATTTTGTAAGTTTTTCTACTTTTTATTGTATTATATCTCACTTCCGAGATCAAGTATTATTAGGTTTTTCAGCATTTAGGTCGTTATAAATGGTTCATGTGGGTGGTTTGAATAGATTTGATCCCCATTGGCCCGCAGGTTTAAATCCTGATTGTTGATTGGCTGGCGCTATAGGCTCCCTTAAGCTAGCGTCAGCCTGCAGAGACTAACGCTTTCTTCGCTAGCAGCCTCCAACGACGTCAGACGTAGGGGAGGACATCCCGTCTGAAGTGGACGGAGAGGTGGGTGTTTAAATTAGTTTTAGAGTGTGTAGACGTGTCAGTGAACCAACTTTTAAGTAAACTTGTAACCAGCAATGGAGCTTGTGTCAGTGGTTACCCAATCGCGAGGTTAAGTGGTCAGGAGCTAGATAGTTTAAACACATCGTCTACGTACGTGTAGAGCGGAGCTCCGCGTATCTCCGCCTTAATCCTGCTACGCCAAATCCTGCAAGAGCATCCTACCTTCAACCCGTTTGGTGATTAAAAGATAAGTCCTACCAAAAGATCTGACATTTTCATCTGGACCTTTTATTTACAGTTTGATTCAGCTCAATGTCCGTTAGAATCAGTACACAAGCGACGCCATCTTGACTTTTATAAGAATGTACATTTCCAGCACACATACGACCACTGCAAAACCTGTGATAAGAGTAGTTGCTACCAGAGCTAGACTGTTTAGTGAGAGCACTATTTATTTTAACGCAATATTTACTACAGAGAACAGTTTAATTCATTTGATTTTGTTACCAGTATATTCAGACAGTAGCGAGCTATGTCACGTAACCGTAAAAGGGTTCAAGTAAGCTAGGCATGACCACTTTTAGCGTTGTTAGGATAGTGTGTTGTCTTTATAGTTTTTCTCGTATTGCCATCAGGGTTTTTAATTATTTCTGATTTAAACAATTACAATACAAAAAGAAAATGAGATTAAAATAAATGAAATTTATTCAAAGGGTGTATCTGTTTTGTCGTTTTCTCTGCTGTAGTGTCAAGTTAACCTATTTCTTACCCAGGGTCTTACATATGTGTTTAGTACAGTTTTCAGACGTACGTACATAAATGGTGTACGTGCTAAATGCTAGTTTCTAGAGGTGTTAATTGTAATAAGTTTGTTCACATACCGGCCCAGGACTGCACTGGGCAATTATACAGAGGCAGCCTAGGTAAGATCACATCCTTTCCCACTGATTTATTGCAAGTCAGCTGTACAGCCTGGTCACTCAAGTGCTATATGTCTTGTCCCATTGTTGCGTATGTTAATTCTACACCATACACAACATATATATGAATGTAATACGATTATATCTCATATTGGCTATCGCAACGAGGAGGCCTTGTTTGTGTTCTTTACAGCTCCCTACACACTATATTATATATTTATATGAAATATAAGCAATATTTTATATTGGTGCCCTTACGCGGGCCTTTTTGGCAGTCGGTACACATTACATTTCCGTTAACCCGCTGTTACAGAATATTTCAGAATGCTGGCACACATTATGTAAATGAACTGATGCTCTTTATGCACTGTCACGTGCTGCATTACAGATGCCGAAGCCTGGAGTTGATATCAGGCCGGTTGTATTGATTTTCTTACGATATGCGCATTGTTGTTTGGGAGCGTGTTAATGTTTACATCAAGCGTTTTCCACTTTAACATGTTCATTTCGATAACATTTGAGATAGATTTTTTATGTTGCCAATTTACTATTAAAATTAGATTACGAAATTTGAATTTCAGTTCTCGATTGTCACAGGCCATGATTTGAATGCCTGATATTCTCATGGCATTTATTTTCGCAAATTGACATGCATTTTGGTTCACATTTATTGTTATTTCGTTATGTAGAAAGTATCACTTCTCACCCATTTTGATGACATGTTACTTGCTTAGTTTGTATAAAACAACGATACAGCTTGGATGTAATGGACATAGACGAAGGGAAGCAGCTTTAGGTGAATTGGGATCTTAAAATCTATATTAGTGTGCTGACAAGTATCCACGGTATAACTTCAATACGAAATGCAAAGGTAGATTTTGTGCTGTGGATCGAAGAGCTTGGTGGAAGAATAGCCCACCCCACATATACATTAAAGTGAGATTTATAACATAATATGATAGTTTAAATCATCAAATGTGTACATACGCCAGTATGATGTCGGTAGGCCTCGAGAAACAGCAGAAGCATACACTGCCTCCCTGGGGCGACGGTGGTTGAGAGGTTAGACTGTTCGCCTCCCACCAAGGCGAACCGGGTTCAATCCCCGGCCGGGCCACTCCCCGGCTTTCGCAAGCGGAAATCGCGTCGGTCGATGCAGCTGGTCGGTGAGTTTTCTCGGGGATCTCCCATTTCCCCACCCTTCCAAACCGCCGCTACCCCATACTATCTCACTTCATTTCCATCTACTCTCAAGACCTCGATGTTGTGGTGGGGGGAAGGGGGGTTCCCAGTTTGGCAGTAAATTCTTAGTTTATTTTATTGGCGATAATGCGCCTCTAAAGAGGCGCATTATTGCCTTATTAAAATAAGTTGACAGGAATGTATCTATTGTTACATAAATTATAGGGTTTTCAAATTGGTTTTTCACTTTCCTCAAGAAAACACACTGTCTTCAAATATTTTTTAAAAATACTTATATATGAAACTAAACAAGATATGTAAACATAATTTGTTACAAATAAATCTTACCTTATCAATATGTGGACACAAGGATTTCTATATTAAACGAATACTTGATGCAAAATATTTCCTATTACGGCCTATGTGTTGAAAGTTAAAATGCCGTTGAAAGAACTATATTTCAATTAACTTTTAATGTATAAATCATTTCTGACTAGTTTACAAAACAGTCAATTTTTAATATATGACACACGAATTTCAATAATTTTTACATGAATACGTCTTTAAAATTGCAACCACTGTGGGAGGCAATTCAGAAAATCTGATAACAAAATCGGGGGATAGAGTTTGGCATTGCAGTTCCGAATCTATCGTCTATATAAAAAATTTAATTACACCACTCGATTACCAAAGGGTCAAAGAATATGATACGTTGAGTTTGGGCTGCGAAGCATCATGCGCCGCAATTTTGAGTTCGTTTCGCCGCGTCTCATAATTTCCGCGTAGTATAACTTATGGCTAGGAGAAGCTACGGCGCTCTTTTAGGTTTCAATCAACAGTCCTCGTCAATACTAATCGATTGCGTCTATAAGAACATTTGTGTGGCGTGGTTATGGTGAAATTGTATGCGTTTAATGTAAAAAAAAACTAAGAAAACTTAACACAATTTCGGTCTATACTCATCAAAAAACTAAGTCGAAATACAGATATCGTATACGGTTGAAAAGAGCAACTCGAAAGGATACCAGTGATAAGCGAATGATCGAGTGAAGCGGTGCCGGGAACGTAAAATAAACACCAAGGCGTCCGAGCGCGTCAACGTAGACGTATTCACGCAAAACAAACGGCCGTGTCCCCAACACAGCCAAACCCAATTTTTTTTTTTTAACACTGATTAAGTCGAGTTTGCGCTTCAATTTTGGCCCTTGATAATTAGTGCTTCAGTAGTATTCTCTAAGATTTGTTTGAGATACTGTGGGCACTCGCTGCGAAGCGTGCCTCGCGTTGAGAAGCCGGCCAACAGAGTTAAGAACCTTACGCAAGATATGTGCTTACCACGCTTACGCAAATAAAGTATACGTTCTATATTGCGCCAAGATTTTATATGATAAATATAAATTTAAAAAAATATATTAATTTGCATTAAAGTATATTACGGCTGTGCGCCCACGTCTTACAAGCTCTACAAATTCTGTAACTACTCCTATAGGCTTAATTAGTTTTATAATTTTAATTTATTTGTAAATAAAAGCTTGGTTTTAAAAGGTTTTCTACAGTTAATTTTTACATTTGAATTTTCAAAAAAATCTACCCTTTTAATACGAATAAAATACTTTGACCAACTAAAATAACCTGTACTTATTCTAGTTGCATTAGAACTAGGTAGGAGGACGTGTACGGATATCTAAAACACCTTATATGAGTAATTATTGAACAAGGAAACATGGATATTGTGCTGTTCGTATTCGTACTCGCTACCCCAGTTTCCTTTTATGGTTACGACACGTAAATTGGTCACTGCGCACCTGGTATGCGCACTCTTTGTACATACAATTATTCCTACCCATTGACTAAGAGGTAGACCTATTTCGCTGGCTGCGCACAACCAGTCTCCGTGTCCCAACATTGAACTGATTTTTCTGCCAATACGACTTGGAAAAACGGCATGGATTGTATTTGAGGTTAGAATACTGTTTAGCAAACAAGTGCATTGAGATTTTTTATAATTCCTCTTACCATTCTGTAATACAGTTTGGTTAAGTTAAAATTGTAAAAGTAATTTATTAATACAATAGTGCTGGTCATTTCAAAATTAAGCTACAAAAACACTTTTATCATTGTTTACCATTGAAGAATGACCTCAGGTTTAACATGTCTACCCGTTAATTAAATAAATCATATAGGAAAATGTGACTTTTGTCAGTTTGTTGCTTCGGGGTTGGTCAATGTTTGGCACATGCACAGAATACGAATAATACATAAACTAAAGATGAGATAGACCGCTTATTGATCTTCTGCGCATGCACCCAACATTGACCTAACCCAATCATGCACAACTGTCAAAGTCATATGGTCAACACTGATGAAAGTGATTGTTTATATCTTAATTTCATAATTTGCAAATGACAAGCACTATTATATGAATTAAATAATTCCACCAATTCGAATTTAATGAAACTACATTACAAATTGGTTAGAGGAAGTATATATACATCTCAAAGCATTTGTTCACTAAACAGTATTCTAACCTCAAATCCAAGCCACGCCGTTTTTGTAAGTCGTATTGGCAGAAAGCAGTTCAATGTTGGGGCACAGAGATTGGTTGTGTGCACCCAGCGAGATCGGCCTACTTCATCTTTAGTCTATGGTACATACCTAATAAAATGATCGTAGAATGGCTTAACTTGCAGTAAATCTCACAGAGATAATACGAGTTAGAGTGAGCATACAAGCTGTGCAGTAAAAAATGTTTATGTTCCAAGATTGGACACTTTTTGGCAGTAGAACTTAAAAGAAATAATAATAAACCCGTTAGAGCACAGTTTATATAAATGCGTGTATTTTAATATAAGTACACTGCTTCTGGGTTTAAACGCAACTAGTCAAACAATTTTTTTAAAATATTTAAAAGCACTGATCCGTTAGAAAACGAGATGATTTACTGTAAAATTTTGATAGTTCTGCTGGCGATGGGCTTGTCAGGTTTGTGGACATGTGCAAAAGACCAGGATTAGTCTGTTTCTCCATCAATCTAAGGAAAACATAAATTATTTTCATTGTAGTAGTATATATTAATAACGTAAACGGGAAAGGTATTTATATGAAGCTATGTTCATAACATTTACCAGACCCATTATACTACCCCTCTAAGTCTAGTTTGTTTTCACTGTGGTATTATCGACGCACTGATCTTACAAAAACAAGCTGGTACGAGTTACTGAAGTCAGCTGAATTAAGTTCTCCACTGCATTTGCTTTAAGTTAAACATTTTTCTTTTCGCAGTGTGTACATTACGCGTCGTGCTGACACTCGCACAAAATAATGTTTTTATTTTGCTGTAATTCATGGATTCTATCTACAAAGAACAAAGAAATGGTTTCCTTAAACTTAAATCAAGGCAAAAGAAATTGTCTCACAAGACGCATTAAATTCATTTGATTTCAGAACAAAGATATAAATAGTAATCCCTGGCCTATTAAAAAGGATAAAAATAATAAAAAACATACATAAAAGTAAACCTTTAATAAGAACTACGTACTTATACTTAGTTTTACCATTCTCAGTGATGCCATTTTTAATATTGATGACGTCTACTTAAAATATTAGGTGAAAATAAGAAAATTTTAGGTTGAATACCATAACATCTCCAAATGTTCACTCAAAATCAAACTAATTTAAATTGCAGAACTCATTAATAAGTCACTGGCAGTAGTAGCAATTGAAACAGTTAAAAGTATGAAAAAAAATTGCAAACAGTCAAAACCATCCAATACATTGTTCAGGATTCCGTGTTCTGTGGCTGTGACCTTGCTACGGTCTAGCTGCATAATTCCAGCACGACTGTTTCGTGTTGAAATAAGAGGCTTTTAATATTGAAGCTGCATTTTGGGGGCGGTGATGTTATAGTCGCGTATTGTGATTTTATGAAAATATATTTTTTTTTATAACAAACATGGCAGAATGTCGACTGCGAATCTACTCGTTGACACTGGAAATATGCAGCGAATGAACGTATCCCAAACGAAAATGCGAACATAAATTTTATATGACACGAGAAATAAAGAACGTTATAACTAGTTTTGTAGAAACTGAGTTGACTAAAACGTTGTTATAAGTAGTTGTTCGCTGTTATATTTGTCTTCAGCTGAGACTACGAGTCTTGCCTAATACTCATGCATGCTTTGAGGCGAAATAACAGCTCCTATCCAATGGAATTGATGAACATCGGGGGGGTTTTAAAAATAAGTAAATAAATTGGATGCCAGTTCTTCAGAATTTCTCGTTTTTTTTAAGTAGATGTTAGACGTCTGGCTAAAAGCAGGCAAATATGTTATACCCAAATTGTGCTCAAATAATCTCTGTCTACGGCATATGCGTGCACTTTCTATTATTTTATACAGTTTAGTATATTTTCCTCCGTAGCAGTGCATTTTTTTTTGTGTGGTGTGTAATGCATTTACATTTCTCGATATAATTCCTAAGAGAAACGATTGAACTATTCAGTTGTTTCGCCCATGGTAACGTTACAGAACGTTTCCAAACAATTCGTTTGTACAGAAATTTTAAGTTTTCGTAATGTTTCACACGCAGCTCTCAAATAGTTAACGATAAAAAAATTGATAAGTGAGCATCCAGTTGAAAAACGAATGAAGGATTGAACAGTAAGTAGAAAATGTAAATGAGTTGAGTGGCAGTGCTTTCGGTAAATCATATTTATTTCTAAAATAATAGTGAACACGCTCGCTTATTAGTAGCCAAGCCTCTATAAGAATTTACTAGCATTGCATCATAACTTCAACTGTAAGATAAGAAATAACGGTGTATTACGATGTTTGACAATCGGAGGAAATGCGAGACTTGCTTAAAACAATTTACTATGTGAAATCGTATTTTTCACTTGGCCTGTCCCCCGCAGTGTGCGATTGCATTACAGACTAGGCTTTTTTTATATAACATATTCTATATTTATTTATTTTGAATATACTTGCTTCGTTTATATTTGCTGATAAAATTTCCTTGTTATAATGAATCAAGTTTTTCGCGTGGATTTGATCACTTTCTGTATATTCATCAGTTGTATATATTTATGAAGATCACACTCCAAACCCTTAATAAGACTAATGTTACATTACTGCAGGCTAAAATGTAATTTTCAAATTACGTATAAAGCTGCAGTTCAAAATTGTGCCCATAATTATTTTTGGTAAACTTTTTTAAAACTATAATTGAAGTTATATATATATATATATATATATATATATATATATATATATATATATATATACATATAGTACAGAAATGTAACATACCAGACTGCAAAGACGGGAATGTTGAGCGTAGCTATTGTACAAAGTTGGCAACTTCCCTATGCTCTTGATTCCTGCCTGAGGAAATTTAGTAACACTACCATAAATGTATGGCTAAATTTTTTTTACAATTTCTCACTTTACGTACACATTGATGTGGCAAATACAGTACGTTAATAATTTATTAGAGAGTATCTTTTGATTTTAAATTAACCAAGGAAATATATATATATTTTTTTGTGATCTATGGTTCAAACTGAGTAGTGTTAATTAAGTAGCATGGTGGTAAAAAGTTGCCTTACCAGAAAAGAGTACCTACATACAGCTGGCCCTTTTTATTTTAATTTACAAAAATGATGTGCATAGACAACATTACTTTTTCAATAGATAAAATTAAAAAAAAAAAAAAGTTGACTTTCCACTACACAAAATTCTTTTCACATAGGAACTTTACTGAAAAAGTTGAAAAGTAAATTTTTATACACCTACATGTGCTAAATAGCGTTTTACAAACGTGAACCCAAATAATAACGCGAATTTTGGAGGTCTCTATCATTAAAGACTGTTCACGATAAAGTGAGCACTTTGGAAATCAACCCTAGAAAATGTCGCTGCCCCTGCCTGCATACATTTTAACGGGTGCACTGAGTGACATGCACCAGGTAATGTTGGTAACGATCTATGGAAAGTAGTTCATATCTTAACGACGAAGAAAATGTGTTAGGTAACCAATTTTGATTATTTAAATTATTTATTACGCTTTTTGTTTGTTGTTTTTTTTTTACGCCTCAGTGTGTACAATTTAGCAGATTTATAAAATGTTTACTTTTCTAGTAATGCCACAGTTTCAATTACCGACGCATGAATACAGTGATGAGGCCCATGGCAATGATAAATTTACATAGGGTGGAATAATACACAACGTGCATACAAGTAGATCTAAAGCAGGGCTTTCAAAAGTGCTCAGTTTACCGTGAACAGCCTATAGTTATCAGTAATTTCTTGTTTTATGCTGGCTTCGAAAAATCACTTGAGTTAATGTGTTTATCATCCGTTTATTTCCCACGAATTCTTTACCTGTTCTGTCACCAATTAATTTCCGAGTTCAAATGTTGCAATCATATAGATTTTTTTTTTGGTATGCTCTGTGCCAGTTTAAACGAACTGCCTGCTCGATAATATTGGTATTAACCGTTTCTGTCAAAAAGGTTTAGAAAAGTCCACAAATTATATTAGCCACGAGGAAGACTGAGCACCGATGTGTTTCTGTGTTTAGTACATGTCATAAATTTCATTGATGTGCAATGTGTCCCCGATGGTGGGCATGATGACCGGACGTGTAAAGAAAGCCTAATTAATGTAGAGACATAAATTAATTAAATAAGTACCTCAGAACTTGGCCTATTTTAACGGGAAGCCCCTTATTTTTCTACAGACAAACAAAAGATGGCCGCAGTAAAACCTGAAGACGTCATGAGCTCCATCGCCCAACTCCAACAGCCCAGGGGATCCACGTTCCCAGAAATCACCAAATTCCTCCGCCAGAGTAACTTCTTCGCGAGGGCGAGTAAACACACGAAGATGGCCATCCACCGGGCACTGTCTAGTCTTTGTGAGCAGGGCCTGCTGACTTGCAAGAACCGCCGCTACCAATTCAACTCCCTGGCGAGGACGGTGGCTCGCAGGCTCAAGTCCAGGAGGAGGGCCAGTCCTGCGGCGAGTCCTCCCAGGAGGAGAAGGCGCTCTGCCAGGAGGAGGTCTAGGAGGAGCAGTCCTGTGGCAGGCTCGAGGAGGAGGAGGAGGAGGCGTTCCAGTCGCAGGGGGAAGAGCTCGCCCCGTTCTCTTTCCAGGAGGAGACGCTCTACCAGGAGGAGGTCCACGAGGAGGAGTCCTGCGGCAGGCTCGAGGAGGAGGAGGAGGCGCTCGCCCCGTCCTCTTTCCAGGAGGAGGCGTTCCAGGGCAGGCAGGAGGCGCGCCGCAGGGCCGCCAACCGCCACGGTGGCTCCGACCGCCCACGAAATCAAGAAATGACATGCTTGCTTCGCACTCAGTTGAGTTCACTAGATCACCCAGTTTAGTTCTCTTCAAAACCATTCCGTAATTCACCCTTCGCCAAATTTTTACACGCTGAGAAGCTGCAATTTTTGTATAACATTTATAAGTAACATAAATACAGTGATTTGTGATTTTACTCTTATATACGGAAAATTTATTTCACTATCTACAACTTCGTAATAAGCAATATGATTAACCTAATTCAAAACGTACCAATGTATTTCGATGTCTCCCAAAACTGTTGGAGAAAAATGCTTTTTGTTTGTTTTTAAAAATGTTACATTTAAAATAAACGAAGTAGTCGTTATAAAAACTACATCAAATTATCACAAAAATTCATAAACATAATTAATTACTAACCAAATTATTACTACGAATTAATAGTCAGGTAAGATTTTTTTTGAAAATCTGAACTCTTCATAAGTACACATCTGCTAAGCAAATAGAGCAGAACTGGGTTTATCATACAAATACTATGTGTAATTTTCTTTTGCCTAAATACACCTTTTGAAAAAAAAACTTATCAGAAATGGCTATTTACACCCGATAATTTAGAAATGACACATTGATGAGGAATAGTTGTTCAAATTAAATGGCGAGTAATTTGTTACCCGGAGTGTATCAGAAAATAATGGGCACAAAAAAAGTAGAGTTTTCGAGCACAATAGTCCCTTAAGTATTCAGAAATAAAATGGCCCACTAAATGCTATGTTCAAAAACCTGTCCAAACACCAATTAATTACGTGTTTTATTAAGGTTGTAGAACATGTATTATGATATGAATTTCAAATTCGGGAATTTTAGGGGAAAATGTTTTGTCAACACTCAATAAACGAAATTTGTTTTCTAATGGTAACAGTATAAACAGTAATGTTAAAATTGTTAATATTAAAAACACCTTTCTTTTAAACAATGACCATATTACGCTTTTACAGATACATTTTGTAAGTTACTAAATTTAATAAAAAGTAATTCGTCAAGTTTATAGGTACCAAAATAGAAAAATTAGTGAGTATTGTACATCGTTTAAAGGGCGTATATAAATTACATTTGGGAGAACCAGAGAATAAATTCTGATCTGATATGATTTTTACATATTTTCACGAAAACACACTAGGTGATTTCTGATATTGTTCATTGATACATAGCCTACTAGGGCAGACTATTTTGATGTTCCTGTTTAAGAAATGCTTTGATGCATATAATGTACTACTGTCGACGAAGTGCTATTTTCGAATTATAAATTTAAAATGTGCTGATTTAAATAATTTACTTAACTGCACTCTAAATTCAAAGCAGTGAAATACTAAGAATCGCAGTCAAATTTAACTAATTGAATCAGTGAAAACGGTTCCACTTAGAATCGGTGGAAAACCACTGTTTTTCAGTTAAAACAATTTCACTGATTGAATAATTGACAGCGAACTGCATGCTGCGAACTAAACATAGTTTTTTTAATTGAGTTTAGCCAAACCATTATGAGAAATAAACATATTTCCGATACCCTGCATTTAATGTACAGCACATGTCGACGAGTTCAAACTTTAATCTTTTCCTTTCAGAAATATGGTTCATATCGTACTCTTTTTCGAGCAGTGCCCTTTGTACCGTAATCCTTGCATTCATCATCTAAAACCTGCCTTTGTCAGTTATATCCCTCACTTGAAAATTTGTGAAATACTACTTGATCTTGAAAAGTAGACCATAAAGTTGTAAAAAAAAGTTTTTTTTTTCTAGGAGGTACGGAGCCAGGATCATACAGAAATTTTAGATTCAATTGATTTGAGCTTAAAACTTTGCCGTGGGCATTCCCATCATCTCGACTATCGTCATGGCAGTGCAATTTTGCATTTCGGTATCTTGGATCGGCAAATTCATTTCCAGTTCAAATGAGTTGCAATTTCCATCCCGACATTTCAAATTTTAAAGTAAGCAAATGGACGATAATTGAAGGTTCTCAAATTGTCCTTTTTAATCGCATCTCCGAATTATCCATAGTGGAAAACAGAACTGAAATACATTTGAAACATTGGTACCAACATATTTATACAGGCTGTTCGGAAACTCACCCGAAATATTGCCTTCTGGAAAATGAGGGGACTTATGTACTGCAACTTATAGTTTAGCTCAACCTTGAAAATCAAGTATCGTATTTTCGCAGCATATCGAAAACGGTATTGAATTTAACCACAGTATTCTGATGAATATTTAGTGTAATTAAGATCCTCAACATATTAAAAAACCATTGCTAAGATCGTCTGCCTACAATAAAATAATAGAGGCTGCCACCCTCTTATTGCATGCAATTGTTTTCCCGTAATGTGATATGGCATTTTATTGTTGTCGTCTAAACCAGTACGTCCTAGTTAACAAAGAAGGTCCTCATGCTGCAAGTGGCCAAGACCCACTATTTCCTTTTGAAACGCTCATAAATATGACAGTGGCGACATTACAGTTCCTGGCACGTAGGCAATACTTAAACACAAGGAGGCGGATCTTAAAGTCATAACTCTGCAGTAATGAAGCTATTTCGTTTGACCCTCCCCCCCCCCACGACGTTTTATGTTTTTGGCGTAGAGCACATGTGTGATGTCACGAATGTTGTTCAGGTATTGCCTACATAACATGCATCGTAATGTTGCACTTCTTTGATGACCTTCTTTGTTAAGTAGGACATACAGGTTTAGATAACCGCATCAAGATGCCATATCACAGGATGGCTAAATGGAATGGAATAGGTTTACTAACGTCCCCTGGTGTTATGCCTGAAGGCTTATCAGGGGACGGCTTATAAAACAACATAACCTAACTTAAACTAACACCCATGCCCTATCTAGGATTTGAACCTAGGGCCTCCCCCACCCCAGACCAGCGGCGGACTAACCAACTGCGCCAAGGGAGGTTGGGTATGATGGCAAACAAGTGTGTGTAATTAGAGGGTGGCCACCCATATTATTTGTATGTCGGTGGTTGGTCTTAACGCTCGTATGTTCACATGTTGAAGATCTCGATAACACTAAACATTGTTTCCCCGGCCGGGTCACCGGATTTTCGCAAGTGGGAATCGTGCCGGGCGATGTCATTGGTTGGTGGGTTTTCTCAGGGATCTCCCGTTTCACCCACCCTTTAATTCCGGTGATGCTCCATATTCACTTCAATCACCCTCATCGGCTCTCAATAACTTGCTGTTAATAGCCACCCAAATATCTTCACTCACTCACTAGACATTGTTCAGAAAATCGAGTTTTAATTCAACGCCGTATTCGATATGTTGCGAAAATACGAATTATAAACTCAATTTTCAAGTACCCGTGTCTCCCTTAGGAGTTGGGCTATGATATAAGTCGCAATACACAAGTCTCCTCATTTTCACAAGGAATTGCCTCCCATAATATTTCGGGTGAATTTCCGAACAACCTGTATAAAGGCATGTAAATATATTTTTATTATAGATTTATAATAACCGTATACTCATTATCGTTTTGAAACAACAAAAGTTATAGTGAGTGTGGTTTGGCCATACTGGCATGTAATTTAAAAAAATAATCTTCATACAAACCATGAATTTGAGATCATTGGATGTCAGTTTATTTAAGACATTCTGTAGATAATGAAAAATAAAACCTGGTGAGGAATTATACTACATATAATACTCATATTAATGAATTAAATTTAAATATATATATGTAACATATGAAAATTAATTCATCTTTCTTGAGGCAACTTCCGACACAAATCTTTCAAAATGTCATGCAGATAATTAACAAACAAACAATAAGTAACTTAGAAATTTGTACCGGTTTATTTCATAAAAGCGCTGATCACTCATGTCTGTACGAAAAAGAGTAATACTAAAAGGGTAATAGCTTGCAAGAAAGTGTCTCGACTGTTACACAGGTAATATAGCAGAACTGTGAAGAAATGCTATGCATAACAAGATGTAGTTCACATAATATGTTAATCTTTTCTATTAGCTACATCTTTCGAGGGAAAAAATAAGAAGGAAGGAAGTTACATAATGCTAAATGTGAAGCTAGAGCAAGGCTAGCCCGGGAATACAAAGACCTAGTATAGAAGCCTCTCGTGATACAGTAAGGAAGAATATTACACATTCTTAATCTGGTAAGGTTTGTTACGGTGCCCAAATCAGAAATGTGGAACTTTTGGGTATTCTACAAATTTGTGGTTAATAAAGTAAAGAGGGCCACTCCACTGCCAAGTCATAAAGAAGGTGGTGAGGCTACTGTCGATATAAAAGCGAGCAAGAGGCATCTGCGCTACTCTGCTGTCACAGACTCTCTCCCATACTGAAGAGATCGATTTGCTCGTCAAAGAGAGGTACTCAATAGCTGGGCCATTTTAGCTAAAGAATGGTATGGAATTTACACCAGAAGAGCTGAAGTTTATATATTTATATATGTACATACTTTGATTAACAGAAGGTGCAGCGCTTGATGCAGCTGGCACTCTACATGAGCGACAATATGGCCTTCTAAAATATTAAAGGCACACACTTTTTCCCTTCAGGATGTGATACAATTCGTGTGCAATATCACATAGTTATATCTCTCGGCAGTATTCTTGAATATTGTAGATGGATTTGATAATGCCTAAAGGCTGGAGGCAATGTGTCAGTTGAAGTTGAAAGTACTTTCTTGAAATCTATACGAGGTAATTCAGGACGTATTCGGTGACAAGGTCAGTATGTACATTGCAAAGCGTTTTCAAGTCCAGACGAGGTTAACTAAATTATGTCCATGGTAATCTGTCTGATCTTATGGAATATTATTTTAATTTACAGATTTCTAGAGATGCAGTTGCTGCCGGGAAGTACAACATATTCAGGTGATCGACTTATTCTAGCGTCAGCTGGGATGAAAAATTTCTATCATAAAGGAAAACATAAAGAATTGAACGAAAATAAGTATAGGTTATTTGAGTAAGTCAAAGTATTTTATTCATATAAAAGGGTAGATTTGTTGAAAATTTAAATGTAAAAATAAACTTTAAAAGACTTTAAAACCAAGCTATTAGTTATAAATTAACTAAAAAGATAAAACTAATTATATCAGTATTTACAGAATTTGTAGAACTTGTAAGACATGGTCGAACAGCTACAGACAAACAAACTACAGATTAATTTTTTTATCAATTTATATTTATTATATAAAAGTTTGGCGCAATATAGAATGTATACCTCATTTACGTAAGCGTAGTAAGCATATATCTTGCATAAGGCTCTTGACTCTTTGTGCCAAACTTTAATATACTAAATACAAATCACTTGACAAAGACTTTGCTTACAGTGAACTGAGTGCTGAGAAATATGAGGGAGTGCCCAAACATGGACCTATACAGTCACACCAATTTCGAAAACATGCGACTACCCCTGTTGACTCATTATGACAGGAAATGCATGTACAGTGTTTAAGCGCTTGTGCCTTCGCTTATATACCACTCTAAAGGGCAAGTTCACACGGAATAAAGTTGTATTCGGTTAGTTCTGTTCAAATTGTGTTCTTACTATAGTATTGTTAATGTATATGTATATGATGTGTTCCTTTTTATACACTTTAGTTTTATGCACAGTAATCATGAAAATTAGTTTTTTTTTTATATCATAAAATATAAGGTAATAATTTCATCACAAATTACTACATTGGACCTCAAATGGGGACGAAAAATATAGTGATACATTTTATTGACTATTAAAGAAGATGGAAAAAATGTTACCAGTAAAATTTGCTTGTAAATAACAAAAAATGCTATCATGAAAAAAAAATCTCAGTGCATGGCCAAAGTCATTCAAAAATTTTACTCTTGTGATCACTCTACTTTTGTTTGCGAGTGACCTCACTCTATGCTGAGAAAGCGTGCTGAGTGAACGGTTCCAAAAGTTTCCTCGCGCAGAGCAGCGACATTACGTGCGTCTCTGTTCTAGACGTTAATTTCTTTCAATTTATACTTCAGATATACCTACGTTTGTTTCTGCTAATCTGGAGTCGCAAAGCGCTACCTACATATCCAGCGAGTTCCTGGGAAAATGGGAAAATAAACTATTGTTGCAGCACGCTCTGGTTTCGCTTCGTATCGCTCCCTCCCTTTCTCGACAGTCGGCAACAGCTTGGTACAGCTGACACGCGACCAGTGAATTGGAAAGTCCTTGCAATACTGTCGTCCAGTGATCTCAGCTTTGGGGATAAATTTTAACTACCTCCACAGAAGCTCCACACTGGAGCTGAAACACACTGAAGCTCCACAACTCCTTTTGTGCTTCTCTCTCCGCGCAGCACAGCTAACAGCCGGAATGTAATATCAACCAAGGACAACACACGAGTGAAACGAGTCTGGGAATATGGAACGAAGTATGAGAGAGACAAAGATAGATATCTAATATGGTACTGGATTAAAACTAATGAACTTCGTTACACTGATAACGAAGTCAGTGTGCGCTCGATACATCTAATGCATTAATGTGAAAACGTTATTTAGGTAATAAATCAGAAGTTATTTATTAAATAACGTTAATACAATTTTTAAAAACCTGGAAAATATATTTCATAAGGCAACATTTTATGACAGACTATCTTACCAGTCACAAAACAATTACAAGCAGGTTATAAAGTTATCGTGAACGAGCAACACCTAAAGAAAGTAGACTACATAGTAGGCCTACGTAGCTTCTAACGCAATGCAAGTAAACTAAATAGAGAGTTTTTAGTTTTTTAGGTAGAGAGAATATAAGATTTAATTTTTGTAAACATCTAAAACTGTGATTCCTCTGCAGGCGACGAAGAACGCAATTTCAACAACAATATATCGCAGCAAAAGCCTGCAATATTAAAGTAAAAATAAATAGTACAGTCATTTATATTCGTATTAGGTTGGACACTTTTATTATCGTTTCGAAACAGACACCATTTGCAACGTCGCATACCTGTAAACGTACAAAACAACGTGTAATTAGGAAAATTTTGTTACAGGAAATAGAGAACGATTTGCAAAATCGTGAAATGATATCTTAAAACATCCCTTGTTACTACAACTGGTAATTCTGGTACCGACCGCGAATTTGCCGTTTTCCGTTCTTCTTGTCCTGTTAATGATGCAGTATACACAATGGGGTTAACCTCGTAGAGTTTGCGATTATCTTGGGATGACCAGAGCAACACACCACTCCCCCCTTCATACTTCATACTTTCCACCACCCTTACTGGACCGTAATTCTCTTCCCTTTGAATCCCGCACACTGATGGTGAAATTTTCCCTCATGTATCAGGAGCCCTATCTCTGAAATCAGCAACAGTCTCCCTAATAAGTAAACTGATCCATTAGGTATTTGTTGCTACTGCCATCATACATTCTCAAACCAAATACCAGATTTAGCTAACAATTTATATATATATATATATATATATATATATATATATATATATATATATATATATATATATATATATATATAAAAGTCAGTATAGGAAAGTTCATCATTTACAACTGATGTTTGTCGTTTTTTTTTTTTTTAATCTCCGCAGCCCAAGTGTATATAGGCCGTTCACGGTAAAGTGAGCACTTTTTAAGGCCCTTCTGAATTTTTCATCCAATTTCCATCTTCCTGCTGCTTTTTAATATAAACATTGCAATGTGGCCAATAAACACAGTGAATACATTTCACCACCCTCAAAATTTAATGCCTGAGGCGGCAATAAGTATATTAATTAGTGGTTGGGAGGGCCTTAAAAAGTGCTCACTTTACCGTGAATAGTCTATAGTTACCTTTGTATATTTCCTAGCTACCAAAGAACATCACGGAATGTAGAACACTACTACGCAACTTTTTCGTTCTCTGTGGAAGTGGCATCGTTTCATTGATGGTAATCAGTCAGAGCCTTGGAATTGACATAGAGGAAATGGCGCCAATACTGTTGCAAGACACCCGAGGAGCTTATCCGAGGTCGTGAGGGATTGAGGTCATAGTAAAAATAAAGGAACCAAATTTCATTTTTAATGTATTCACACAGCTATTATTTACAGCATTAATTTATCTATCTCCAATATTATCTATCTCTTTTTATTTCTCAGTGAGCGGAATGCTTTATGTCTATTTCAACTCTAATGACTACCTCCTCAATGTCGCTGTTTGTTTGTAGTCAATTAACTCATACTCATCATTATAGTATCCACTCATACTATCGTTACATCTGGGGTTTCAATTTGAGTTACTCCTTTAATAAGGAAAACACAAGTACGGAGAGATGTTTCAACAGCATTTATTACGCCGTACGTCTACATAATATATACAATCTGTTCTGAGGTCTCCGCCTCCTACAAAACACGTCTATCATCCAGACCTGTACATCACACACTGCTTTGTCATTGCCCTACTTTTTCGTTTGAGACCAGTACCTCCCAACTTCTGCTAGGGCGAGAGTTCAGATTCAACCAATTGCACAGTTCGTTTCCATATTGGGAGGCACTCTTACACTTGTGACCTTCTTGACGTCACTGCACACGTCATGGGACTCCCCCGTCACATGATCTGAGCTGTCCTCATGTACTCAACAATAATAAAATAATACACCCTTTTAGTAAAGTCTCAAATGTTTACAGGAAGTGTATAAAGTTTATGTCTTTCCTTATTTTAGCATATTAAAACTAGCATATTCTACATAGTACTATTATGTAACAATAATTATGGTTGATAACATAGCATAGTATTACAGTGACTTAATATATAATTGAGTATAAAAATCGAGGGCTATAACACTCCAGTCTAATAAACCAGCCTGCCAGTCGTACTCTTCACTGCTCTGATGCTCGCAGTCACAGATTTTCCTCACGCTGGTCACTTCCGGCGCTACTCGTTGCTCTTCTGGCACGTCGCTTAAAATGTCGCACAATCGCCCAGACTTCCGATTCTCATAAGCTCCCGGCTCGGAGGCCCGTCGTAGTTTTATAATTTCGCTGGCCTTGATCTGGAAAGTCCAGCACCCCGAGTCACGCTGAGAGAAACTAGGTCAGTAGTAATGACCAGAACATTCGATCAATGATATCTCAAAGACACCCGATACCGAAGGTCGGAAGTGGCACGCGCCCTGACAGGCATAACACGCACGCTTTGAAGTAAACATTCTTTTGTGAGACGCCGCCGCGTCTATAGCGCGCGCGTCCATAAATCATCCGTGCCTCGCACGCTGGCAGAGCGGCCGCCTGTAACAATACATTTAAAGTATCTCATATCCAATAGGTCATCCAGACAAGACACTGCACAAATGAATGGTATGAATTACATTTTTTATTGGGGTACAATATTCTAGAATTTTCATGTTTATTGTAATGTATGCTCTTAAATACTTCAAAATTTTCGAGCACTAAAATGATGCCTCTGGAGTAACCATTTCCGATTAACTATCTGAAGTATTAAAACAAATTTTTCTGTAAAACAGTATCTTATATTATTAATTAGTTACAAAATCACGTGTATTGGTTGTGGAAGTGGTTATGAGATAACGCCAGTGACGCGGTGTGAGACGATTTTCCTGATAAGACTCGTTATTCAATTAGAGGATCTGAAATCCATTGGTATGGAAACCACTCTAATTTGGAAACTCCGGCCGTGTAAGAACAATTTTCATGCATGACTTCAGAACGTCAAAACCGATATTACACAAAACTGTTGTCTGCAACCACATTCAGTTTGGTGTCTGCGCTGTTTTTCACTACGCCTCGACACACGTTCTCCTGATAATTTTAGCACACGTGACTCCGAATTAGCAATGGTAGTTACATTTCTGAGACTCTGTGCAGGTATTCAGAATGCGTTTAGTTTACTTATCTCCTCCCATCAGTGTTTATCACATTTATTATTTCGGTTGATATTCCATTGTTACCAATGAGACACTATGGGGTTAAGCATAATGACCTACACAGACTCAAGTATGACGGAGTGTGACGCCGCGTAAAGGTAAAATGAGCGTGAAAAAAAAAAAAAAGGTAAGTATGATGAAAGTATTTACTAAACAATAGTTTATTTTTGTCTTTACAATTATATAAGGCGATGTGGTAACTATAATACAATATAATAATTATTTTTGTTTGTTTAGCCAGAGAAACCGGCAAATATAAAACGACAACAATCTTTAATTAAATCCCCATATGCAAAATTTATAATTCTCAACATTCAATGACTTATATGTACCGACTGAAAATGATGAAAGAAACGGGACAAAGCAATCTAAATATAAGTAGAAAACTAAACCCCCCTCCATGGCCGGCCCGAAACTTTACCAAAAACAATGAAAAATTAACCATACGACTCACACGAAGGTAGCAGTTAAGAAAAAAGGCATTAACGAGTTACAATTAAAAATGGTACTCCATGACCTAGGGCTTGATGTGCACTGCTATCAAAACTCAATAAAAAAAATAAAAAAAAACAAGAACAAAAACTTAGGAAAATGTTTAAGAGGAAAAGGTGCTTCAAGACACCGGAGCTACCAGCCTGCCGTCTGGTACCCTTGTAGTAATAATCATTCTAGTCTGCTCAGACCTAACAGAAATATTACAAATTACTGGCAGACAAAAATTACAGCACTTCGTAAAAAACACTTTATTAAAGTTTAACATGAACAAGCGGCCAAAGCACACAAATGTCTGCCTCAGAATTTTATATATAAAAAAACAGACTGCATAACTTGGTGCATGTTGCCGTAGAACACTATAAATACTTATGCCGACCAGGAATAATAGCTGAAGCACCATGACCCCACAGAAGTGAGCGACCTCTCAAGTGTCAGGCCCGGTATACACATACACAAATTCACCCCCTCTTTCAGCGCGACGCACACTTCCCTGAAATGCGCGGCGCAAGGTTCAACAGGAAAAAGGACGAATCCAATTCGATGGAACAGCCTTGCAATCAGTTGAGGCCTAGCTTAAGCTTTATCAACCGAACATGCAGCTCGTGGCGTCGGTGGCAGCGGCAAGTGGGACACCAGATTACACTAGGTGACAAAAAGATGTTTGCACCTTCATAGTTTGGCACCCAAAACTGTTCCGTTCAAGCAAATTCAAAAGACGAATAGGGTAACGTGCGTATAATGAATTAGTGCGTGAATTTCGTTGAAACGGATTTCGGATCTGAGTAAGTGGAAGTAGAGATACAGGCATTTTTAAAGTTCCTCAATCAGTTCGGAAAAAATGACTAACATACTTAGAGTGAGAAATTCTAGCGACTTCGGTGCGGGTGAAGCGAGTAGTGGCGGAATACAATGGTAGGGTAAACGGGAGAACACGTAGGAAACCAAATGGGGAACGGAAACGTCCGCCACGTTTCCCTCGTGCGAAAATGCGGATCTGGCCCTCTGGGAATCAAGCCCGGTTCGCCGTGGTGGTGGTGGGCAAGTGGTATAACAACTACACCACCGCGGACAACTTCAAACAAATTGTCATGTTTCACATAGCATAATAAATTAAATCAATGGTATTATGATCTTCTAAAGTGGAACTAACCAGACGTCAAAGGCGTTCTAATTCAATTGATGAGTATATGTAGTGCTTATCTTTACTGTCATTTTATTTTCAGCTTCGGAGCGTCAAGAAGGGAGTAATCTACACGCATTAACTATTAATACAATAATATTTAATTCAAAAATTTTTGTTTGTGAACGGGCGCACAAATAAAGTTCCCGTAAAAAAAAGTTTTAGAAATAAAAATAATAACAGAAGTTAGACTTACCGTAGAAGACTACAATATCATAAATTGGGAAAGCTGGTAAGTACTGATGTAATAATGGGCAATTCGCGTTTTACAAACAAAATAAAACAAAATTAAAGGAGAGTTCTGTATAAATAATAGTCCGTGTTTCTGAATCAACTAAGTATTATAACGTCTCATTATGTAGAACATCTAATTAGTATTGTGAAGCCTTACGGTGGTATGGAAATATAGCATACGAGTACACACATGTTTATTTTATAGAAATGCTATTGCTGTGACGTGTCCTACACATAAGTTTATTATTCAGTAATTTTATTTTTTATATTTATTTTATTTTACATATTTATTACTTCACACGCAGCAGTTGAGAGGTTATTATTCATATATTCAATATTACGTATTTACTCTCGCCCATGGACTGCTGACTACTGAAACATTTAAGCAAAGGGTCGTCCGCCCTGTACACAAAGCAACGTTTCCTTTTGATTAAATCACATAAACAATGTATGAAAGATTTTCACCAACTGTGATTCCTGTATAATCCACATGATCCTTGCATATGTAGATAATGCAGCGTTTGTCTTTTTGTGAGTTTGTCCTGGTTGAATGTATTAATAATATCCTGCGGTTCCAATTGGTTGATGGTTGTGTGTATATAGTCTCTTCAATATTTATTCCTAGGTTAGAGTCGATTGGTAATTTGTTTGTAAATATTATTTATTTTTCTAAGTGAGAAACTGAATAATTTCAGCTGCTTCATGCGTTTGTTGAAAATTTGCTCATTGTTTGCGAGACGCCGCAACATTTTTCTATGTTTCCACTAGGTTTGTTGTGGAATATTATTTTCATTTTCTGATAGCTCTGCAGGTGCAGAATCTTTAACGTCATGTTTTATGTTCTGTTACAAATGCAATTATGTGGTGGGTGTTAAGAGGTAACACTTCAAGAGCAGCGAAGTGCTACGATGTGCCTGTAGTGACTTTGTTTGTGTTTGGTAAACGTGTGTTGCATGTGTGAGCAAGGACGACACCGTTCAGTCATTAGGTGCGAGTACCTGATGAACTTATTCCAGGGCGCGACGAGTTGTTTATGTAACACCACACGCAACTTTCACATGAACACACGCATTGTTTACTTTGTCGCAGCTGATGTCAACGAGCACATCAGAGCTAAATATCCGTCCATCCTAATAGCGTAATGTTTTGGACGCTCAGTGAAGTACTAATACATGCATGTTTACAGCAACGACTTGAAGCGGGGTGAAGACTTTCCCAGGGCCCTAACACGCCCGACCCGACGCAGCTGCTGGAGACATATACCCGACCGTATACAAGCTTCTCAGAGCACTGATTAACATTCCCGCGCAAGAGAACGGTTTCGGCGCTTCATCGTTGTGTGGGGGGGGGGGGGGGGGGAGGTGAGTTTGTTTGCCCCGATTGGCTGAGAGAAGTCAGCTGGTGCAACGATTACCTCTTTATACGGCCATCGCCCTTCTTCGGAGCGTGTCATTTGACCCGGATGAAGGAGACTTGGGGAAAGAAAAACGATAAATAAAAGTGCTATTGATGCAGCCGTGTTATTTTTCTTTCGCAAAAAAAAAAGGAATAAAGAAGAGCAGACTCCTTGCTAACAAGCCTAGCACTGGAAGATATAATCCCATTGTTAAAAGTTTTCAGAGAACGATTCCCTTCATGTACTGAGTTGCATGTGCATTTAAGCTGTTTATTTTATGCTTACTTGATATCAGTGTATATGATTTGTCCCATATGTCAATATCTCTTATCGTATGAGTTGTAGAGAGCACATAACATGTAAACTAAGTACAGATCCAGTTTCTTTTGTAGACGATACTTTGATATAAAACTTGTGCGTCCTTGCTCATTATTATAATCATATTCACCGGGAGCAAAGTCTGGGGAGGCTTATGTAACGTCTCATTATGTAGAACATCTAATTAGTATTGTTAAGCCTTACAATTGTATGCAAATCTAGCATACGAGTACACACATGTTTATTTTATAGAAATGATGTTCTTGTGACGTGTTCTACGCATAAATTATATTATTCAGTAATTTTATTTATATTTATATTTCATTTTACATATTTACTATCGTACACGCAGCAGTTGAGTGGTTATTATTCATATATTCAATATTACGTATTTATTTGCATATTGTTAAGTTTAGAACTACATGTTAATTTGTTTAAGTTGATAATGGTTGATAACAACGTATTGATTGTAATAACAAGCCCTACGTCACACAAGTAAATTCAATTCATTTAACAGACGCCAAATTGAGTTGTTGAAAGGATGTTCTGGTCTCCATCTTGATTGAAATGGGTCACTAATGTAACAGGTGGGGTAGACCTGAGCTCCGTCTGGACACTGAAAAATTATAATTTAAAAGTGAGTTTGACCCCGACAAATATGCTCCGTTTTACGTAAATAGCCGGCAGAGTGTTTTAAAACTGTCTGAAGAGGGCTTAGGAGTTTTGAAATGCATAAATATAAGGTTTCTTATCACCGCCATACTACGTGACCGTTGGTCCAGCGGTGGAGTGCTAAAGACGTTTCCTGCTAACTACACATTTAATACAACACTTTATTGCTGATCACACAATGTCTGAAAATAAGAACTTGTATTTCACTCTACCGAATTTTGACATTGCTAGCCAGGAACATTTTATTCAATGTAGACGCATAGGCAGATTTCTTGTAAAATGTAACGTGTGAGTGTGATTACTATTTGAACATTAACCAGACTTTCTGCACACTAAAACATGTTTAATTTGGTACGGACTTTTAAAAACTGCGAAGACTTTAATTGTGGTTGGAAAGCATACACACACAATTGCTATTTTTGACAGACATACAGAGTTTTAAATTTAATATTCTAGTCCAGCTGCTGCGTGGTATTTGTAAATATTCTGTGGTTACAATATAAAGTTGGAAACATGATTAAAATTGAGAAAAAATTTCGTTTGCATTAAACTCCACTTCACCCTTGGACTTCTTTGATGGATATGGTGGTAGTTAGTTTCTTCCCAGAAAATATTTAAAGTGTGACATATGTATAGCTGTGTGGAGGCGGAAATAAGCCTGGATACAAGGAAACATGTTGGTAAGATGTAAGTCTGTTGATGTTTTTGTGGTAATTTTTAGTATTTTGCAGTGCGTCACCTACACATTCAGTTGTTTGTTTGCAAACCCTGCCTACATTTTGCATAATAATTACACATATAAATATCTCTCTATGTGTCTTCACATACATCAAAGAACTCCAATTCTTTTCAGTATCATCAAGAAATACAAAGGGTCAGAGCTGAGTGATACGTTATTACAGTTCGCTTGTCTTCATAAAATTTCACGTTCGTGTTTCATTTATAAATACACGCTAAACAATTTTGTTGCATCACACAGGATTTTGAAAGACAATTTGTAAAATAATCGAAAAATCGTACTGACTTAAGTATTATATGTACTGCCTTTAAATATTTTGACAAAAAAGTGATAAAACGTTTTAGACTTTTAATAAATTACGGGAATATGTCTGGGGAAAGTATCCACACAGTAAAAAATGTCTGTGCTTTGGAAACTAAATGCCAAATATTTTCTTGTATCTCTACAAATATAATATTGTATATCTACAACACATTATTTTTGAAAACATACAAAACTGTTTATGTAGCTCAGTATTTATAATTAACGTGAAGTCTACTTCATTTGCTAGTTAGAACTCAATATTAGTTTTAAATGTTCCCAGCTAAGATTTATGACAAATTTAGTCTTCAATATTTGAAGTGTTACAAGAACAATTTTGGAAACCAGTTGACAATTCCTTGTACATTTCTTACAGAGCATATTACAGAGAATGATAGAAGCTGGCGCAAACATCAAACAGCTATTTCGCGATCGCAAAGTAAAGAAACAATCACAAATTGTAAACACAGTGTTACTGGTATGCAATACTATGCGTTGCTTTTGACCAGTCTCTAAACCACGCGACAAATGATCAAGGTACACGTGCACTTAAGGAAACAATGGAACAACACTAGTAGATAGCCACTATACAAAACCTCCACTCGCATATAATATACGCATGTGTGCTAAATTCTTCACGAGCAACGCCTACAATAGAAAGTTATATCTGTACAGAAAAAAGTGCATACCGCTCGTTCACGTGCTTATATTTATTAAACATGCCGTCGAAGCATGTACGACTAATTGGTCGAAAATAACCGTTGTGTCACCTAAAGCGTAAAGGTGTCTAATTATCGTAACAATTTTTGGCACCGAGGTGCGATAGTGCGCGTGGCTACTCGAGCCCCGAACACATGCCGCCTGTCAACAGTAGGGATGGGCCAAACAGTTACTTTCGTGTAACGTGTTCCACAGTTCCAGGAACATGTTATTTTTGTCACATGTTACTGCAAAACAGTTCTCGCCTGTCCCGACGTTACGGAATATAACGATTACGTTGTTCAGTGTTCCAAGGCTCGCCGTTCAAGAAATAACGTTCGCGCACGCGCACTGTTGCAATCAAACCAAGACGTTCCAAAAAGGAACTTTTGCGCATGCGCACACTCCCAGTTGCCAGCCGAAACGTAAGTGAAACTTGTGCGACTGCGACCAATCAGAACAGAGCAGTCTGAGTTGTTGGCGGGAAACTGTTATTTACAGTAATGTAAGTATATATAAATAATACTAAAATGCGTATGTGTGCACATGCTAACGATTTTATTTGTTCACAAAAATAAGCTTCTCTGATAGAAAATGTCGGCTTTGAAGTATGATTTGTTTAAATATAGTTGTGATATACGAGGTTAGGTTTGGAACAAAGTGTTCCGGCTCCTCGACCAGACTCTTATTACAATCTCAAACTCCAATAAGTTGACTCTCAGCTAACTATCTAATTACCTGGGGTGCGAGCTTGAAGGCGTCAAATAATCATTCTGATAATTTACAAAACAACACATTTCATCTCAGCTTGAATTACAGTAAAATATAGAATATTATAAAGATAAAATGTAAGCAGTTGCTTGGTCGGATTCCTCTGAATATTTCTGCAAGCAAAAGGACAAAGTATTATAGCTGAGATAATACTATACATTCAATTAGTTTATACCCTTAGATCGCTGCGCGTAGCTTTCCCTAACTGAACCGGCCTGCACCGGGAAACGAGATTCACCTGCCACTGAATAATTTATCGACCACGCACGAAGCTCCTCCGTCGTGGGATGATCCAGGTGTCCTCGCAGCTGACTGGCTGACGTCCTCCGTCGTCCGGTGTCTCCTGCTCACCGGCTTGCAGACGCCCTGCCCTGGAGTCCGTCACTCCTGAGTACGGTAGTGTTGGGGGGGGGGGGGGGTCTGACCCGGAACTGAACGCCTTTTTATACGTGCCTCTAATGACGTCGTTGCCTCTCTGCAATTCGCCCTGCCTTCCGCCGTCGGTGCCATAACCTCAACAGCGTGGTCGGCGTAGGGTACACCTACTGGGGTGCCGCAGGTTCGGGTCCCGGTGCTCACAACAAAAGGCAGAAAACTAGACGTTCCAAAAAAAAAAAAAAATAAGTTTTATGCATGCGCAGAATTCACGCGTCGAGGCAATCCAAGACGTTCCATAAAATAACGCTATGAACAATGGAACGTGTTATTTGTGTAATGTGTTACCAAACTGTAACAGTTTATTTTTATAATCGTTACGTTAAATAACGCCCATCTCTAAACAGTTGACAATAAACCCTCGAAGAAGACACATCTCGCCCACACCAGCAAGCACCTACGACCTCTAATTCTTTATTTTTTATTTATTTTTTTAACTTCAAGTATAGTATTTTCGATGGCTAACAAACTTCACTTTGCTGAATAATTCGCTAGGGTGCCAGGCGGGACCTGGCGTCCCTCCTGCCTTGGTAGTTTTCTCTAGCGGTGCGAGTTTCGAGTGACGTGAATAATAAACGAACTACTGCGACGTTGTTCTTCCCTTGCCTGTCTCGTTAAGCTGACTGTTCGTGTCTCTGCATTAATGGAAGATTTTGAACTGTTTACTTTGAATTCGAAATAAAAATAACGGATGGAATAATATGAGACTTGAATTTTTTGTGTTTATTTATTTATATCGTGCGCTTTATTTAAGTTCATGTCTCTACCGAGCGAGTACAACCGGCTGTAGTTTCCTGTCACCAATTCTGACTTCTGCGATATCACAGTATTATATATATATATATATATATATATATATATATATATATATAGATATATATATATATATATATATATATATATATATATATATATATATATATATATATATATATATATATATATATATATATTCGATGCACATGCCGAAGTTGTTCTTACGGAAAATGATGCATGAAAGCAGTATATTTACCCGATTTTCCTTAGAAGTCGTTTTCCAAAGGGTTTGTAGAACTTTTTGCTCGACAAGACCCAAATAATAATTTTCAACGCCTTTTTACGTTGTCAGATATTTACTGCCGTCATTATTTTTTTCTTATCTTCAATCAGTGCTCCGAGAATAACGAACACAGCGAATTTGTAACAATGTAAGAAGGTGCTCAAAATTTATATTTACGTCTTGTCGAGCCAAAATTTTTGAAAAATCCTCTGTAAAACAAGTTATTACAAAAATTATATAAAAATACGATTTGAGTATACCATTCTCCTTAACGCTTACACATTCTTCTAGGGCTGGTACACGTGAAAAAACTGCAGCAATATTTCTTACTATGGGCTATTCACGCTAAAGTGAGCACATTTGAATGCCCTCTCATTTGGAACGCCAATAAACATATTTTGTCTTAGCCCTAGACGTTAACTTCCGAGTGCAGTGGAATATACACACTGAGTTTATTACTTACATAGCAAAATTTATTTAAAAAGGTGGTTAATGGTTAAAAAATAGCTGAAAGCACAAAGTAACTAGCTCCTCAAAAGTACTCACTTTACCATGAGCAGCCTATAGGCATTAACAACACACCTGTTTTCTCACCGTTTTCATTTGCATTATTTATAAATGAAATATTATAATTTATCGATCAGAAATAAGTACAAGTTAAATTTAACCAAAAAATAAGGTACTTTTATGTTAACACACGTATAAAACGCTTGTGATTCATCACATATTTAAGGAAACGACCAAACGCGCCATAAATGTATAGGCCGTTCACGGTAAAGTGAGCACTTTTTAAGACCCTTTCAGAATGCATTAACCCCTTATAAAATATTTTTATTGCAACATCAGAAGTTATCTTCTGAGAGTGGTGAAATATGCACACTGTGTTTATTAGTCGTATTGCAATGTTTATATTAAAAAGTGGCAGAAAGTTAGAAATAAGTTGAAAGGAAAATTTTAGCAGGGCCTTAAAAAGTGCTCACATTACCGTGGACAGCCTGTAGTGATTTTTTTCAAACGTTTGATTCAAAAAGTGTGGAGTAATTGCGACTTAGAATATACAAGATCTGACGCATTGAGAGTTAATCAACGTCCCACGCCCTCTTAAACGTGATACACGAACCAAGTGCGAACGGAATGAAGGTGGTTCGCGTAGACAAAAGGCGGTGTTCGCTCGAGGCTGACACCAGTCTCCTCTGTGTGTGGTTAATTAGGGCGTGTTTCCGTCCCTAGCGTGTTGCGCTCCCACCCCCCCCCCCCCTCCACCAACAGACCCGCGCTGTATGAAGACGGCAGCTGTGCGGGCTCTCGTGACGACTGTTCTCGTCAAACGTCCTTGCTCCGCTGCAGCCTCCCGTTGCCGGGGCAACTGCGTCCGCGCGCCTTCGCACGTCGTCCCCTCGGAACGCAGAGATAAGCGAGTCGCTTCTGCGCGCGGGGAGCGGACAGCCCGAAGAAAAGTTTGCAACCTGACAGCGGCGGTAAAGGCTGTCCGCGATAAAGTGAGAACTTTTTGAATTCAACCCTGGAAAAAAATCACCGCTCCTACCTGCACATATTTTAACGGGCGCACTGAGTGACATGCGCCCAGTAAAGTTGGTAATGATGGTGGGAAAGTAGTTCCATATATTAACGTCGAATAAAAAGTGTCAGGTAATCATTTGTGATAACCTAAATTATTTCTTTCACTTTCAGTTATTTTTTTACAGCATCGGAGTGTAAAAATGAGCAGATTTGTAAGATATTTACTTTTCTAATAATTTAACAGTTTCACTTGGCCGACGCATGAATAAAGTGATGAGGCCCGTGGCAATGTTAATCTCACATAAGGCAGAATAATACACAACGTGCATGCAAGTAGATATTAAGCAGGGATTTCAAAAGTGCTCAGTTTACCGTTAACAGCCTATAACAGCAGGTATAGTCAATTTTCGCCTCGTGCAAAGGAGGCTTAATGAAGTCTCGAAAATTACGCCAAATGGCAACTCCAATAATGGTGCAGGTTATGCAGACTTCCTCTCACTCTAAGTTCAACACCGTGACGTCAACAGGATGGCTGTCCTGCTCACTTTGCACGGAGAGCTCGGCTAGTTGCTGACATGCTATACCCCAGACGGTGGATTAGGCGAATGTGTCCTGCAGTTTGGCCACCACGTTCTCCAGACTTGTCCCCAAATGACTTCTTTTCGTGGGGGAGAATTAAAGACATAGCCTACCGCGTGGATCCAACAACGAGGGAAGACATGAAATACAGAATCAGAGCAGCATGTGGATCTGTCAGCAGTGCTGAGGTCTGCCCAGCAACCGCGAACGTAAAAAGATCAGAGTTATGTCTGATGCAGGGTGGTCGACGTTTCGAACACTTATGAAGAGTGCTGTGTGCGAATGACACCCGATTTCCTTTCGATTGTGCGCGAACTAGGTATGCGCGCCAGTAAAGCACTATATTTCGTTGATTTCGTTTTGATTGTACGCACGACAAACACGTTTTCGTTCAATTGCATTATAATGTGCGTAAACTACGCACGTCAAAAATCATAACCATTATTAGATGTTTTATATTTATTGTGCATAAGCTATGCTAGTAAGTGTTGTTTCCCTTTAGACGATCTATCCAACAATACCTTATACGAGCCCTGTTCCCATTTGATATTCCAACACGCACCCGCATACCCTTACTTCCTGTATGTTCTCTGGGGAACGTGATTACTACCAATCGATGCCTCTTACAGGGTATAGTTGTCAATGTTTCTTCGTGAACCCCCGGGTGTCGTGTTATTTCCGAGAAAAAATAAGAGGGGAGTGATGTGGGTAGCGTGAATCACGCCTTAAGTAAACTAATCACGTTTCCATAGTTAAGGGTGAATCAAATTCTCAGAAACTTGGGTGGTTCACATTTTCTTCAACTAGCCACTAATTACTACCGGAAAACACCTGTTTCCTTGAATATATATATAATTTAAATTGAGACTTATTTGTAAAGCTAACTTATTCCAACGTCTAATAGTGTATTTGTTCTACTAAAGTGTAGAATCACTTGAATTCGCATATCCATACCCAATGCACGTATATATCGACATTCCAATTTTTCTAAACACTCTTTTATTTCGTTAAAATTATTTATATCGCGATTTGAAAATTTGTATACCAGAAAAAGTAGCGCCAGAAAAAAAAAAAAAAGTTAATACTGTGGTGTTTTTTCGCTCACGAAAATGATGTGCTCACACACCCTCCGGGACCAAGGGCTGAGTGTGCCAGGACGTTAAATAAATAATCGCCAAGTTCTTTTTGGCGTCCCCATTGTTGTAGTCTCTCTCCTACTCTTCCCCCTCCACAAGAGCCTTGAGAACATTGCAGTGCCAGGACCATCTGACTCCAACCCCTTCAACAGCTCGTCCCCCACGTGAGCAGAACAACGGGATGAGCCCTGTCCCAAGGGACGAAACAAGGAGCGAGCAGGGGGGCAAAACGACGTGAGAAGGCAGGGAGGGGAGTTTTTTTTGGAAGGTTGGTATTATTTATGAATGCTACGCGATGCGCTACACTTGCCCGAAGGAGCTCATGTTCTCAACTCCAGGTCAGCAGTCTGCCCCCGTTCTGCCCGAAAATTCTCTCTCGCCATAAAGAAATTCCCTATCGAATTTGAACACGAAAATTGTATTCAGTGCTTCTTATGTACATGTGCTAAAAAGGGAAATAATCTGAATCAGCGCTCTTAAGACATGTTTCGCAAACTTACCACGTCGTTGCAAACACGTACTGAGAAAACACGAATGTAAAGTGGCCACTTCCTGCATACATTATTTTGTTAAGGGAAGAGTAAAATACGTAGCAAGGTTCACAGCAATGTATACAGTAATAGAATTTCTGTTTTGACACCCTGATATATAGTAAATTTCTCATGTTTTGTATACGTTAAAAACCTCCATTACGGGTTAAAAAGTTTGCTGGAAAAGCATTTTAAAATGTTTTGGCACTCTGCTGTGTAGGTACACAAGGGCAGATTCCAGTCATCGATATATTTCTCTAGTCATTTTATTTCAGTGACATACAATTCAAAGTTTGTCTTTTACTTGACAAGGCTATTAAATCATACATGTTTAACGTCGCCCAAGCGCTAGCCGATTAGGTAATTATTTATGGTGACGGGTCCGCAATCCCGGGGAATCGGGATACGTCCGACCACCGCGGATAATCTCAGGCTAACACGATAGTTGGCCACAACCGAACCCGAAAAGTCTAACACTACGTTGCACCTTTAACATCCTGCTAACACTTGAGACCCTTGTACTTGGAGCATCATCCTTGGGAATCCAAGTCAGCGCCGGAACAGTGTGCCTCAGTGATGTTAGGCGTACCATTATCGTGGTACTTATGCCATAGTTAGACATGTGTACCATGTACCATGACGAGGTCGTCATACAATAAAATTATGCAGCTAATGATTCCGAGGTATAATAACAAATAATCAGTTTGTAGTCTGCTTGGTTTAATAATAGGGTGTGTGTATATATATATATATATATATATATATATATATATATATATATATATATATATATATATATATATATATATATATATAATATATATATATATATATAATATACTCCGTGGGTTTAATACGAAAGCCGAACACCTATGATTTATAGGCGAATTAGAAGTTGAACTTTTGTATGTTTCACGAATGAGATATCCAGATCGAAATGTATCAATATTCTTCGGGCTTCTGGCGATGTTCCGTTGTTACCTCTTAGTTTCTATGCAGGTAGAGGTTTTGGTGGAATTGTTATTTTGTGATTTACAAACAGGCGATGTTTCAAGTATTGCTTTTATTAAATTTCAAATATTTGATTTGTGCTTGATATCGGTAGAGTGACGTTCAAACATATGTTGTGTAATGAAATTAAAACAAACATAAAATTGTTATTTTACGCGTTTGTTATAAATGTACTATAATTTTGTGCCAGTTTGAATTCCCCGCGCCCTGACAGAACACTGACGATATAACATTCCTCGTGTGCCTCTCACTTGTTACGAGCGCTTCTACGAGCGCCCGGAAGCAGCCTAAGGTGGAGCCAGCCAGAAGGGGACGTGAGAGCGTGTTTTGAGAGGGGCGAGTAAACAGAGCTGCCCCAACAAGGACATCGCCTCCGGACCAGAGCGGGGCGGCGTCGCCCTACGTCACCGCCGCAGCCGAGACGCTGGGGATCCGTGGCTGGAGGTACAATCTCTGCGAGCTGCTGCTACTGCGAGCACCCACGCGCATTGCGATCGACATACTTCTTGCTGTGACGTAAAGAAATCAGTGGTAAGCGAAAGTGCGCCAGAGTGTTAGCTGGGGTTTGCTGAGAGTAGAGACTTGGCAGTATTGCATTCATCTCAGATAAAATCAATCTAGCTTGATTTGAGGTTAATAAAGATTTTAATGAGAAAACTATAATTATACATTAATTACTTTGACTCTATTGGAAAGCTAAACGATATTGTAGAAAGTAATCGATAAATAAAACTGAAGACTGATTGTATAATTTACTCCAGCTTCTAACTGCTTGCTTGCCCTGTCCTAGTAGAGTAGTATTTTGTACCTGCATACTAAGGTAACACACTACATTGACGGGCAGCCTCCGGGCCTGCTCTGACTTGGAGCCAGCCACTGCCACCGCACCGCCACAAGTCTGTACCTGCGGTGGTCGCAGGGAAGAATATACTTTGGGACCAACCAATCGGACTTGTACTACAACTACATAACTTTCCATGGCAATTGTGGGTTAGCCTATCCAGCCGCTTGACAACCCCCCTCCCTCCACACCCCTGTTTTCTACAACAAGGGTGAAGCGGCAGAGCACCCAACAACCCAAGGGAAAGCACGTGGCAGACCCATAGATCGAGGGCATCCCATCCAGCCCCCAGCATACGGGGTACGAAATACGAACTTGTGACAAGGCCACGCACATAAGCTGTAGTGTGACGACAGCTCTGAACCACGGGGATCCAGATATATCTTTTATTCATTCCGGAGTATGATCGCGAGAAGTCGACAGCACATCCTGCACGATGCCTAAATCGCAGCCCCCGGGTTATATCAACCGATGTCCCGATGTTGCTGATAAGAATTCATCATCGTTGGAAGCCGTGTCCACGTGCTATCGGATATCGTTACTGAGAATACGAAATTTACTAACGCTAGACATTTACTGCAGTAGGCCTATTACTTAGGTCAGATATCAGCAGGTTAATTGTGACGTATCGTCGGATTGCTTCTGTGACTGCGTAAGTCTAAATTTACCCTGATGTTCGACCTTGGGTGAAATTTTCGTATAGTTCCGATGTGTGTCATTGATAAAACCTTATAATTTTACACTTTATAACATTTTTATAATTTTACAGCAATAAAAGTTCGAAATTTAAATTATTTTGATTCCCTGTAACATTTCCTGAGAGTTCCGAGTTTATTGGAGCAAACCAACTAAATATTCTCCAATAAGAAATTAAAAATATGGGCATAAAATACAAAATTAATACTGTGGAAATTCCATTGAAAAAGTAATACTAGCCTCATAACGTATTCACGTATTATTAGAATGAATGATATGCAGTCTTACAGGAGCCAACTGGCTTTAATAGTTATAAATCTTTCCAATAGGTAGCGAGTACTGAATGCATCAAAACTGTCAATTTATTGACAAGTGGGAATATTTTCTGGTAACAGTACTATTCTGCTACTGCTGAAAGACACTGGAATATAGACTAAAGATGAGGTAGACGGCTTATTCGTCTTGTGCGCATGTACCCGACGTTGACCTTCTCTAAAGGAACACAACTGATGGTCAACAGTGATGAACGTGTTTGTTTATATCTTGATTTTTAAATGACAAGTGTTATTATATTATTTAAATACTTTAACCAATCTTAATTTAATCCAAACTGCATTGCAAATTGGTCAGAGGGAGTATACGAACATCTCGAAGCAGTTATTTACTAAACAGTGTTCCAACCTCAAGTCCAATCCACGGCGTTTTTGCTAGTCGTGTTGGCAGAAAAGCAGTTCAATGTTGGGACACGGAGATTAGTTGTGCTCAGCCAGCAAGATCGGTCTACCTCATCTTTAGTCCATGGTCTGGGGTACCGTGAAAGAGCTGAGTGTTGTTCAGAGATGACAGAAGACCACCTAGGTGACTGCACAGTGTTAAACAGAAGTGCCTGATCCCACACCAATGCTGAGACTGAAATTGCCTTACAAGGAGTTGGGTCTGTAATGCCTCTTCTGAAACGGGCGTGCTTCTCACATTTTAGCCCCGGTAATACGCACTAGCATTTTGTGTCGCATCTTGAAGCTTGAAAAATAAAAGAAAAAGGGAAACGCTAAACTACATGGGACGAGTAGTACGAGACGAATCCAACACTTTTGAAAACACGCAACTATTTCGCACCACTCATGCTTATACGCAGGGGAAAATATGAACTCTCATCACTACGGACCTGTAAAATTTTCGTTATTATTAGGGGACACGTTAAACCTATAGCACATGTACCTTTGCAATAAGTTTGCCTTTGGACTATACTTTATTTGGCACGCCCTGGGTAGCTCTGGGCCAATAAATATACTCTTCACAATTGTGTAGTCCAACCACACGTAATTCAATCAGAAAGGGCGTGGATTCACGCCTATGCAACAGCCAATGGAGAAATGACGCCGACTCGAGTATATACAGCACTGTGAAATTGAGTAAATAATAACGCGAATTTTGCAGATCTCTACTCATCACATGTATGTTAAACATGGCCATACCTCACTCTCTTCTGCCAGTTAATTAGATGAAAAAAAAGGGGGGGGGTGATGTGAAATCTCGGAACAAATAGAGACTATTTTTTTTTACCCTGTGGCAAGTATTTCAAATTGCCACATCGTTCTGCAGGCAATGGATTGTTAATGTTTTGTAAACTCCTATGTTGACTTGTTCAAAAAAAAAACATTACTGTAGATAAAATACCAAAGACGCGAGTGAAAAAGTTGACATTCATACTTTGTCACGCTTATACGTAAATGTTCCAAATACGATAATAATTTCCAACAGTGTTTCTGAATATTCACGATCGGTCAAATGTAATTACTTGATTTTACCGGACAGGTTACGCTTCGTTTCCAAGAGTTCTCTGTGTGACAGGTTTTAATCTGTCACGCAGACCTGATTATAATGGGCTCGGAAATTTAAATCCCCTTGTAGGGGGATTTAAATTCTGCATCCTGCTGTGGGGAGGAATTAACGAAAAACCACCAGTTATTCCTTTTCTCCACTTCACAGCTACGGCTTAAGAGACGGCACCGCAAAAAAAAAATCCAGTATCTTCAGGATTGGTAAAGAGTGATGGCTGGATAGGGATCCTAAATTCGCAGAATGGAAATAGCTTTTCGATAGCTGATTCGTTACTGCCTGTGAGGCCCTAAGTGATATAACTTTGCCTGTCTGAACTATTATTTTAAGCACAAATAATTCTGTAATTCTCATGTAGGTTGAAAACGTGGAAGGAAGTGTGTTTCTTAGATAGTCCTAATAATTTACTGTGGTAAATAACTACAAATCATTTACACATGGGCCATGGGCATCGTTTTAAGCATGTTATTTAGACCACTGTTTTAAGGAAATGCAAAGATAGATAAAAGCACATAAATAACAAATGATAATCACTGTATGGTAGCATATGCGTTAGACACAAAGGAAATTATTCAAAATTACTTCAATAAGCCCAGTGTTTAATTGATTCATTTCCCTCTTTATTTCTCTTTTTCATATGGATGCCTAAATATTTTATACTAAGTATTGTTTCCCTCTAATATTAATATGCATTTTGCTACCACCTTCAAGACTGTATAAACTAATGAGAATTGTTTTCCTAAAATATTTAATATTATATTTAATCGTGGCGACGAGAAAATTTCCTGAAACTTGCTCGAGAATCGTATTTACAGCACATGTTCTGAAGATGAGAAAAAAAAAATAGTATGTGTTTATAGTTTGCCAGAAAATAATTTACTTTATGACAGCTCTGTGTCGTAAAACTCCCCCCGATGCATTTAGCTGTACGATGACCTTGTCATGTCAATAAAATGACATAGATAAGAGTTCAACAGTAAATGAGAACAATGAAGAGCTCCGCCTGCCTGTCGCTATTTTGCGGGTCTGAGGCCTCGAAAAGTGAGAGTTATTAAGAACGAGTCTTCTTCAATCACCAACTGCCTCATCGCCTCTATGCACCACGGCGCGTAACTAGCGCGCAGTCTTTCCATCGGCGACTAGCTGAACCCGATTTCAAAAGGGGACCAAATACTTTTATGGGACCTTAAAGAAAGGTAAAATTATGATGCGTGTTTAAAAACAACTCTAAATTTTCTGTATAGAAGAATAACCCTTGGAGTTGGAGTGATAAAACTCGAAACTTTTCTTCGGGCACGAAAGGTTTCTTAATTTATGTTCGTGCTTGGACACCACTAAAAAATGTACTACAGTTTTTTTTTAATCACGTGTTTTCTACCAAACACTTCACGTGCCGGGGCCGCGGTGGTGTAGTGGCTAGACTACTCGCCTCCCACCTAGGTAAACCGGGTTCGATGTGTGGGAATTGTGCCGGACGATGCCACTAATCGGTGGTTTTCTCGGGAATCTCCCTTTCCTCCACCCGTTCGTTCCGGCGCCGCAAAAAAAAACTTTGTGTCTATTTGCATTGTGTCCGCTACATTGCATATTGTTTGTATGTACAACCCCTCACCATTCGTATCCCTATTATGTATTATATTCTCATATTACTATCCTCTCTCCACCACGCAACAAAAAAAAATCCTGCAGAAATTACTTACCTGCGGCTCTCCACTTCATGTGCCGGCATCTGCAGTGACAATCGACATGGAGAGATGCGAATCATGGAAGGGCGACAGTGTTGCACAGCAATTACGGACGCGGTCGGCCAGTGCGATGAGAGAAGTTAAGCTTCCGGAAGTTTTAATGGCGTAGTGCGTCAAGGGACCCGTGCGCAACGTTTTCGCGAACAAACGCGACGATTTTGTTCCACCCACTCTCGCGAAAACTACTCATGGAAATGAAAATTTCACTATTTCACTAGCGGGCAGTTCTCTGAACTGATGGTTGAAATTGGCCGCGAGCCCTGGGGAATTTCCGAGTTTGTTTTTGTTGGCCTGGCGACTGTTTAGCGGCTGCTGTTTAATTTGATCTTATGCGGTATGGCGTGCATACAATTAGCGGTTTCCGTGCAAATTTGTTGTCGAGCTCACGTCAGCACACGCGCTGTTTACGAGACGCATGTAAACGTGTGCGTGTTTTTGAGCTACAGTGAGACACGTGCGCTAATAATTACGTGCTGTGCCTCTCCGCCTTGCCCCGTTTCATCAAGCAAGAACGACTTCAACCGTTCGCCGAAGAGAAAATTATTGATCGAGCGACGCGTGGTGAAAACAAATTACGTGAAAAATGAACTAAATATACTACAGAACTTATTTTTATGTTTAAGAACACTTACATTTCTGAAGAAGGATGTCCAAGTTGATCGAGTTTCGGCTCGTAGCTGCATAATTACCGCACAAATAAACGTTTTGTTGGACATGCTCCCGACCGCGGCAATGTCAACGTTAAACTGTCCAGTAGCGATAGGTAGTTCACGAACTACCAGTTCATTTTGAACTGGTATTCAAAAGGAACTAGGTGCATAGTTCACAGCGACATAAAAGAACTAGTCTCCTGGAACATCGGTCAGTCATTCTCTCAGTACCAGTAACTACGCCAGGTGCGCCACTGCGCATGCTCAGATAATCCGTCGTTAGTAGCTCCCTGCAGCTTTTCCCCTTTCGACAGTCCGTCCCTCCGTGACTGGCTACATCGCGACGTTCATACTTCTTATATATCTGCCTCTGTTTATCGCTCGTTCAGCACTGCTTCGAACTGTAGGGATCACAGACCTACCTAGTTCGATAGTGACATGAGTCGCAAATCGGTCGGGAACTGCAGGACACACAGCGCGAAACAGTTGGCAGACCTATGGCCACGCAGCGATCTTTCATTCTTTCTTACTTTCTCGTGCCGACCGCAATTGCGTAGTCGGTTGCACGCCTGTCTGAGGCGCGAGGGGTTCCGGGCTCGAAACCCAGTCAGGGTATGGATGCTTGTGTCGTCCATCTAACCTGCTTCGTCCTCATAGGCACTAAAGACTTCGCTGTTACGGTGTCGTAAAACCCTCCCGCTCACTCGTACTATAAATACGATGTTGCCAGACATACGAAAATTGAAAATACATCTGATAGCAGCACTAATACGAGCATAGCTACGACAGTAAAATACAGAAAAACGCTCATTAATGTAACGTCAAGTTTTACACACTCGCAATAAAGAAGTGAAAAACTGCTTTTTTTTTTTCTAGTACATTCACTCAATATTTCGGATATAGCTTTTTGACATTATTATAATCATATTAAAATTAAGTAATTTTCGTAATTAAAGTTCTGTTAAAATGTTTCTAATACGAATAAATCCATTGCGTCGGAACCATTTTTGTTGAGTTTGTACACGCCTTGCTTGGAAAAATTAACTTTACACCTGGTTGTCTCTCGCAACACAACCTATTATAATATTGTTGAGGTTGTTACTATCAGTGTCAAAAGTAATTTGGTGTTATATTACACAACATAGGCGTGGATAACACAGTAAAAAGATGTTTTCACTATTAATTTATCTTACTTCTATATAAAAAAGCAGCAATTTCATCTACACTCAATAAAGCACTAATTATTTAGCAATTAATTAACAAATATCACTTATTTGCTTCTCTTTCCGTTCCACGCTTGCTTAGATTCTTCTGAGGAGGGGAAATGGAACTGTGAAAGAGGAAACAAAGAAAGACCTATCTTGTTCTTGGGCCGAGGTACAGAGAAAGACCTATCTATTTCTCGGACCTAGGTTACACTGGCGCTCTGCAGTTCGCCAGTACACGTGATCATTCGATTGTGACCTATATAGTTCAAAAGAACGGTTCCCGATGAACTGTTCTCAAATGTGACTAGTTCGGAAAGACCTAGTTCATTCTAGTGAACTATATTTCCCATCACTACTGTCCAGCAGCATGGTGCCGGCGGGAGTTGACGCGGCGCCCACCAGATGTCAGCAGTGTTCCTTGTTCACCTTGTGGCGGAATCCGCGCAACTGACCCGCGCCAATTTGAATGGCAGAATTAGAATCGGCGGACTTTACGTCATAGAAAATGAACTGGACTGTTCTTTACACTTAGCGAATTTTGGGTATCCCGCTAGGGGATAATTGCGAGGAGGTTTTCCTCGACACTGGATCGCTATTGGTGGATGATTGTACCTACCTCCATAGCGAGGCAATGCTCGAGATTTGTATTTAAGCGTTACCAAAACCTGGTATCGGAGTCGGACGCTTGGCAGCGAGGGAAGTCTCCCCAGATAACAGGTCAGGTATTTCGGTTTGATCACTGGATAAATAAAAATGTAAAGCCCTTAAGGATTGCAGGAACGTCATTTTGACGCTCTAATATTCAATTTACATTCAGGATATTTTTGGATAATATGAGCAGGATAAGTATTTTTTTCACAACATAATAAGGAATCGCTTCCAATTTTCTAATAAGATATATTAGTAAATATGAGAGGAGGAACCTTGAATTTTTCTTTTCAAAAATAATTTAAATTTTCCCGAAAATGATTCTCTGTATGTTGTCAGTTCTCTGCCTTTTTTGGGCTGATCGAATAGCTTCATTCTTAGTCTTGTTTCGCCCTCCGTTTTGTAAACGGGCTGTTCGGGAAGATTAAATGGCCTCTGCCAGAACTTAGAAGCCAGAGATTTTCTCTGTTTTAATTTGAAAACTGTGGTAGATTTACATTTTTGAATAATGAATTGTGTAATTGAAGTAAACCAACTTTACCTTAAAAACATACCCGTTAATGGCCATGGAACATTTTAGGTGGCCAGGATTGGGAGACATAAATTTTTGCGTTTGTTGTACAAAGCGAAAGATAGAATTTTTAATGACGGTAAATGTTATGGATAGGGAAAGTTAAGGATGGAATGGCAGTATGAGTCATCGCTTACCTATTTTTAATAATTTTTTTGTGAATTTTAATATTGAAATTCTCTTGGCTCAACACTTACGTGACTTTAGTAAATGTTTTTAACTGATTATTGTGAGGAAAGAAAAAGGAAATTATTATTCCGTGTGGAAATGAACCTTTTAAGAGTCCATGTGGGACAAGAAATATAATGAGAAAGCAAATAACTATAAGTTCATATGGGAAATAATATTTTTCTGTGCATATTTTCTAAACATTATTGTAAAATACTCGTTTGTTTTAAGATGGTAACATGGATTACTATTCTGATCCCCTTGAGGCCTTTGTAATATTTATGCAAAGAAAAGAGAAAAAATTAAGAAATATTAAAATATACTATTGATAATTTCAATCTTTCACTTTGTAGTTTAGTTTTAACCTCTTGTATATTAATGCAGTTTGGCAGGATACATTCCGCCTTAGTTGATGTACAATGCTATGCTCTTTCCTATTTTCATGATGGTTTTTAAACATATTTGGGTTTTATGTAGGGTTGAAAAATAAGTTACTTGGGGTGTCCTATGGTCTTGGGGCCTCAACAGTAAATAATATTTTTTATCTCATTAGTTAAGCACCAAACAGGAAAGGTAGTTTTATTTTAATTCAGTACGTAAATGTGCTGATCTACATATATAAATATAAATATAACATGATTTGCATGCTGTGTGTAGAATCATAACTAAAAGTCTCGTTTGGCGTTTTCACGTGGTACTATGAAAATATTTAACCTTGCATTTTTCTTTAACAGACACTAAACCACATGATGTACACAAAGCGATTTCGAGTGCGTTAAGAAACAAATTTATTCAAATGATCATATAACCGCTTCGGGAATAGACTGTGGTGGTCAAGCAAACATTGTGCAACATAACCACTGTCTTAAATCACGAAGGCGTATACCTACAATGCGTTTTCAAGGTCTTAGGTTCAGTACTTACTGACTCTAATGGGTTGTGAATCTGTATGATCATACCAGGCAATTATAAATATTTTTACAGTTCCTATCTTACACCCTACATTACCCGATGCGTTGTCGAAAGAGATGATAAATAATTTCGTTAAATAATACTGACTGGTGTTTTGTTTGATAGAGTTCAGCTTGTTCCACATGTGTTATTCATTTAATAAGACTAATTTATTGAGTGAGTTTGCAGTTCAATTGCCTATGAAATAAAAAGGTCAATTAAAGAAACACAAAAAACACGTGCAATTGTTTATAGTTCCTGCAGTTTTGTCTTCCAAAATGTTGCGCACGTTTCTGACTAGCACGTGGGTTTATAAAGTATTGACGGGAGGAACTCAAAAGATATTACGTGAATATGCACTGCAATTTTATATGTCTTACTAACTCTATACAACATCTCAATAAGCCTTTTGAAAAGTTGGCCTGAAATCTTAAGAGCAGGACTCGCCACCTAAGTAGGGCACAATCGTAACTTCCTTGTAACTATTGATCTCGGTTTAATTTCTGACAGCATGGCGGTTTCAAAATTGCAAAGTTCTCGGTGGAACCTGAAGATCAAAGAGCCGATTTAGCTTTTGTTTTGCAGGGGTTAAATGTAATGGTTAGAAAGCAGCGCTCTGTGCATGACCTTTGAATAGGCATCGATCACTTCGAGGAAAGGTTAGGAGAGGCCAGCGCCGGTTCCACAAGGACGAATTAAAATTTTACGAGTTCTTACATATTTTTAATTTGCTGTGTTTTGTCCGAGTGCTGTAATAAAAAGTAAACTTACTGATGTTTAAAATTCTGTATTGGGTAAACAGGCATAATGATACGTTATTGTTCAGATGTTATATCTTTGTGTATTCACATTGTCAAAATTTTTTTTCTTAACAACTTATGTCAGGAAGATATAAATATAGTACGTTGGGTGGCACCTTGACTCAAATCCCAGACTAGAGTAACATTATTTTATCTTGGAATGAAACTGTTATCGGTAGCCAATCACGCTAAAGCGGCTCGCACATGTGGCCAGGAAGACAAACCGGCGAGTATTCGAACGTTACCTCCAGCATGATTCAGAGTAATATTTAAAAAAAAATTTTTCCACGGGGTGAAGCTAGTAAACATCTTAATCAAACGTGTGAGAAATGGAAATGCGTATGTCAGGGAACTGTAACAAGATTTAACCTGCAAGAGGGTGAAATTCTTCTTGGGAAAATCCACCAGCAAAGCTGCCAGCCGGGTTCGAACACACTTCCTCCAGAATACGAGACAGGCTTGCTACCACACGAAACGATAACCAATAGTGTAACAACGAAGCAGACAGGGTCACATGGTCACACTCCTCCCCTCCCCTTCATAAATTTGGAAAGTGGCGTTAGGGCACCTCAACTAATTAATACTACACTGAAGTAATTATAGTTTAAATGGTATTTTCGCTGTAGCTGTATCTTCGTCTCTAAATCGTAGATAGTGCTTTATTTGCCATATGTCGCAACAAAATTAAAATTTGTAAGTTGGAAACAGTTTTTTATAGCAGAAGGGTTAAGGGGGCTGAACATTTTGCACATACCCGGAACCCCCCCCCCCCCCCTTCTTTTGCGCTCTTTTTTCCTGAAATTGATGACTTTTTTTCACTTCGAAAGAATTCAAAACTCACAATGCAACTGAGAATACACGAGCAGAGTGTCGGCAAACAAGCAGTTTATAGACTGTCTTCTGCCTTTGCCCTTCCTGTACATAACTGTGGAAACTAAAACCGCAAGTTAATTGGAACGTAATTTACGTTCACTGGAAAAAAAAAAAAAAAAAAAAAAAAAAAAAACAATTTCCATAAACTTATATAAATATGCACTATATTCTGACAGTAATTTTGGAACATGAATTCGAGATTCTGTATGCATTATAACAATAAAATAGTAACATTAAAGCTCGTAGTAAATAATTACAAAGTCTAAAATTCTAACTTCATTTCTCAGTGAAAGAAGCTTGACAAGTGGGCTGAGTATTCAACAATGATACTTTTTCTGTCGAAAAAAAAAATAGGATTCGCTTCAGTCTAATAATATTCTATAACCTTGGGACGAAAAAGAAAAAAATAAGGAGGAAAGTAAGTATTTGTGCAAACACAATAACTTGAGTATGTCACGTATAGGAGAGTGAGGGGCAGTAGGGAGGAATGAAATATTTTGAAGGATTCGCTGATTTTTTTATTAACTTACGAATCCAAAGCAAAAAAAATTTCAAGAGTAAAATAGTATTTCAAGTTCAAATATGCTCAATTAAAGATAAATGTGTATAACGAAGTACCTACCAAATGTTTTCAAAAGAAAGCAAGAGATTCGAAATTGATTTGAAAATACATAATTATGTTTCGCTCAAATGGGACAGCGCAAAGGCCATTTAAAGGCAGGTTTAAAATTAATTCAATTTCTAAAGTAGCTATTCTCCGCAAACACTAACTACACATTATTTCATTTTAAGGGGAATGCTTGGCTTCAGAAGGCTGTATTTCTACAGACAGTGTTCGTGACCAAAAATGACATCCGTATAGGCTGATCACGGTAAAATGAGCACTTTCGAAGCCCTGCCTAAGATCTAGTTATGTACACGTTGTGTAGTCGTTCGCATTATCTAAAATTAACATTGGTATGGGCCTCATCACTTTATTAATGCATCGATCAACTGAAATTTTATAATTATTATAGCAGTAAATATTTTACAAATCTGCTTATTTCTATATTCCGATGCATTAAAAAAAAACAGAAAGCGAAAGAAATATTTTAAACTGTCACAACTAGTTACCTACCACTTTTTATTCGACGTTAAGATAGAACTACTTTCCATCCATCGTTACCAACTTTACTGGGCGGATGTCACTCAGTGCGTCCGTTAAAATGTATGCAGGCAGGGACATTGACTTTTTTCTAAGGTTGATTTCAAAAGTACTCACTTTATCGTGAACAGCATTTACCAAAGTTCATACAGCCAAATTACGGAAAAAAACTCCATTTACATTTTTGGCTGTTTCCTGACAATCAATGTACACGGACAAGGGAACTTTTGGAAATGGACTACTCAGCTGTGACGCACATTCAGATTGGATTGCTGTTACGCGTAGGCGCGCGCGACAATTAAATGCTGTTCACGATAAAATGAGAATGTTTTAAATCAACATCAGAAAAATATTACTGTCCCTACCTGCATATAGTTTAACGGGTGCACTGAGTGAAGTGCGCTAAGTAAAGTTGTTAACGATGGATGGAAAGTAGTTCCACATCTTAACGTCGAACAAAACGTGCTAGGTAACGTTTTGCGATAGCTAAATTAACTATTTTGCTTTCTGTTTTTCTATACATCGAATTGTAAAAATGACCATATTTGTAAAATATTTACTTTTCTAGTAATTTAACATTTTTCACTGACCGAAGCACGAATTAAGTGACGAGGCTCATTGCAATGTTAATTTTACATAAGGCGGAATAATACACAATGTGAAAACAAATAAATCTTAAGCAGGGCTCTAACAAGTGCTCATTTTGCCGTGAACAGCCTTTGCAGAGAATGATGGGCGACCACGGACGAAGAGATGCGCAGGCACGCGTGTCACATACGACAGATCGGGGGGCTGTTCCCCGGGCGCGTTCCTTTCGCAAGGGCGGAGATATTCCCGCAGTAATTAGAGAGGCTGCGAGGTTAAAACACTTCCCGCCTTCCCTCTCCAAACCAATAACACCCGGGCGCTGCACCGTTGAGCCGGAAAGGATCGGAGGTTTGGTCGAGGAGGGTAGCGAGGCTTAAGGCGGACCAGAGGGAGCAGATTGTGACAACAGCCAATCAGGGCGCTTCACGCCACTTCGGCTTTACCCGCGTTTTCCTGCGCTGGAGAGGCTAAGCCGATCTCAACTTTCCGGAGCGCGGGCGACGCCGATATTACCCACAGTTCAGTGCGTGGTGTCCAACGCCGAGCTATTTAGCTCGGCGTTGACGAGCTGCCATCGACGAATTTACTGTTATGATCAATTTTCGTGTGTATCGGCATAGAACACGTACGTTTTGGTGAAGTAGTCAATTGTTTTGTTGTACACTAGCGACCCACCCCAGCCTCGCTCAAGTGCGATTTACAAATATGACGCTGTTTAGGTTTTTACAGCACCTATATAAAGTAAATGCTTAAGGTCATTGGTGTATGAAAGCATTATATTTATATAATTTATGTCATAACTTGTTTCACAGAGGATTTTTCAAAATTTCTGGCATCTCAAGACGTAAATAACAAATTTTAGCACATACTTACGTTGTTAGATATTCACTGCCGTTATTATTCTCAGAGCACTGATTGCAGATAAGAAAACAATAATTCTTTCTTTTCTTCCATTAGTGCTCCGAGAATAATGACGGCAGTGAATAGCTAACAACGTAAGAAAGTGTTGAAAGTAGTTATTTACGTCTTCAGATGCCAGAAATTTTGAAAAATACCCTGCGAAACAAGTTATGACACAAATTATATAAACATACTGCTTTCATGCACCAATAGCTTTAAGGTAACTAACACAGGATTGACACGGTGTTGTACAAAACGTCTTCGTAAGTGAACTCTAAAAGCAAAAAATAGTTACTGTGAGCCATCCGTAAAACATAAACATATGTTGTTGTGGACTTTTTTGTAGACCTTTTTGAGATCTAAATTTCTGTAGTACATTAATTTGGTGCATCTCTTATGGTTTAGTTAGTGTATGCCCTGTAAGCGCCCGAAAAGAGGCTTTTTCCGATTTTATTAGAAAACGTCGACATTACTGTACTATCCTTTGATTAAATATTAATGTATTATTGGCCTAAACCTTCCCCTAGAAATTCTCTAAAAGTTTAAACAATGGCGAAAACCGCATCAAAATCCATAAAGTAGTTTAGAAGTCTTAGGCGAGTACACAGGCACATGCAGCCGGGTGACTTTGTTTTATACTATGTATATATTTTAAACGTTTAACAGAAAATAAAAGCGTGATTATTATTTATTAAATAAATATAAGATAAATGTTATTCTCGACACGAAATAAAATATAACCATTTAGAACACGTTCATACATCAAGGATGCTTCCTATAACGACTGAGTGAAGAGGGTTGGGTGGTCTTGAGAGCCGATGAGGGTGAAGTGAGGTGAGTATGGTAGTAATATGGCTGCACGGGTTCTGGCTCACTAGGCGACAGAGGTAGCCATAATTAACCTAGCACCGCAATTTCTGGAAAAGTTGGCTCACTAACATGGGAGAAGCCCTAAATGTAGTCCCATAAGATTAACCCAGCACCGCAATTAATAACGTAGTTAGCAATCCCTGTGCTGTGATTGGCCCGAACCTAGCACCTCAATCTGCTCTTCCTCCCCTTCCTTCTCCTCAATCAACACCCTCACCCCCTCCCTTCCTGAGCTATGTTGTGATTAATTCTGGAGTTAATTGGGTCCCTGCTGCTGCAGGCTCCCTTCTCCTCCGATTATTTATTCTGAATACCTGGTAGACTATCAACACACCCTTCCCTTTAATGTCCTGTGATTGCTTAACCCCTCCCGAAGCCCTTCCCCCATACACTGCAGCCATCGGCCACCATCTTAGTTGTAGAGTTGACCACCAGTAGTGTTAATGTCTCTTGATACCATCAACAATCGATAGGTAGTACGCAAATCAATTACATTGATTTCTTGCATCGCATTCCAGCGAGCGCGCGAGTAGCTCGCCCTGCAAAGACAATGTTGTTTGATACTATTATCTGCGCTGGAGATAGTCTGGAAGCTTAAGACAATAATGCAGTGGTACACTACTATGCTTTCAGATGGTTTAAAATCGGGAAACCCCGGCTCCATAGCACAACACCTTTACCAACTCGACTTTTTTTTTTTTTTTTCAACCTTCATTTGACGTTGCTGTGACATTTTTGACTTTGACGAAGCTCTAGTGAGAGCGAATTGTTAACGAATTCCCAGTGCCACGTCGGAGGCACCGGGGCGCGAACCCGCGACCCTCCGACTACAGGTCGGCCATCCTACTCCTGAGCTATGAGGGCAGGTCCATCGAGACATTAGTAGAAATATAATTTTAAATGTTGTATATATAAAAGAAACAACCTGCGAACTCGCGCATTCAAAACGGAGGTGTAATAAATGAATAAATCGTTATTTCACTTTAAAAAAAGTGATGTATTCATACTGATATATGTGTATGAAACTTTAAAATGGTCGAAAATACATATATAAAGCAATATCTTCATGAACTAGTATTTTAAAGGAGTTAGTTTAGGGGCTCACATCAGTCAATTATTCACAACATAAATTTTTAAGAAAACTAATGTCTTTAAATTTAAAATATAGTTATTAATTTCTGCAAAACAAACATCACCGAGTGACATATCAAAATATTCGTACTTTTTAGACAGGAATATGGGGTTGGAAAAAGGACTAGATAATAATACCCACCACAATCTTGAATTTTAGTAAGCAAAGAAGCAATATTTATATTATTTTTAAAACAATTATGTAACCACACTGAGCAGCAAATGCAACGCATCGCCTACCTTACAACAGGCCATTTTTTTTACCTATGCTCTTTCTGACAAGGCCAATTATGAATAAGCCCTTCATTTTATATATACTCATAATTTCCGAACTGTTGATGCTATAAGGTTAAATTTCATAACATAGACACCGTACCCGATAAGCATAACGGTGGTAAGAGCATTTAAGCCGTAAGGCCTTTCCGACAAGGTCAATTTTGAGATAAGCCCTTTTAAAAAAATGTACTCATAATTTCCGAACCATTAATACTATGCTTATCAAATTCATAACATAGACACCGTACCCAACATACAACATAAGGGTAATGCCATTTTGGCATGAAACCATTTTTAGCAAAGGTTTAAGATGAGTTAAGCCCTTCTGTAAATATATAGTCATGATTTCCAAAAACATCGACGCTATAGTGTTCAAATTCAAAACATAAGTATCATACCTGATATCCAGTATAATGACAAGGACATATAAGCCATCTACCCTTTCTGGCAAGGTCAGTTATGCAATTATGCATTTAAGCCATTTTTTAAACATATTTATTCATAATTTCACCAAGTACATACTCATCAAGAATATATTTACTAACGTAATATTATTTCATTTCCGATTTTAACAAAATTTTATTTATCATTTGGGTAGGTTCTAGGCTTACTTATTGTAATGGTAATTTCGGATTATCGATTTCGAGTCTTGGTCATAACACCTAATAATATTTTATATCCGAATTTAACAGATTTAGTTTAGTTTTATATTCCTGCTTATAGTAATTAGTGTAATGTTATTTTTGGATTACCTACATCGATTCCTAGGAGACTCACCTAATAGTTTTAAAAAATAATTCAGGGAAATACATTTTTACTTATTCACTTATGATCGCTGTCTATCATATTATCTGATCACTGTATACTTCTCAACAAACATGTTATATATTCGATGTCAACTGTCGAATGTCGAGAATGGTGTAGGGGAATGCAGTTATATGATGTACGTGTGTAATTAATATAATCGTGATAATTCGTAATTGCATAAACATGCAAGGAATATTTGCTATGTATGCATGTACACACGTGAATAATTAACAACTAAACATTCACCAAAGTAATATATCCTCTCAGCAAAACAGCCAAACTTCAACTGTCATTTACCTTTTCATTTGTTTCAGAATTTGTAATTAGTATTATTTTTATCATTATTAGGCGTGGAAGGTATTACACTTACAATATTACAGCAATCACTATAAACACTTATCCAGTATGCACATTTTACATAGAGAGTCATATGTCCGCTCCCGAGGAACGACAGTTCAAGTCTAAAACCTTTCCGTAAACTGGCAGCATCGCCTTACAATCAATTACTTTAACTTGACTCACAAATACAAATATGCTACGCACGGCCTAACGTCCTATCCCGGGTCCTACCTTGCACCCAAATATTAAGGTTCTTACCACTGAAAAGACTAATGATGCGACTCGATCGGGAGGCTCCCTCCTTGACCTGTAGTCTGCTCAGCATCGTGGTCTGTAGAGTCCCGACGTCCTCGACGTCGTGATGCCCTCAGAACTCTCGTACTTACACACAATAATGTGGCGGCAGAGTGGGGGCGCCGCCGATTTATCATCATTGAGGCTAAGCCTCTCAACGCGGAGGAAGTACAGACCGAGGTCCTTGTCTTCCCAAGCGGTAGTCATTTGAGTGGATCAGGGTTAGGGGCAGCTAACCCACCCCGCCCTGATCCCCCATAATACAGGCACTTTAACCTGGCACGCGCGGCGCTCGCATGTCAGGAGTATGGTTTTGTGACCCAGTATAGCCCCTGGGCCACGGTTGTTCCAATCTTTATTCCACTTACTTTTGCCTACAAAAGTAAGTGGAAAGGCGGTGGAGTTCCGGTCCCTACTGGCACGGAATTTGGAAAATCAAAAGGTAGGTCTTTTAAAAGTTTGGTAAAATCTATACAAAGTTGGTTAATTGAATTTTATAAAACATTCAGGTGAAGTTAAGCAGAATGTCAGGAAGAGGCGGATGAAACAGGCCCTTCCTCTAACTATATCATTTAATAAACCGAGTCGTGGCATTTGAGGTGGTGCTGTGTTTGGTGTGTGTATTTAGGTGTTAAATGTTAATAAATAAGGTTTTGTTTTGTATGGGATGTGGGAAAGTATATTACGGAACAGTTTTTGTTACTAACTGGCATTTTCAAGGTTTATAGTTTAAATAATAATTGATTTTATGAGTATTTGCCGATGGGCGGCAAATTATCAAATGAATTTTCTGATTGGCTGTATCTCAGCCGAGGGCGGGGTTTCTGTCTTCTGAGGAGAGAAGGCAGCACTGCGATTTAAATAACAAGTGTATGGTGATTAATTATTGTTAAAAACTTGAGGGACGTAATTAAGGGTTTAAGTATTTAGCCAATCAGCTCCTTGAAGAGTTGCTAGGGAAGTAGAGAGAGTTGTGTTCGCTGTGAGAGTAGCGGGCGGAGTGATGTGCGCGATGCTGGCGCCAGGTAGTTTTGTTAAACTGACTGAATTTTGTCCCAGACAGATCGGAGAATTTCGGCCGAGTGCGGAGGTTTAGGTGTTTGTCATTATACGGGAAGCATTTTAGGAAGTTTTATTCTTCTGTTTTTTTTTTTATCGGGGTCGTAGTCTCCTAGCCGTTTAATGGCGAGATTTGAATGTGAGAGTAGTTTATTATAGTAATTTATATTGCGGTTTAGTAACTGTGTCTTTGTTAAACGCTCATGAATCGATAGGTTGGTAGTGAAGGGCCCCGCGTTTATTATGATTCTTAAGTACTTATTTTGAATGACTTGAAGGGAGTTTAAAAGGAATTTATTAAAGTTTCCTCAGACTTCGTTGCCATACAAAAGGGTTGATCTAACCTTTGCTGTGCAAATTAATCGTTTTAATCATCTGGGTAGATTAGTGCTTTTTAACATTGGAAACAATTGCGGTAATTTACTCAGTGCTGCCTTTTAAACTGTTGAAATGTGATTAGTCCTGATTAGTTTAGAGTCAATTGTTAAACCTAGGTATTTCGCAGTTTGTGTGAAGGGGATTGAAATATTATTTAGAGTTATTTGACGTGAAGGCTGGATTCTACGTTGAGTTAACAATAATGCTTGTGATTTAGTAGAATTAGTTTAATTTTCCATCTTTCAAACCAGTGGTCTAAATCGTTTATTTGAAGTTGAGTTAGGAGGATAGCATATGGCAGTTTTTTTATCGTGGGTGTAAATTATGGTATCGTCCGCGTACATTTGTACTGAGGCATGGGTTATGGGGATGTCTGAGGTACAAATATTATACAGAAATGGAGAAATTGCTGAGCCTTGTGGGACACCTGCTGTAATTTCGCAAGTAGTTGAGTTGGCATTATCAATACTAACAAATAACTTTTTGTTTTGAAAGTATGAAGCGAGTAAATGTATGTAGCAATCGGGAAAATTGAAGTTAATTAATTTTTGTAGTAGTCCAGGTATCCACACCTTACAAATGCTTTTGCGATGTCTAGGAAAATGGCTATTGTGACTTCACGTTTTTGAATTGCAGTTAAAGTGTCTGTGGTGAAATTTGTGAGGGCGTGAGTGGTGGAGTGATGGGCTCTAAACCCGAATTGTGTTGCTGGAATAAACTGTTGTAATTCTGCATGTACTAATAATCTAGTTAAAAGGAGTTTTTCGACGACTTTACTAAGGGAGTTGAGTAGGGAAATAGGCTGTCTATTTTCTGGGATAGAGTGATTTTTTCCTGGTTTGGGGATCGTGATAACTTTATCTGTTCGCCATGCTATAGGAAAATAATTGAAATTTAATATGGCATTAAACAGGTTAAGGATTGCAAATAGTGCATTAGCTGGGAGGTTTTCAATAATTTTATAAGACATTTTGTCGTGCCCTGGAGCTTTCTTGACATTTAGTTTATAATAAGTACGAGTAATTCTTTAAGTGTTATTTCTTCTGGTTTTGCAGTAATGGTTCTGTTTAAAAAAGCTGTGATATTGGTTTGAACATCCTTGGAAAAATTTGGATCTCTAGATCTCCTAGCATTAGGTGAGAACTGGCCCTGATAACAATCAGCTATTGAATTTGCTTTGTCCTCTGGGACGTATAATAGGGTTCCTGCTGTGTTTATGATGGGCTGGGAGATTGATTTTTTAGTTTGACCTCGCAAGGTTTTTGCTATACGCCAGAATTCATTGTAATTATTGTTTATGTCAGTCATAAAAGTTTCCCATTTATTGATTTTTAAGGTAGTGAGTTTATTATGGAGTTCTTTCTTTCATTTATAATGTTTTTCTTTATCTGCTTGGTTTCTGTATTTTTGATAAATATGGCGGGCGTGGCGTTTTTCGGCTAAAAGAATTTCGGCTTTGGGAAAGGAGTGTTTTAAAAATTGTCGCCGGTTTAGGAAAGTTGTGTTTTTTATTTATTTGCAAAATTGTATTTTTAATTAATTCAGTTGCCGAGTCGATGTGATCTTTAGATGGAATATTTATTTGGTGCGTTGCAAATAATTCTTTTAGGTCTAGTTTAAAATCCTCCCAGTTAGTTACCGGAGTTTTTAGAAGAGTGGCGTTGGGGTATTTAAGTATGTTTGCTTCTAGCTGACAAAAGATAGGTAAGTGGCCTGAATCTAATTCTGTGAGGACTTCAAATTAAATATTCACATTTTATAAATTGGTAAGTGCAATATCTAAAATATCTGACTGGTATTTTGTACAAGCAGGATAAAATGTCGGTACTGTTGGGCCTGTAACTAAATAATTATAATGGTTAGAATGTTTTGCAAGTATTCTGCCTCTTTGATTATTTTCTCTACTTTTCCAGGAAGTATGATTTGCGTTTAGATCTCCTGCTAAGAAAAATGGGCATGGCTGTGTTGTAATTTTATCTAATTTAGCTGGGAGTAGCAGTTTATTGGGGGAATTATAAATAGCAGCTAGAGTGATGGGACCTAATTGGGTGTGAATGTTTATGGATGTGTATTCTATATTTTCCAAGACTGGAACATTATTTAAATGGTGTTGTGTGCGATTATGAACCAGTATTAATGTACCACCTCCTTTAGATTTTCTGTCAGTTCGATATGTCAAGTAATTTTTTATGTGAAATCTTTTTCTTGGGTTTAAATGTGTTTCGTTAATTAATGCAATTTCACCGCCGTAAGTTTCTAGTAATCTTTCTAATTCATAAATTTGATCAAATATGCTGTTGCCATTCCAGTAGAGAAGGGAGAGGACACAGGGACTATCTGTGTGGGTGTGATCCATGACTAATCGAACCCGGAGTAGGTAGTCAGGGCCTGCAGGAGCAGGAGGGTTTTCATCTGTGGGTCAGGTGTGGAGTTGCCCAGGAGGATGTAGGATTTCATGTGAGTCATGAATTGAAGGAAGTTCGCTTCCCGGAGGAAGCGCAGCAGGTCGCGGAGGTCGGTGAGTGTGGAACTAATACCGCCGATATCGGGAGGGGCCATGGAGGAAGGGATGTTGACGTGGAGTGCTGAGGAGGGGGCGGGATGGGTTGTTGGTTGGTTTTTGGGTTGTGATCGGAGAGGAAGACTGTTGTGTTGATGCGGGTCTGTGTTTGTGAGTGCATTGTCTGTGAGTAAGATACATTTTCCCTGACAATGTTCCTAGTTGGAGTTGGAGGTGGAAAGTGTTCCTACGTGAATACAGGGGGTGCACGAAGTGTGGGGCGTTGGGTTTCGCATTTTACCGCGGCCTCCTGTCGAAGTTGCACCAGGCGGATGTATTCTGGGCAGAGCCTTGAATTGGATTCGTGCACTCCTTTCCCCTTGCAATTCACGCAGTTGGGGTTCTTGTTCAGGTTCTCACAGGCTATGTAGGGGTGGGGGCCGGCGCAGTGACGGCAGTCAGTTCGGAGGGCACAGACGTTTTATGTGTGGTGGTAAAGCCAGCAATGTTGGCACTGGTGGATGTCCCCAATCCTCTTTTTGTACGGGCGGGTATGTATTGCCGTCATGTTGATGCAAGTGTGGTTGAGAAGGGGGGGCGAGGGTGTCGTTTTTTGCATCTGTTATACAGAAAAAAATCTTGTGGTTCTTCCCAGGTGTGTGATGGGTCTTGGGGTCTGAGATGGTTTTTCCGAATTGATAGACATAGATGACAGTGTAACGTCACGCCTCAAGGTCCTCTTTGATGTCTGCAGTTGGGGTTGTTCGTGGGAGTCTGACTACCACTTTTTGAGGGTGTTCTGCTGCGATACTGAATGTGTAAAAATTAATGTTGGCAATTTTGAGGAAGTCTTTTAGTGTTCGCGGGTGCATGTGATATGGAAGCCGGCTTGAACAAGGGAAATTTGAGTACCTGTAGTGTTCATTAAGCGGATTTTTATGATTAAATGGTTGTATGTGGAGCTGCCAGGTACGATCAGTTTCATGGGTTTCGGAATTGGTTTTGGGGTTTAGTGCTCCGTGTTAGAGGTGGATGGGACAGATGTGCTATTTTGAGTGTTAGTGAGTGTAGCTGTTTGTGTATATGCCATGTTGGCAAATGGTTCGAAGCGGTTTTGAACCGCGAGTGGCCTGGGCTGCGGTTCTCGGGCGGCTCCGGTGATTTTCCTGCGATTTGTTTCCAGAATCCAGGTTTCATTCTCAAACTATTGATCCAACATCGCCTTACAGTGATTGTGTTTTGCCAGCAGCCAAGACTTTTGTTGTTCTGCAGCGAGGTCGAGTGGCATTACTTTTTTTTGTGCTGAATCGTGTTGTTCTGTGGTGTCCATGATTGCTTCCTGGGAATCCGGTGTTTGGTTTTGTGGTTGGTGAAAGATGATGATTCCCCCTTCTCCGAGCGTGGCTAAAACTGCGCCGGGTGGTGTGTTTGCAGGTACCAGGTTTTCTGTCTTCAACGAGCCCACATCCCCCCCCCCCCCCCCCGCGGTCGAGTCAGCCAGGGTCGTGGAATCAGAAGGGTAGTTTGCTGGAATGGGTGTGTGTAAAATGTTTGTGTTGTTTGGTGTTCCTAACCGCTGCAGGAAACAACCACCGCTGACCTATAAACAGGCTATGCTCGAGATGACCCTTTGTCCAGAGCAACGGGTCGGCAGTTGTTTCCCAGTGTCGTGAAAACTACAGGACGAAGGCCGCACAATCCGCCGAGAAGAAAACGGAAGACGATGCTGTCCGCCTGAAGACAAACGAACAAGTGAGGGGGCCGCCACCGCCATTTTACATCACTGGGACGCTACTCCCTCAGCGCGGGGGTAGATCGGTCCCTTGTGAGGAACCTTGGCCACCCAGTTGGTTATCAATTAGATTGCGGAGGCGAGGAGAAGATAACCCCCTCCCCCCTCCACACCCATCAAAACCTACTTCAAGCTGCAAGGCAACATTATTGTACAGGATTCCCAGGGTAGCGCCTGGGAGCTGTTTCCAAAACTGATTTTTACTCTCTTTTTCCCTGCCTGTACGGGATAAAAGAGAGTGGAGAAGTTAATTGATTTTATCAGCGCGGAATTTTAAAGTTCAGGACTTGTGAAGTACTGTCACGAGCTCCCTGTGAGAGAGCTAGCGACAGTTTGGTATAAAAAGCGGAGGTTAATAGCCAAATGAAGTTAAATATTCGATAAAAGTAGCTTTCCCATGACTGGAGTGGCAAGGGTTTATATAATTAAATTAATTATATGTATATGATGTGGTGAATTTAAGTTTCGCGAAAATTTAAATCAGTGTTATTGTTTCAGTTTTTGTAATTACTTCATATCTCATATGTTATATTCAATTAAATAATCTAATTGTTGTGTGAGTGCATGTCTGAATGTACCGTGACGAGCGGCTAAAAGTTAGGTAAAAACATGTTAACTCGGGGAAGTCCGAGAGCGATATGGCTGGCGTGATGCTAGCGCCAAACTGTCCTGCCACAAGGTAGTTGTTTGTCCCGGACCGATCGGAAAACTCCGGCCAGTTTCGGGGCCATTTTTTTTATGAAAACGGGCGGTATTATTGCGTTTAATTTCGCTCGTCAGAGTGAGTATAGTAAATGTAAAGTGTTTTGGAGTCTCTCCAGTGCAGAGTAGGGGAAAATGGCAAATGCGGGTCTAGTTGACAGGCTAGGGGGCCGCAAATGACGCCATGGCTTCGAGAAGTAGCCAGGTTCTCTCATGTTTTTCAGTGGTGTTGCGGAGTTTTTGTATGTAGGGGTAGAAATGAGCCATGAGCGAGGCGAAGTCGCATGCTCTAAGGAATTCCATGAGTTCATGGAAATCCCGCATTACGTTTCGCATCTCTCCCGGCGAATTTCGCTGGCGAGGGCGGGACTGCGGTTGTGTGTTTGGCATCGCAGGGGTGTCAAGAGTGGGAGCTGGATTGTGTATATTTGCAGAGAGTGCCTGCGAATAAGTTTTGCCAGGCTGTAATGTCCTGACTGGAAACCTGGACGGGGCAGGAGGTTGTTTTGCGGTTTTTGTCGCGATTTTTGTAGCAGCAGCAGTAGTTCTTTTCTGCACCAAGTCCAGGAACTTGGGGCAGGCTTTTGATAGGGCTGTGTGTTCGCCTGCGCAGTTACTGCATGTAGGCTTGGAGTTGTTTTTGATTGTTGCGCAAGCACTCTCGGGGTGAGGGCCGGCGCAGTGAGGGCATTTCGTCGGCATGGAGCAATGATTTTTTGTGTGTCCTAACGCTAGACAGTTGCGGCATTGTGCCACGTCTGTCGGCCGTTTCTGGTATTGGCGGGGATGAACTATTGTCATGTTTATCCTCGTGACAGAGTGCAGAGGAGGGAGAGAAGTGTTCTGCGCCGCCGTGACGCAGAAAAAACGTTGCGGCTCCAACGTGAATTTCGTGGGGTCTGTTTCATCTTGGATACGTTTTTTAAATTGATAAATGTGCTGGATTGAGTATCCGGCACATTCCAGGTCCGACTTGATGTCCGCAATGTCGGTTGTGGTGTGGAGGTCAAAAACGACTTTCTGTGGGAGCTCGGCAGCTTGACAGAAAGTAAAGTAATGTATGTAGTTCGCTTCTAGCATTGTGCGAGCAGCTGTGAAAAAGTTAATGTTTTTGGTCAGGATTTGTGTTCCGCGAGCTATGGGGAGAAGGGAGAACCCGTCCCTACTAATGGCTCGCAGTTTCTGGACAAGTAGGTTGTATTTTGTGGCGTCAGGAACCACTAATCTATACTGGTTTTGTTTTTTCTGACGTGTTTGTGGTGCAGCCGTTTGTGTTTTGTGGGTGGAGATGCTTGAAGAGCCGGGACGATCAAATGCTGAGGTTTTTTCGGTTACCTCCTTAAGCGGGGAAAACCTATTTTGTGTAGGTATGGCGTTTGTATGTGCCTCGGACGACACAGAATGGAGACGCTTGTTCTCCTGCGTGGTTGTTCTGTCAGCTTTACGTTTGACTAATTGGAAGTCGGTTTCCATGTCAGAAGTGTAATTTCCTGCGGCCGGTGTTGACGATCGGGAGGAAGTTGGTGTGGACATTGTTGACGTGGACATTGTTGGCGTCGCCGGTTCCCCGCCCGCCTCCATGACCCGTGAGGGTGGTGGGGGAGGGGTAGTCTCGGTGTGGAGCGACTCTCGATGCTGTGTTGTTTGCAAACTGCGAGAAAGTGTTGTTAAAAAAGTATCTAGGTCGGTGCTGTACAGAGTGATCGCTGACCCACTAGGGGCTAGGCTCAAGATGACCTGTTTCCAGGCCGATCACAGAGTACAGGGTGTATGCCACGAGCTAAAATGTTAATAGTCGCTAATAGTCGTATTCAGCCAGAAGAAGCAGAGACGCTCCCCTCCTTAGTCGAAGGCGAAGTCAACACTGTTATGAGGTTGAGATTGCTGTTGTGTGGTGAGGGGGCGGGGCACGTCTTGCACTAGCTTATATACACAGCCTGAGTTCCCCCTCTTCCAGTCACACCCGCTCTCCGTGCCTCGATTGCTACCGCTGCCCTGTCTGGTCGGGGCAACACAGGAGTTAGACGCGCCCAGATTAAAAGCCAAGGTAAAATTAAGCATAGTGGGACATACATTTGCGCAAGAATTCTTCCTCATCTATAATCTTAAAATGGACACAATTCTCGGCGTCGACTTTATAAAACAATACGACACCATACCTTTTCTGAAACAAAATATTTTGTTCATAAATGGAAACGAGTCCGATAAAGTTTTACATGTACCAATTTACAGTTCAACCATAGATGGTGCTAATGTAGATATGATACAATACTGCATCAACCAGATTGAAACTATTGATAGTACGACAGAACAATAATTTAAACCTAAATGTAATACAAAATTAGACGAGGCACAAAAAATATATATTTATAAATTAATTGAAGAGTATAGCAATAGATTTGCGCACATCATCCTTGAGTTGACAGAAGCCAAACATTTCAAATCAAGCTAGAGCTAGATACGGACAAGCCGATAACAAGGTCGTAGTGTATTACCCCCAAACTTAGTGTGGAATTTCTCCAACAAATTAATGACATACTGAAAGTCAAAATTACTCAGGAATCGACTTCAGCATTTTCTGCACCATCTCTCACTATACACAAAAAGCAAGGAGGGATTAGATTTCTCACGGACGAAAATTAAACCAACATCTAACACTAGTCCAGTACCCATTACCCTGAATAGAGGACATTTTAAACACTTTACAAAATTCCAAATACATAACCAGTTTCGACTTATTTTCTGGATTATATTCAATTCCCATCAGAAAGGGGGATCGACACAAACTCGGGTTTAGCATGGACGAAGTGGCCTCTTCGAATACTGAAGAATGCCAATGGAGTTAAGAACAAGTCCACAGTTCTTTCAACAGTTCATCAACATATTACTAGGACCGTTAAGATGGAACACGGCACTTGCTTACATCGATGACATTTTCATAATCGGCAATACGTTCACAGAACACTTAAATAACACAAGAAAACTTCTTCAAAGACTCGGAGTATTCAATGTTAAAATAAATGGTAAGAAATGCAGTTTCGCCGAACAAAGAACTTAAAATCATAGGCCACTATACCACACCGCAAGGTACAGTCACAGGCCCAGAAAAGGCGAATGCGAAAGAACAAATGGCACCGCCTGCGAACATCAAAGAAGAACGTACATTTTTGGGTATGACGTCGTACTTGCGACGGTACATAGAAAATGATGCTACTAGGGTCGCACTGCTTATTGAACTTACCATGCACAGCACAAAATACAAATGGGGGCACAAACAACAACATGACTTTATAGCACTTAAAAAGGCCATTCAAAACGTGCCCATTTTATGGCGGTTCGACAGAAACTACACTACCATATTAGACGTGCGTAGCTTTCCAATCTAGTATCGGGGCAGTACTAATGCAGGAAAACCCAATGACAAAAGTAGAAATATTATAGCATTTGCGTCAAAAAAAGCTTTCTATTACTGAGGAACATTGGTCCACGACCAAGAGAGAGCTAGGAGCGATCAAATAATTTTGCACCTACTTTTGCCAATACTTATACGGCCGTCATTTCATCATAGAAAGATACAATGCTAACCTACGATACCTCAAGCGCATGGCGGAACACAATTTACGAATACAGAAAATGGCAATAGCGCTAGTCGAATACGACTTTGAGGCACATACTATTAAGGGTAGACTAAACTTTCTGGCAGATGCTATGGGCCGTATACCCACCACGGGACAAGCGGTAACGGAAACAGTAGTTGTAAACAATGTCAAATACCAGGTACCTCAATAAACCAAGCACTAGCAGAAGCTCTTTATCATAACCCTTACAACGAAAATGAAATTCGTAAAATTATTGGTAAATTTATTGTTACAACTGGCCAGATATCAAACATTACATTAAGGAGTTACGAACAGTAGATCAGTCGTTAATTAGTAAAGCCATTTGTAATGGGGAATACATTCCAGCCCAATCTATCAGTAAAATTATATCAGACATATTTCAAGTAAACATGGAAGTAATAAAAGAAAATTGTCAAAACAAAATTAAAGCAACATGTATAGACGCGGTTTTTAACTGCCCAATACTTGTCATCACCAAACAAAATGTATCTCATTTTCTACCTATACATCATCATGAGCAAGCATGCACATTATCCATTATGCAAATTTTGGCATAAATTTAAAATATCACAGCAAATCATTGACGGCAAATGGAAAATCTTCAAGATCATCAGTATGCCGTATAAATTTCAAAATCAAACTTGTACACTACACACCCCCAGTCAACCTTTCGCTATCAACAAAAACTTAATCATGATTAAGGAAATCCTGGACACACCGGAGACTAAGGAAAACATTTTTCACATCCCCAAGCAAACAATGATGAGTATGAATGCATTAAAGCAGCAATTCAATTGCATAGCCACGCTGATCATTTTAAAAAATGAAAATATTCTTGTCAGTCAGACAGTAAGCTCACTGTTAAAAAAATATTTCCACATCGCTACGATATTACGAACGCAATAAGTGTCATAATCATATCTTGCTGTAATGAAACTCTAAATAGTGCAATCGTAAATAATGATGTAACAAACAATGACGTACAGATACCATGTGGATGCCAAGTTTTACATAACCAAAGTGTCATTATACAGGCCACACATATTTGTGATGCATGAGCCCCAGTAACGCCATCTACTCATACCATCATTCCCATTCACTGGTTTGCGGATCCACAATTTGAATTAGAACAATTAAAAATGGATACCGGAATATATTTTTCCATCATTACAAACTCGTTGAACACAAACTGGAAAATATCGCATGCATAACTTCCTGAACTGCGACAGTATACAAGTTATCACTATGTCACAAACTTGCCAATGGACACCTTATTCTCGGTGATAACACAGGAACACTACAATTACACAGCCATGGGGAGAGTTATCCTTTTATTTTGCATTGACTACAGCTCTTTATGTGAAAATTTTGAACTTATATCTAATATTAGGGAAGTTAGCCCAACAGAGATCATAAATGCCCTACATGGAAACTTACCTTTCAGATGCAGATGAAGAGCATGTGGAGGCAGCACTAAGACCACGTGCGGCGAAGGTAAACAAGGTAATCTAAAACACAGCGCGCCACCATCTTAATGGTGCCGGCAAAGCCGCATGTGCGACAATAAACAGCAGAACACCATGGGTTCCACGTTAAGCAGAAAATTAAAGTAATACTTTTGATTATTATGGCACTGTTTAAGAACCAAAAGTATACAGTAATAATTTCAGGAATAAAAGTTTAGTAATTTATCATGTAAAATTACTCCAGATGGTGGATAATAAATAAGATAGGGTACTGCATTTGATATGGATAAATACATCAAATAATTAATTGTGCAACAGATAAAGTCCAGTAAGTGTTGCTAGCACAATGTATCACAGTACATACCATAATAAGCATTTAAATAACACTTCATGCATCGCTGTGAACATGATAGCCACGAGGCATGAGCGTAGCATATGGTAGTATCCTTACAACTCACAGAAAAGAACGTGGCACACAGAGTTAGCTGCGAATGAATTGTTATTATCTTTCATATCACACGGCAGTCATACGAGCTCTGTAAAGAGGTTACAAACATAGTTTAAAACCACACGTGAGTACGTGACCATATGGATGTACGAGAGACGTGCCCGTAAGGCACACTGAAACACAGTTGTATCGTGCGATATAGAGGTGTATTACAGGTACTGTTAACACTTTTACGCATACAGAATAAATTCAGAACGAACCGTTACTAGTCATGTATCGACATGCCAGAGTCGAGTTTATTAGTTCACGGACAGGTTAGCACGAATTTCATGGGTTGGTACATCATTATTCAAAACCTCATAAATGGTAAATAATTCTATTATCCAATTAGCTGTATGACCCTTTTCAAATATTTGTTTACTCTTGCTTATGTGACAATATCGCCAACTTTGTATTTCGGTTTAGTAATCATGTCTACAAAATTTGTTTGCATTAAATTATTTGCACTAGTCTTATTAACTTCAACTGGTTTCATACCAATAATTCAATGTTTTGTATTGTATATATTCTTTAACTAACTCATCAAAAATATTTACCCACTTTTAATTGCCATTTAAAGCAAATTTCTCCCACATTTTGTTCTTAATTTTACAATTATATGGTTAAACGCTACTGACTTTAAGTTCACTGAATGCACAGTAATGATCGGTGTTATATTTATGCATCTAAGTTCTTTAAATATTTTATCATAAAATTCGGCCTCATTTCACATTGAATATTACGCGGTTTTCTGTTCAACAATATACATTCTAACGCATTTGCTACATTCTTGCCTGTTTTATCTTTAATTGATGTAGCAAATGCATATTTTGAGAAAACATCAATAAGTGTCATATATACTTGTATCCATTGTTTATATGTGACATGCCTTTTAAATTTCCAGTATTCATCCCAACAAGATCGATTTTTCATAAATCATCAATACTATACTCAATTACTTTTCTTCTTGGAAATTATTTGTGCCGGTTTTTATAATTCATAGATTATTCCTTCTCTTACATTGGGCATTTTTTAAGATGTTGATTTATAAGAATTGTATATTGAACATTTACTTTTCTGTAATAATCGTCCATTTTTTGTATTTTATTTTTTATATTGTTTTTAGTAACATTTTTTACACATCAAGCACAAAGTATTCTCCATTTAATAAGAATAAAAATTAATTAATCTTTATATTTTACGAATATTCCTAATGTAGTCATCAAACCATCACCATATTCAGATATTTTGGTTTTTGATATTTAAAAGTTAAAATATCGCCTATGTTAACATCAAAAGGCTTACTGTAATTTGTTTTTGAGATCCCTTAATAACAGTCACAGTATCATCAGATAAATTGGTATTAACAGTAATTATTTTATAAACATTACAATCCATCAATAAAACAAAGAAAATTTTATTATTACCTAAGTGAAAAATATTATTAGTTTATTCCACTTCACAGGTAAATAAAATTTATGTGATTTTTCTTCCTTACATTTTTCAATTTTCGAGTTAAGAGGTGTATCATACTTCGAAACTGATTGGTTTAAATTGCAAATTTAACATCTATTTCTTTATCGAAATATCTTTTATTGACCTCATCTTTTTCATAAGTAGGATCAGCCATATTCTACAATTATGATTAGAAACATAATATTTTGTGCAAACATAAGCTTTACTAAGTTGATCTTGTAAAGCGGTAACAATTATATTGTATTTTGAAGCTACATCCTTTTTTAATGTGGAAGCAGAAACAATAGTACTGTATTTCGAATTTACTTCCTTTTTTAGTCCCTGCTTTGCATTATTTATTAATTTTATATAATCGGCAATAGTATTACTGTATTGTAAATATATGTCTTCTTTTGAGGCATAATCAGCTATTTGTTTATTAAAAAATATTTTATTGACTGCCTGATTATTGTCTCTAGGATAATCTATATTAACAATTCTATGCCCTAAAAAAGAAGCTTAAGATGTATAATCAAAGCAAATGCTCTATTTACTTTGAAAATCAGAAACAGACAAATTGCATTATGAATCTACATATGTTTTTAAAGCATAATCAGAAGTAATAATTATGTATTTTAAATCAACATCTTTCTTAAAGGAAAAGCATTAGTGTAAAAAATTTAATTTAAAGATTTTATTCATGGTTTCCCAAATATACCTGTTATTTAATAACAAAGAAATTATATTGTTAAACTTGAAATCTTTCGAAAAAAGATGTAATACAATTAAACATAGATGTCCACATATAACTGAATAAAAATTCTTTATCCCATCATCATTGTAATAAACATTTCTGTTTTTGAAATAATTAATTAATTTGGAGGAATATTTTCTCCAAATGAATCAAAATAGTAAATATTGTTATTTTCTATAAAATAGCAAACCCAATGAGTACCAGGATTTGATGAAATGTCGAAATTAACCACAGCACATTCATTTTGTGCATACTTTTAGGTAATTCATCAATCATGTATACATTTATATATATTTTTATATTTAATATTTTTACATATTTTGCAATATCTATATTAGATAGTGGGTATATATTCAAATTTTTTCGGCCTACTTCTTTTTGCAACTAAACTGCATCCTTATTTATTTTACATTGCTAAATTGTCTCTCTGTTGTTCTTCTAATTCTTTTTCATTCCTAGCTTGTTCAACAGAATTATGAATTGCAGTAGCTCCACCAACTAAAGCACTAAATGCACCCAAAATTAGACATATAAGTAGTAAAGTTCCTCTGTGATGTAATCCTTTCCGGTTTTTCTTTTAACATTTTTTTGAGAATTAGTAGGGTCAAAGTTAAAAAGAAACCTTTACTTTCTTTTAATTTTTAATTTTTTTCTCAAGTTGATCTTTTGTTAAAAATTTATCTTTACCCAAATCTTTTTATGGATTAATGGGTATATCAATGGTTGAGGTTTTTCCGTAATTTATATACAATTTAATAAAACGTTTTAATTCCCCATCCTAATTTTATTTTTGTAAATATAGTTGAGGCAACAGCAACAGAAGCAATTTTTTCTCCAATTGGAGTATCTTTATTTAACATAATTTTTTTGCTTCTTTTTGTAAAATTTTATCAGTATTGTGTCTAGATTCTAAATCTTTATTATCTCTATAAGCAATATCGTGATATTTGCATGCTTCATATAGTATATTTATTCCCGTGTCTCTACTTTCTACTCTTTTGTTTAATTTTGTAAATTGTGCACAATAATTATAATGTAGCAAATGCATTTCGGGCAAATTTAAATTATTTAATACTCAATTTATTATTCCTTTGCAGTGATGTTCAGAATTCCAACACGATTGTGGACTTACATTTAGAAATCTTATTAGATATGGAATTCCTTTTGGATTATTAATAACAAAATCAGAAAACTTATTGTTTAACATGTTCATCATGCTTACTTTTTCAGTGTAGTAATTTCTATTTCCAGCATTTTATTCGCCATGAATAACTAACAATCTGTCAATTAAATTTCTAACATCCATCCAGTCATATCCTTTCGGTAAATTATTGTATTTTTTATTTCTTCTCCAGGTCTAGGAGTTTCTGGAGAAATTATTCTTTCTGGTGTGTTTGGTGCTGTCTTTGAATGCGATTCTTTTATATTCTTATGATAAATTGGTCCAATTATTTTTCTGTATTTCCAAATTCTATTCGAATTTATTTTCTTTCTTGGATTATATTCTTGGAATGCAACATGGTCATACGAAACAATTTTCGTGTAGTTATCATAGTTTTTATCTGTGAAATTGTCTTTAAGATCTCCTTTTTCTTTTGTTAACAAATTATAAATTCCATCTGTTAATTCATATTCATTATTTTTAACAGATGATTTATAATAGTCTATTATTACTTGTGTATTACCTATGTAAAAATGTTGTCACTCTGCACGTAAACCATATTGAGTACCAATAACATTAATTCTTTTTGAAATTTCTTTACCGAGATTTATATTAGAATCGGACGCGATACTTTTTATGGGTAAAAGGCCCATTCGCTCTTCCAAACTTGGAACTTTTTGTTCTGAGATTAATTCTCTTTAAAATTATGTTTCTTCTGTTGTTGGTGGATAATCTAATTTTTTTGCTGCAAATGAAATTTGTGTTGTTATTAAATCTTTATTTTCTTCAATTACCTTTTATACTTTTGTTTTTGCGAATATTTCGTAATTCGTCGATTATTGGTTGCTCTTTCGTCTTATTTTTTCATATAATTTTTCATGATGATTTTTCATATAATTTTTCACATTTTTATATCTTTCAGTGAGTAATTTAGCTCGAGGTACTGCCTTTGATTTCGTAATTTATATATATATATTTTTTTCTTATAAATGAGTTATAACAGTATTGAGGCTTTCGAGAGACAAACTTTTCCCCCAACTGATTAAACTAGAGGGAATTTAAATGCTTACAATAATATAAATGAATTTGGTATTCCTATAGGTGATGAGTTTTCTTTTCCAAATGACGCTTATGTTTATGAGCAATTTAGTTTAGTAAAGAGAGATAAGGTTGGAGATGAGGCAAAATATGATGAATCAGATAATGTTGATATTTGTTCGAACTTTTTTCGTTTTCATTTTTCTAGAGTAGAAATTTGAAAACATGGAAATATTATTGAAGCTGTTGATAATCCTGGTATAACATCAACAATGATGAATGCTTTATTAAGATCACCAAGTGAATAAAATTATTAAAAATTTACTGGTGTTGATAATGTATATCGAGATATATCTGTTTTAGTCATATAGCAGATGAAGTTAAAACTGCTTCTAGTGATAAAAAAAAATGAAATACTATATCCGCTGAGATATCTGTTTGGTTTTATTCGAGATAACAATTAAATTGACTGGAAATGTGGTTATAAAATTACTTTTTTTTTTTTTTTTTTTTTTTCGTAATTCATCATATAACAACTCTTTATTTCTTTATGAAACTTTAGATAGAGATAATAAAGTTATGAAACATAGTCCAGATCCTGGTAAAATTGTTGTTCAAAAATTAAAAATTTTATCTGGCCTATTGTTGTATATGACTCTAACACAGCCATTGCAATTAAAAAAAAGATATATACAAAGATCTAAAAATCCCTATTAGTTTTGATTACTGGCTATTTTCAGATAAAAATGTTCCTGTTTAATAATTTAAATTTTGATATATCTGATTTCGTAATCGTAGGTTTTCAACTTAATGGCAGAAATCATTCTGAACAGCATAAACATACTACTATGTTTTATTATTGTAATGTAAGAAATATTTAAGTTAGACATGGTAGAAATGAAATTTTTCCTAAAGAAAACTGGAATCTAAACATTAAAAACGGTGTCTGTCTTAAACAATTTCTTGCTTATAATTATTTTAGAAACTCAAAAACAAACTAGATTACCAACTTTAAAAGTAATGAACTTTATTATAAAACCAATCGTAAACTTTGATGGTGATAATAATTACTATTCATTTTGGGGGCAAAGATCATTATATGTTATAGATTGTTTATATAGAAAAACTGCTGTATTTAAAGAAGAAACAAATATAAAGATTAGTGTTGATTTTAATGAAAAAATTGAAGCAGGTACAGTTTGTGATGTTGTTTCAGTTAGTAAAAGAAATCTAACTTATGATTATTTAAAATAAATAATTACTGAAGATATATAAAAATTTAACATTATTAAATGGAAGAATCAACGAAAGGATTCGATATTTTAATACAATATTTTAGACTTATAGTTGAGTGGTTCCATTTAAAAGTTTTGCGAAGTTTTAGAGATATAGATGAATTATTTGATCAAATAAAAAATCGTTTTCATAACTCTAAGTAAATCTATTTCTTTATAAATAAAACTTTGTCTTGTAGTTTGACTAACATATTAAAAGGAGAGGGTGGGTCAAAAATCCCTTCCTATAGATAAGATAATGCATCTGAAGATCTTAAAAATAAAGTTTACAAATTTCATTCAAATTTACAAAGCTTACAATTATCACTTTTAGAAATCATTGATGATGAATATGAACTACGTGAAATAGGTGACGATCTATAGCGTATAGAAGAAGTTTTTAAAAATTAGTACAACTTCGATAATGATGATTACATTGAATTTATAAAAAATTATTTCGTTTCTCAATCAGATTCATTATTTACATTGTAACCAAATTCATTATCTGAATTTTCTAAATCATCTGAAACAATTGACTCATAACCAGATTCGTCATCTGAACTATATGTGTCTGAAATTTCTTTGTCTAAATTTTCTAAATCATATAAAACATCTTAATCATAACCAGATTCATCATAATCAGATATGTAATGTGCAATTGGAAATCCCTCATGATCAGGATCAAATTAGTATTCTGCAATTGGAATATCCATTCATTTTGAATTTTTTTAATATGATTATTATAAGATTTAAATTTTATGAAGAAAAATATATATATATTTTTTTTGGATCTGTCAAGCTCAATTTGAAACGATTTTCATAGAGGTGTAAATGAAATGAAATATGGAAAATTTATCCATGCTCTAGAGATCTCTTAAGAATATATAAACTCTATTAGTTTGAACCTCTTTAATATTTCATTTGATTTTAACTTAATTTGAATGTTTTTAGCTTAAATTACTTGAATTAGATTACTTTTGTGCAAAATTGACATTTCTAAAAAATGTGAAAATTTGCTTATGTTTGGGGTAAAATTGCTTGATTTCTAATCCGCACAAATCCTGCATGACTGTTTTCTTTCAAAATTGAAAATTTGCTCGATTTATGATTGATTTTGAGTGTTTTTTTAATCTAAATTTGGTTTTTTTTTTTTTTTTGAGAATCCAAAATTTGAGTCAAATGGGGTTTTTAGAAACTTGAAAACGATAAAATTTGCCTTAAAATTACTTGATTTTCGATTAAACAATGAGTTGACCTCGTACCCGCACTATACATTTACTACAGTATATTTATGTGTGTGTGTGTGTGTGTTAAGTAATAGTCCTGTTAAATTTAAAGCAAAAATTAGAGACACTTCTGAATTATAGCTATGATATATTGTATATTACAAAACAGATTATAAATATAAGAATAATTAATTGTATAATATTGAACCGCGGCCGAACATACTAGCCAGCCTATCTTACATACAGACAAGGCAGAGATAAAACAGTGCACGAGGACACATAATAGACTATTAATAACCACTGCAACCTAACCCGCGACTACCGCATAGAAGCAGGCTCCTCTGAGACCCAAAGGCAGGGGGTCATATCTCCTCGCACGATAGGAGTTCCCAATACAAGTCGTGACGCTCTTACCAAGCACCGCTGTGCCATATCCAGTCTTCTCAGCAGCCGGGGACGTCTTCAATTCCAGAATGACGGGGTACTGTTCCGGCCCCGTCCAGGGATTCGAACCAGAGCGACGTGGAATTGAGAGCCGTGGCGCATGCTGACCAGGCAGGGCAGCGGTAGCAGTCAGGGCATGAGGAGCAGTGGTGACAGGAAGAGGGGGAACCCAGGCTGTGTATATAAGCGAGCGCGAGACGTGCCGCGCCCCCACTCTGCCACCATATTATTGTGTGTAATTACAAGAGTTCTGAGGTCATCACGACGACTAGGACGTCGAGACTCTACAGACCACGACGCTGAGCAGGTTACAGGTCAAGGAGGGAGCCTTCCGGTCGAGTCGCATCATGGTAAAAACCTTAATATTTGGGGGCAATGCAGGACCCGAGATAGGACATTATATAACTGTAATTGTGAGTTAAGTTCAAGTAGTTGATTGTAAGGCGATGCTGCAAGCCTATTGAGTAAACTATTGCGATTGAGAGTAACATAATTTCTACAGCTTAACTGTATATCGCTTCAGCGTCTCTAGCTTGTGTTTTGCTATACAATTTATTGTAATTAATTTGTGTAATAAAGAGACACATAATTTACTTCTACTACAGTTCATTTTCTAGTTCTTAACTATGCCACCCTCAATTAACTTAACTTATATGCTCTATCCTGGAGCCAGGATGTCCAGAACACTATGTTTTGAATTTGAACACTGTAGCTTCGATGTTTTGGAAATCATGACTACATTTACAGAAGGGCTTAACTCAACTTATACTTTTTCCAGAAAGGTTTTAGGGCCTAAATGACATTACCATTATGTTGTATGTCATGTACGGAGTCTATGTTATGAATTTGATGAGCATAGCATTAATGGATCGAAAATTATGAGCACATTTATAAAAAGGGTTTAACTCATAATTGACCTTGTCAGAAAGGCCTCATGGCTTAAATCGTCTTACCACCGCGATGGTTATCGGACACGGTGTCTATATTATAAATTGATCATTATAGCATCAACAGTTCGGAACTTATGAGTATGTGTAAAAAGTAGCGAGTACTGAATGCACCAAAACTGTCAATTTATTGACAAGTGGGAATATTTGCTGGTAACAGTACTATTCTGCTACTGCTGAAAGATACTGGAATATAGACTTAAGATGAGGTAGACGGCTTATTCGTCTTGTGCGCATGTACCCGACGTTGACCTTCTCTAAAGGAACACAACTGATGGTCAACAGTGATGAACGTGTTTGTTTATATCTTGATTTTTAAAAGACAAGTGTTATTATATTATTTAAATACTTTAACCAATCTTAATTTAATCCAAACTGCATTGCAAATTGGTCAGAGGAAGTATACGAACATCTCGAAGCAGTTGTTTACTAAACAGTGTTCCAACATCAAGTCCAATCCACAGCGTTTTTGCTAGTCGTGTTGGCAGAAAAGCAGTTCAATGTTGGGACACGGAGATTAGTTGTGCTCAGCCAGCAAGATCGGTCTACCTCATCTTTAGTCCATGGTCTGGGGTACCGTGAACGAGCTGAGTGTTGTTCAGAGATGACAGAAGACCACCTAGGTGACTGCACAGTGTTAAACAGAAGTGCCTGATCTCACGCCAATGCTGAGACTGAAGTTGCCTTACATGGAGTTGGGTCTGTAATGCCTCTTCTGAAACGGGCGTGATTCTCAAATTTTAGGGGGAAGCGAAGAGACTTACCCCCGAATTGCAAAACCATATGACCCAGAACAGAACAATACAACGCAGAATCATGTCGGCAAATCGCGGTACACTAACGGCACACATAAAAACACTCAGATTAGGAATGCCCCAATTCAAAGTGCATTTGTTTGCCCCAGGGAATCACGTACACCGTATACAATAAATGTGCCATATAGTCAGTCACGGACGTGTGGGTCCAGAATAGAGCACAGAACAGAGACGTAACCAAACAAACCTCACACAAAAATGGTTACAGACACAAAGAAAATCACATGCCCTTTGAAAGTAATAATTTCAGACAGAAAAACTGAAGGCAAAATGTAAGCGAGTTTGGCGTTTCCCCCGAGGAGGCAAGAGTAAGAAACGCGTGTCGCACAATGTTCAATAAACGCATTCCAGGGAATACATACGCTCTAATTGCACGACTAAATGCATACCCGGAAACATTAAGGCAAAACAGGAACAGTAAAACCGTAGCAAGGCCGCATAATATTGCCGGTAGCAGTGTCAATCGATATTGCAGAAATAAATTCCATAAACACACAATTGTCCAAGATAGAAACACAGCACCTATGGTCGCTAAAATGTCAATACCCCAAGGCGGTAAAGAATGTTCCAAAACAGTCAAGATCCCGCGCACGAAGGCAGAAATGAAAGCGCAGCAAAACAAGGAGGACAGTCGACGATGCAGTGAGGTCGCGCAGACATAAGGTGTTATACCGGTAGCAAACATTCAGGGGCAACATGGTAAACAATTTTATTCTGTCCGCGAAATATCGCCCAAGACACATGTGTGTTGTGCCTATACAAAGGACATTAAGCTAAACAATGTAGTATTTTCCCCAACAGCAACAAAATGGAATTCCACACGGATGTAGCAGCACGATTTAAAAAATTTAAAAACACATTCGGAATAGGTCATGTCGCATTGCTAGAGACATGCAAAGTTCGTGGTATTATTTGACGACAGGCTAGAATTAAAACACTTATGATTTTCTGTTGCCTCTGTCTTTGGGTTATACGATTTGTTCGGACACGCACAGGAATGTTTTGGACCAATAGCAAACCACTAACGACAGGATGGCCCAATTATGTCCAAGTAAGTTGGAAAGGAAAGAGTGTTAGGTGTGGACCAATCACAGACAGGGGTTGCACTGCAATTGCGGTGTTAATTGCGGTGTTAGGTTAATCTTATGGGACTACATATAGGACATCTCTCATGTTAAGTGAACCAGCTTTTCCAGCGATTGCGGTGCTAGGTTAATCTAATGTCTACCTCTGTCGACTAGTGAGCCAGAACCCTACTACTTATGGTGCAGCGCCGGAATGAAAGGGCGGGGGAAACGGGAGGTCCTTGAGAAAACCCGCCTACCAGTGGCATCGCCCGGCATCTTTCCCTCGTCAGAAAATCTGGGGGTGACCCGGCCGGGGATTTGACCAGGTACGTATTGGTAGGAGGCAGGCAGGCTAACCGCTCAGCCACCGCGGCCCCGCTTCCTAGAAGACACACAGGATGACCATGAATCGTGTCGTAAAGAATCGTGTTGCAGATACTACATCACGTATTTTCAAATCAAATATTAATAACATTCGGGAAAATCCTGTGTATTAATTTGAATTTTTCATCAAAACTATTTCATATTTTACATAATTATATCACGAGTTAAAATTACCTTAGGGTTCGTACAAGTTTATTACATGCACATGTTTCACTGTAAATTACGAGAAAGAAAGACCATATTTGTGTGATGCATCTACATAGACGCAAAATAAAAAATTTAAGAAAAAAATTTGCAGAAAGTCTTAACGTTTTCTAAAAGCAATTAACTGTTAATAATCAGGGATTCAGTTGCCAGCAGTTGATTAGTAAAACCAAACAAAGTTTGGAATCGTGGGTACGCCTGTTACACAGAAAATCTGGTATATATGCTGTTCGCTGTCAAATGAGCGTTTCAGAAATTAACCTTTGAAAAATGTCACTGCCCCTACATGCATGCAATATTAAAGGGCGTACTGGGTGACATTCGCCCTGTAAAGTTAGTAACGATGGAGGGAAAGTAGTTCCACATCTTAATGTCGAATAAAAAGTGTAAGGTAACCATTTGTGACGACTTAAATTATTTCTTTCACTTCATGTTTTTTTTTTAGTTATCGGAATGTAAAAATGAGCGTATTCGTGAAATATTAATCTTAAGAGTTTCAATTGATCGACGTATGAATAAAGTGATGAGGCCCATTCTAATTTCAAATTTACATAAGGCGGAAGACTACACAACGATTATATAAGTAGATCTTAGGCAGGACTTTCAAAAGTGCTCATTAACCGTGAACGATGGATGTAATGTAGTTCCATGTTTTAACGTTTAATTAAAAGCGTTAGGTAAACTTTTATGAATACTGAAATTAATACTTCTACTTTTTTTTAATGCTTCTCAGTGTAAAAATGAGCGAAATCGTAAAATATTATTTTTTGAAAATAATTAAACAGATATGCTGTATAAGCACATGAATAAAATGGATATGCCCATGGCAATGTTAATTTCACGTATGGTAGAAGAATATGCTGTGTGTATATAAGGGCTTTCAAAAGTGCTCAGTTTACTGTGAACAGCTTATAACGACAGAAGTGAGGTAATTCCATATGTTAACTTTGAATTTAAAGTATTAGGTAAACATTTGTGAATTATCTAACTATTTTTTTAGATTATTTTTTTTTAAGACGCGTAAGAATATAATTTGTAAATTATTTAGTTTTGTGATATGTTCATATTTTTGTTTGACCAATGCTTGAAGAAATTGGAATTGAAAAAGACTTACTACGTCACCTGGTATTATACCTGAGGCTTATAGGGGACGGTTTACAAACTAACTTACGACCTAACTCAAACTAATACCCATGTCATATCTGGGATTCGAGCCAAGAACCTCCCGCACCGCAAATCGGTGGCGCACCAACTGGCTGTGCCACGGGAGGTCGGCGACGCTCAAGTAAAGTGACCAGGCATTTGAGAATGATAATTCTACACATGGTGGACGAATACACAACGCGCACACAAGTAGACCTTAGGCAGGGCTTTGCAAAGTGCCAAGTTTCCTCTGAACAGTCCTTAACCCGCGAATTGTTGCCGATGAAGTCCGCTTAGCCTCCTGCGTCTGCTCGGCGTTTGTCTGCGAAACGTATGGATCCATCTCACCTCAAGCGGAGGGCTGAGGGCGCGCGGATGCTCTCATTCGCTATTTTGCGCTGCATGATCGATTGCAAAAAGGTTGGGGAGAGGCGAGGGAGTTTATGGGCTGATAGCTGGCGGGCGCAACACAGGACATCAGCTACCGCCGACAGTTTAGGTGATAGAGCCCTCAACTGTGCTGCTTGAAGTCTCGTCAAGCTGTTACGAGTGGGACGGAACCCCACGTTTTTTATGAAATGGTTGTTTACGTCAATACGCGTACCTCGGTAAATAAATGTTCTGCAAATACGAGTTTTTTTTTCTTCAGAAAATATGAAAGAACAATTATCCACGCCCCTTTTTTCTTTACTTTTGTCATATTAAGTGTATTCTTGGAAAAAATATTTCATGAAAATGGTCAAATTATTGCCTATGCAGTTTACTTAAGCGACAAGAGTAAAGTACAACGTTACCGGCGTAGTTTAATCTGCGGTCTTTCATCGCGTGTAATAAAACGCCACAGTTATAGATCTAATTTGCACAGTACAGCGTCACGACGGAAACATTGCACGCCTTGCGCGTAAGAGCGATGGGGCGCTAGAAGTGAGTGTTAGTGTCGCCCGTATGGCTCCCTCGCTTCTTGAGCTTGGACGCGGGGGTCCATCCCACTCTTAAAGCGCTCCAGTAGGTTGTATCTTGGTGAGGTAGCTGGAAAGTACTGCAAACTTCGTAATTTGAATTACTGTTTGGTTTTATCTTTACGGCCAACTGCCAAAAATGAGAAATCACAATAAGTTATTTTGTTTGCGACCAGAGAGTCCATCCTGAGAGAAAAAAAAATCACGGTTGTAACAACAAAATAGCGACAACCATCTGATGGGTTGTTTCAACGAAGTGTTGATAACATAGATAGTAATACCAAGAAAACTGTCTGTAGTATTCCTGTCTGTGTTTGTATTTGCTAGTGCAAATACGGTTTCTGTAGCATAGCACTGTGTTCCTGCTACAAAACAACTAGTACCCCCAACAGAACAACTTCAACAATACTTCAACTGCTCCCACGACAACACAATATTGTTTTGCCTCTACCCTCAAACCCGATTACAGAAGTGTCCAGTATTAGCGACAGAATATTCTGTTAGGGTACTACAATACGGATTATTGTGGCAACAATCCAAATATTGTTAAAGTTGTTCTTTTGGTGATACTGTGTATTTGTTTTGTAGTAGGAATGCAGTTCTCTGCTATATAAACCATACATATCTACAGTAGCAAATACAATAACATGCAGGAATGCAACGAACATTTATGTTGGTATTACTATCCACGTTAACAATATTCAGATGGCAACTACGGCGTATAAGATGGCTGTCCCTATTTTAGCAGTCTTTATGGTTCATACAACCATTCTTTTTTCACTGTGTAACCCAAGCCAGCCGGCTAATGTTGTGCATTTTCGTATCATAGATGTTGAGCTCTCAGTGGAAACGCTCATTTCATAGGACGCAATATTATTGAACTCTTTATTTAAGATGGAAAATAAGTAATTTAATAGTATATTTGATTTATTTCAAAAGTATTCGAATTTTTTGCTGTAATTTATTTTTTCTGTGCAGAATTTCTCAAACATAATTCAAAAGCAGGAGGTCTCTGCTAGTGTCCCTTCTACAGAAAAAAATAGATGTTTGCAGTAACTCAACCCATTTATTTCTACGTTTATGCAAATGAATGTCAAAACTTAAGGAAGTGAGGCACAAACTGACAGAAGCTGGAAATGTTATCAAATGAATAGTTAGATCTTTCCAATCAAAACGAAGTTATTTCTTATGATTAATTTGATAAATGAAATTGCAATTACTTGCATTTAATTTTCTTCCTTTATTTATCAGTCCGTCAACACGCGTTTACCAAAGCAAAGGAATAATGCTCTGTCTATTTCTCACGACAGTATTGAATTTTAATGACATTGTTTGCAACAGCTTAGGGAACCATTTCCACGTACGTATCACATTGCACTAAAGTCCGTTTGTGACGATTACAACTTCTGGATAATAGCAATTCTTTTGACTTTTCGACGTCGAAGTCTGCTCATAACCGATTATGATCAGTAGGTCCACTTATAATTAGGCATACAATAAGATAGTTTTTCCAGTGGCAGGCATTAGTTACCCAGTACTCTATAGTTCTCTAAACTCGCAAAATCGTGACAAGTATCTGGACAAGACGTAACTTCTGCAAAACAGTGATTATTTTTCACGTTGTTTTAATGGCAATGAATGGATCGCCTTTGGTAGAGTGGTAACACTAGCCACACCATTTGCAGAAACGTCACTTCACTGGAACAATTACTTCTGTCGATATCACGAAATTCTTAGTATAGTAGGTCCAAAAAATGGGGGGGGGGGGGGAACTTTTAAAAGGTTTAGAATCGAACCATATATGTATTGATTATTTTTGTCGGTCTTGGGTCTCTATCATTTTCTTCAGTTTGGACGTATATGTATGGAACGTTCCTTATAAGAACAAAGTTCCCAGCGTAATTAATTAATCCAACACTTGTTATTCAGCTGAAAATCCATATTATAAAACATTGTGAAAAACTGTCCTATACGGGATAAGCTAGGCTCTCCCCTACCCTTCTCCCTGTTTTTGTGAAACTTTGAACAGTAATAGCCATATAAACCTTTCCCAGCTACGTTAATACAAAGATTGACCAAACATTTTCACGACTACAGCGGTAGCAGAACGCTTCATTGCCATTGCCCTACTGTATTTTGCATTTATTATCAGTCGAATTAAACATTACTATCTGTTATATAGGCTGTTCACGGTAAAACGACCATTTTGGGAAGCCCTGCTTGAGATCTACTTGTGCGCACGTTGTGTTTTCTTCTGTCGTATGTAAGATTGACATTTCCATGGGCCTCGTCGCTTTATGCATGCGTCGGTCAAGTGAGACTGTGACATAATCAGGAAAGAAAATATTTCACAAATCTGCTCATTTTTACATTTCGATGCATTAAAAAAAACGGAAAGTGAAAGAAATAATTTATGTTGTCACAAGTGGTAACCTATCACTTTTTATTTGACGTTGAGATATGGCATTACCGTACCTCCATCATTACCAACTTTGCTGGGTGCATGTCACTCAGTGCGCCCGTTGAAACGTATGCAGGTAGGAGCAGTGAATTTTTTCGAAGGTTGATTTTGCCCTCTTTATCGCGAACAGTTTTTACTTGTGGTAACGAATGTGGCCCAACTTCTCGCGGTTAATGTACATTTTAAAAATGAATTTAGCATTGCTATTCCGGCACTCTCCAGAGCAGAGATAAACCGATGAAAAGGTTAAATGGACCTGTATGTGTGTAATGGGAAGGAACACTAAGCACTTTCGAAACTGGCAATAAAAATTTTAATAGTGACGAGTAAAAAATCAGCGATTAGGGTTGAATTTCATTCCCATTACATCGCTTACAGCTCTGAAACAAGCTTGATTTTTTTTTTTTTTTTTTTTTTTTTTTTTGCGGTTTTGCTTTCTGATGCAAACAGATTTTGTTTTCATTTCTGTGCCCAAGAAACGAAGAGTTAGTCAGCTTAGTTTAGCTACAGTCAGATTACTCATTACTGCTCGACTAATCCAGATAGTAGCTAAACTACATTCTTATATTGAAAAGAAACAGCAGACAAGTGCAAGCAGCACCCAAGTCAACCTCTCTACATATAGATACACGTTTACCTTTTTGGTTTTCCTTATAGACACATGAGTTGAGAATGATCGACTGTGATGAAAATTTGGCGCCATAATGAGAGAATGCAAGTTTAATGTAGCACCTGTGTAATGATCACAAACAAACTGAAAACACTTCTTGCCTGAATATTGTATCCTAGAAGTATTAATTTCCCGTGCCGGTCAAGTATTTGCCTCATCAATCTGTTTCTCATTCTCAATGATATTAGTGATCGTTTAAACGCAGCTTATTAATTAACATTTCAATAAAGTACCATGACAGGGGGAAAATTGAAGAAGGTCTATTTTCCCCTTCTTCGTTCCGTGTATATTAGTAATAATCCTGGCGACCAACCTCACTAATCCAAAGAGGCGATTAGTAGAATTATCTGAGGGCATTTGGACTGCAAACAAGGAAAGAAAGGCTCTTTCCCTCTCTAGTGGAAACAGTTGTTCCTGTGGATACCTGCTATCGAATACAGTATTTATTCATCGATATTTATTGCAATTGGCCCTGTAGTAGCTATAGTTTTGTTGTCAGGCCATTACATGTTAGAGCAATAGCTCTTAGAGAAGCAGAAAGATGTGTATAAAAGTGCATGCACGTTTTCTTTTTGCCGCTGTTCTCTTCCAGTGCCAAGCATTACGTTGATGTTAGTAACTTCGCAGCTTAAAAATCTTTGATCTGTAATTTTTAGCTAATATAATGAACCTTTTATCTTTTCGTAATAGTTGGTTTAATATAACGGTAGTTGGGTATCCTTGCAGACAGAATATAGTGTTCAAAATTTACTGTAAAAACTAAAATCTCGATGTCTTTATTGCCTTCTTTATTTACGCCCGTTTACGGACAACGCAAAGCAAGGATAACGATTGGAAACTGGGTGAGTACAACGGAAGGAGCGCACAAACTCGCAAAAGAGAAGAAAAAAGTCGTGATAAAAATTTTCCTTACTGGCAGCGGTTTGAAAAAGAAAAAAAAAAACCACTACGTATTTAACGTGAGACCGAGGGAGGCAGCGTGGCGGTAAACCTTCGGATTTGGATTCGCGAGGACACGATTTCGATTCCTGGTCCGGCCATCCTGGTTTACCGAAATTGTTCCACACGAACTCTATGAGAGTTCCTTACTATAGATGACGTCAGATTACTTTCCAGATTCTGTGTCGTTGAGCAACTTGCTCCGTCTCTAATGACCGTGCTGTCGACGAGACGTTAAACCCTAGCTGAGTACCATCGCTTTTCGCGATAAAGAGAGCAATTTTTGAAATCAACCTTACAAAAAAGTCACTCCCCCTACCTGCATATATTTAACGGGTTCGCCGAGCGACATGCGCCCAGTAAAGTTGGTAACGATGGAGGGAAAGTACCATATCTTAACGTCGAATTAAAAGTGTTAGGTTTGCCTAACCATTTGGGAAAACTTAAATTATTTAATAATCTTTCTGTTTTTTTTTTTTAAATTCATATAACTGTAAAAATAAGCAGATTTGTAAAATATTTACTTTACTAATAATTTTACAGTTTAACTTGACCAACATTTGAATTAAGTGGTGAGGTCCATTGCAATGCTAATTTTACATAAGACGGAAGAATATACAGCATGCATACAAGTTTATCTTAAGCGGGGCTTTCAAAAGTGCTCATTTTACCGTGAACAGCCAATATTTAATGAGTGCCCAGTTTGGTCAAACATCTTTAACTATAGTAAAACATGGCATTTTTGTAGATACTTCAAGAAACACAAAAAAGGGACATGTTTCTGAAAGTTTTCTAGTTTTGTAAAACGGCGATACGGTGAATGTAAATTTTTAATAAATTTTAATTATTTTGAACGTAAACAAGCTTCACTTAAATAACATATTTATTATTTTAACCGCAATTCAAAAAAATATTTTTTTCTTTTAATAAGTTTTGTTACTTTTAATACCCAATATTTTAACATAAATATAGATAAAAAATGACAAACACTAGCATTTATCTTAAGATTCCTACATAACGTGTAAAGCACTACAAATAATAGAAAAAAGTATCTTAATTACGCAGGTTACTTCGGTACCGTCCCGACACTCTGTCACATTGCGAAAATTGAAGCAATTTTGACGTATTCCAATATTTTACTATCCTTGTTTGGTCGTTTGCTGAAATTTTTAAAATGTTAGCTGTCCGACTTCAAGCTAAAATTTGTAGCAAGTCCCTGTCAAAATCATTTTGCTTATTAAAGCACGCCACCAAATTATACCTGTCACGGAACACGTGAAGATTATAGCATAGGAGAGTGTAGGCTATTTAAGTACATCTGTAACATGTAATAAAATGAAGAAATGATCAGATCTTATAGTGAGTGCAGTCTCTTTCTTTTACTCATATTTTTTTAATTTACAGTCACATCAGCGCGCATGAAACACGCACACACTGGCGACAGACGCATACGCAAAATTTGAAGTGTAATTTCACTTCCATTGACTGCTATGTTTCCATAAACTGATAACATTTTACTAAGTATGAACTAATTCCAATATGCAATGGTTACACTCACTGTGCTCATGTGCGGATGAAAAAAATGGTAATGGGTTCTGACCCCTGCTCATCAAATTAATGTCCGTTGCTTTGTAGAGAGAGAGAGAGAGAGAGAGAGAGAGAGAGAGAGAGAGAGAGAGAGAGAGAGAGAGAGAGAGAGAATATATATAATATATATATATATATATATATATATATATATATATATATATTATAATATCGCTGTCGCAATAAAGTAATATGAAAACACAGAATTTAAATCAAGCCGGAATTATTTTCTGCTTGCAACCCGTTGCAAATGGAAATTGGCATAATACTGGACTAGGTTTCGAAATTACATATTTCAAGTATTCAAAAATACAGTTTCAGGTAAATACGTGCACGTCACAGATAAGTGCAAATTTATGCAGCAGGTAAAGAAAGACGATTACAGCAATTGAAGCAGGCTCTTTTGGTTAGAATCAATTTTGATGATTTTTGTGGAAAATGTATAGTCACAAACTGTGTTAAATATGTAGGAATTGTCGTAGAATCGCCAATTGAGTTTCATTTTAATATCTAACAAGAAATAAACATAATAATAGTAGTAAATTATGTTTGTAATGTTCAATCTGGAAATAAGTAAAGCAGCTTTTAAGATGGAGGGCTGTAGATTTGGACACTCCGGTGGAATGGCAACCCTTGTAAGGAGAGGTCACTTTTCAATTTCCGAGACAAATGTGACGTTTCGCGGCCACTTAGAAAAAATGTGGTATTTTCTATTTGAGAGCTATATTGTTCAACTTGTAAAGATTGTCTGTGACTACCTCATCCTCAGATTAAATATTTTTAGACTGCATGGTTTTTGCAAAATGGCACGTCAATGTCAACATTTTACTGTTTTATTCTTATGTACAAATAATGAAAACCATCTTAGGAAGATAAATAAGATAATTCCCACTGAAAAAATATGCCAAGAGCTACTTTAAGACGTCTACGAAATTCTACAAGGAAATGTTTTTTCAATTTTAAAAAATTGCTGAAAATAAGAAAATAGATATTTTTTTATTTTGGCTGCTCTTAAGTTTTCAGATAATCACTTTTGCTAAACTTACCTTAAAATGAATTTAGACAAGATCTTTCAGATACTCCTTCTAATTTTTCTGCAAATAGTTTGGTTTTCATTATTTGTACATCACAAAAACAGAAAAATTTTGATTTTAACGTGTAATTTTGCAAAAACCATGCGGTCTAAAAATATTATATATGACGATAAGTTAGTCGCCGACAATGCCTACAAGTTGAAAAATACTTGGCTCAAATATAGAATAACACATTCCGTGGTGAACGCCCTTGCGCACCAGTGCTTTCTCGGGTCTGGCCAATCAGACCCCAGAGGTGTAACCACCGACAGATTTTAGCATTGTCTAATTTAAATATGTATCTATGTCCAAAAACTAAATACAAAATATTCTTTGGTGAAATTTTATAACGCCCTTCGTTTACGAGCAAAATGACACGAAAGTTCTAGAAACCATTGTAGGAAACATGTTGTATTCCAGTTAGATAAAGGTGAGGTAATGTGACAATTCTGCAACTAATGTGTCGGTTGTAAGGCATATGACAGGAGAACGAGCCGATCTCAGTAGTGCCAAAGAGCCTGAGGAGTTCACATGCAGTGAGTACAGGGACATGGCAATGGCCATGGGTGCATCCGACGGTCAAGCTCCGTGCATTCTGCATGCATCCAACATGTGGAAAAGTGCATTTATATAGGCAGAGCAAACTTCGAACTCTTGTTATGACGTTTCGATGTTTTGTATGCTGATGCTGTTTGCTGTGCTTAAAGTGAAATGATGTAATTTGATCTACATCAAAGTCGTTTTACTTATAAGCCAAGGGTTTTAATATTTTTTTTTACCAAATAATATTTTCTACTTAGTGTTGATCACAGATTCGTGTGGTGCAGTCCGTATCCGCGAATCACACGACAGCCTGTATAAATGATTCCCTATAAACGATTCATTCTGTGTCTGACGCATTCAAACGTGTAGACGGGTGGTGTGCTGTGATAAACCGAAGTAATTTTTGTGTACAGAGGGGTCCGTAGCCCCGTGGCAAGAGACATTTCTCGGGGATTTGATCCCTAGCTGCATTGGAGCACGATCGTGTCGGGGTTACGAATTTAAGGTCGTGCTGAGTTGAGAAATGTCATTTAATTAATTGGGACTTGATACCGAGCCCCATTTGAAGTGCGGTCACAGCGGGATTACGTCTTGATCATCGTGCTCTAGAGTGGAAGTATTATTAATTTAAAATTTATTTGATCCCGGGCCGCTTTGAACCTCTTTCGAACCGGAATCACGTCTTGTCTGTCGTCTGTCGAACAGAGAGTGTCGATGTGTGCATAATTTATTTCAGTCGGCCCCGAGACAAGACGGGTTGCGAGTTTCCGCATAGCCGCCTGGTTGCACAATCAATATACAGGATTATTCTCAATCAGAACGACAAACTTCGGGAGGTGATTCTTCATGAAAAAGTAAAAGGAAAACATATTTGACACACTATACCTAAACCGAAAATTAAGGAATGTATGAGCTCTTTTAATAAAACGAAATTCTAAGCCGTATTTGTGTAAAATATCGGCTCTTAAGTTGAAGGTCCAGATAACATACAATAATTCTCCGGGAGTAGTCATTGTATTTTACTTCGTTACCGATATTTTGCACAATTATGTTTTAAAATCCCGTTTTTAAGGGCTCATACCTCCCTTTATATTCGATTTAGGTATAAAGTGTCACATATGTTTTCCTTTTACTTTTTCGTGAAGAATCACCTCCCGAAGTTTGTCGGTCTAATTGCGAATCATTCTGTATACCAAGCATTCGTGTCATCTGGGAACAGAAAAAAAACCATTAACTTATTATTTACGATCAATTTTTCCGAAGTATCCCGCATCAAAGCACAGAAAGAAGAGATCAATTGCCCGTACCGCTCACTAGCCGGCATCCAGCAGTGCATCGAAAACGGGAATAGAAGATATCAATATCGGGGCGTACAAAAACTAGCTCTAAAGTGATGCGCACATAAAAATAAACAGTTGATTCGCATTACACAAAAAATACATTTAGTTGAAAAAAAATTACGTTCAAACCTCTAAAGTTGGTCTAAATTAGGAAACAGATTGTTAAAACTGGACCACTAAGGTTTATTTACTGTTATCTTGTAGTGATTTGTAATTTCTGCTTGTCAATTTTTATTACCTTGTTTTACAAAATGACCTTGTCATGAAGACAATAATTTTCCTATTGTCATATTACTTTTCTAACTGATGCTGCGATTAGTAGAGCAAAACCCCAGTGTACGCAAGCTAGTCTGGTATTACATGTGTTACACTGTTATTAAAGAATACTTCAAAACAAGTTTTTAGAGGACGATGCTCAAAGAAAGATGTTAATTGGCATTTATTGTTACAAGCAGATTTTCATTTCATCTACCGGAAGCTGTTTAAGGTTACGCTAGTTATTTCAACATAGCTTCGTTATTTTTCTCTAGTTAAAAAGGAGTGATAAATGTGGCTTCGTACAATTTTCACAGTCTCTCTTTTGATGTTTTGAGGAGAAACTAGGGGAAGAAAGCGAAAGAATGAAGGCAAGGACTTGGTAAACTATAAAATAAAAAGGCCTTTGTTATCACACACATGAGGAATACTCCGTGGTTGGAGTTCTGAACAAACCTCAAACACGCTGAATGCTTGTAACTGGTTACACAAAGTTAAAACTATATGTTAATCAACTAAAATAGTCGTTCGTTTGTTCCTTTTAAGGATTAATACATTTTAAAAAGCATTGCTTCATCACAGTGCATACTTTGTAAGAAAACATTCGAATAAAATAATTTCCGCACATGAGAAGAAATTGGTATCACGATAAAATCTTTTTACCAGAAGTTCGTATGAGTGTTAAATAAAATCGCACTTTAAGAGGACGGAAATTCTTACTGGAGAAAATGTTTTACAATAGACTGTTCACAGTAAAGTGAGTACTTTTGAGGGCCTAGTTACTTTTTCCTTTCAGCCATTTCTTTATCCCCTAACCACATTTTTATATAAATATTGCTGTGTAAGTAATTAACATATGGTATATACTTCACCAAACTCTAAGATTAAAGTCTAAGGCTACAATAAAATATATTTATTGACCATCATTTCAAATGAAAGGGCTTTCAAAAGTGCTCACATTGCCGTGAATAGCCGTGAATAGTTTTACTTTTAGGGCGGGCAAATGTTTTCTAAATGTTATTTTTTACTGATAAAGAAGTAATTTAAGATATAAATTTATGGTTTTAATAGGCAGTTGAAAATTGAGGGCGAAGGAGGTAAGTAATAACAATAATATTTATTACTGTTCCTTTAAATATATTTATTTGTATTATTCTCACTTTGCGCACGAAAACTAGTTCGAGATACGGCGAACACACTAAACAAACGTGAACTTGCACACATACGCTACGTACGCAGCTATGTCTTAAGCCCATGTCACACTGTCAAATTGTTCCGACAAACTACTTCCAATAAGTTTGGTCAAATAAAGTTGGACAGTTATGGCGTCACTGAAACGTCATAAACGCCTCCACATTTGTCTGAGAAAGTTGGAGGGCTTCAGTTTCGATAAAACATACGAAAATTGGACCAGTTATAAAATGTATTTGATGTTTGACGGTCTCAGCCAATGAGAGTCGTACACGACAAAAATGCACGTCAAGAAACTTAAAATAACGAACAATTGCTGGAGACGAAGTAGGCTGTTCACGGTAAAGTGAGCACTTTTTAAGGCCCTCCAAACGGGCATTAACCACTAATAAATATGTCTTATTGCAGCCTCAGGCATTAAATTTTGAGGGTGGTGAAATGTATTCACTATGTTTATTGGTCACATTGCAATGTATATATAAAAAAACAACAGGAAGATGGAAATGGGATGAAAGAAAAATGTAGAAGGACCTTAAAAAGTGCTCACTTTACCGTGAACAGCCTATAATTAATGTATATAGAAGCTGTCTGGACATGAATGATATTTTAAGTGAATATTGCACATAATATTACGAACTCAGAGCCATTAAATTTCATTGTGAAGGACACAACTCTTATAAATAAAATTTTAATTTAGTAAAGAAACAAACAAATGCTGCAAACGAAGTAGGTAATGAATATATAACAATATTAGTTACATTTCTCCCAGTAAAAAAAAAAAATGACAGTGCGACACATTTTCAAACACTTTAAAGATTATTTGAAAAAAAAATTGTTGGAAGGAAAAATTTGATGGCCGTATTTTGTTCTCAAATTTTATTGTCAAATATAATTGAAGGCAAAAATTTGACAGTGTAACAGGGGCTCAAACCCCGGAACAACAATGCCCGGAAACAAATTTTTAGCATCATCAGGAGCTCAGTTCACGCCATTTGCTCGGAGTGCAAGTGGCGAAACCATTCGATAATCCCCTCGAACTCCCCCACATCTCACCAAACCTACAGTCCAATTGCGGGCGGTAGGAATCGAACCAACGTCCCGAATACGAGTCAGTTGAACTACTGAATATTCAGACATGTCCGCTGGGGAAGGGAGACGAGTATTTACCTCATAACACCTTAAACAAACCGCCCTGAGATAGTGTACGTTTCAGTCGGGTCCTCCCACTCTAAAGGCTGTTCACGATAAAGTGAGTACTTTAGAAACGAAACTGCCCCTGCCCCTGCCAGCATATATTTTAACGGGCGCACTGAATTACATGCGTCCAGTGAAGTTGGTAATGATGGATAGAAAGTAATTCCGTATCTAAACGTCGATTAAAAATATTAGGTAACCATTTGTGATCACTTAAATTATTTCTTTCGCTTTCTGTTTTTTTAACGCATCGAAGTGTCAACTTGTCAGATTTTTTAAGTAATTACTTTTATAATAATTTCACCGTTTCACTTGACCTACGCATTATTACAGTGATGAAGCCCATGACAATGTTAATCTTACATAAGGCGGAATAATACACAATTTGCTTGCAAGTAGAGCTTAAGCAGGGCTTTTAAAAGTGCCCATTTGACCGTGAACAGTCTATAACTATATTTACTTCAATCCTTACTTAGGATGTTCACGGCTAAATAAGAATTTTCGAAAGCCATTAATAGGCTTTTATTCCGTGTCCTTCCGTCATGTGTAAGTTCAACATTGCATGGTCCTGATCATTTCAATCATCCGTAATTCAAGGGAAATTACGGGAATTGTTAGGGATGTATATTGGTTAGCAATAAGAAAATTTGTATCTAATGTGCACAAAATAAGTGACACTGACTTCAGTGGTCATAGATTTAAACTTTACACTGGCAATACCACGTCAAGTATGGGAACTTGTTCATTAATTCGCTGCCAAATTAACTATGGGATCTTGCGTGCCAGTGTGTACTGTAGTATATATGCATATTATAAATGTATTTTTTTCTTCCAATTTTGCTTACACTCCATAATCCATTCACGGTTACTTCACACTTTTCCGAAGCCGTGCTAAAGTTCTACTTCCGGGAAATTCCTCCGCCTTGTGGAAACTAAGTTTAACTGAGTCTAGAAAATTACACAGAAGGACATCTCACCGAATTCGTGCGCATCCAGTAGTAAAAGAATTTTGCATGAGAACTATTTCTTACGAGACGCTACCAGCACACGTGTTTTCTCAATGTTTTTTTCGTTTTTATTATTAAGTAAATATAATGTATAAATAAAATGCAGGCAAAACATCCAATTAACGAAAAATAAGTAGTTTTATGTTAACATACGTATGAAACGGCTGTGATAGATGGCGTATTCACGAATTATCTAAACACGTCATACAATCGATTGATTTTTCAAAAGTTTGATTTAAAAAAAAGTGTGAAGAAACCGCGAATAGACTATACTAACAAAGACGTAAATTAAAGTTTCAGTCGCTCTGGTTTGGAATGCTCTGAGCTCAAGAAATGGTTTCATCGTAATCTCTATAGAAGTCCTTATTCTGTATGTTTGTGATGAAAACATCCCTTACGCATAATCTGAGTGAAAACATTTAAAAAAAGTGTGGCCTAACCTTTAATGCTGCACAAAGGTAATTTATAGCTTTGTGTGACTTTCAGTGCTAGAACCATGACGAAATTTACCTTTGAAGTTATTGGGGTTATTTTGTGTTGCCCATTGTCACTGGAGTGTTGAAATGCTAGATTAAAACTGAAACTACCGATCCCATAAGAACTGGTTTAAAGGACGTTAAAAAGTTTAAAACTATTTTATAGATTTTTTTGCATTTTGCATCATTTGAAAATGCCATATAAATTAATAGTTTGAAAAATATATGAAACGTAGGAAAATGACTTTTTTTTTTTTTTTTTTTTTTTTTTTTAACACCGTACACGATTTTTAATATATTTTGTACAGATTTTATAACTGAGAAAAATTAATAAGCTAGGACAAGCTCAAAATATCTGTTTATGTATTAGAACGTCATGAAGAATACCTCTCGAAAATTTATATTCAATTTGCCCGTATTTCAATTTTCACTGTTGAGATAAAACTAGATGTCAAAATTGCTAGCAATCCTTCCCGTATCCCAACCAATTGCATGATTTCAAAGAAATTGCACTCCTGTTACTTCAGTTAACTCTAAAACTGAAACCAAATTTTGGGTTAAATATTTTTTTAAATTAATTTATATAAATCAAGATCTTAAATTAAAATGATTCTATTTGCGATAAAAATATGACGACTGCCTCTAATTTTTCAATTATTTGGTATTTTAATTACGTTATATATATACAGCGTCACAAAAACATACAATTTTCAAAATCTGTATATATTTTTTGAACAGCCATAAGGATGAAAGAACATCACAAATCGGCGGTACTTGCAATATTGCGGAACTCAGTTCAACATTTATATAATGAATCAAATCTTGCGACCTCCTTACCTGACAAATATTAATAACATAGTAAAAATTTGCGGCATTGGTAGTAGTCAAAATTAGTCAAAAATACTCACGCTGACAAAAAAAAACAGTCAATTTGCACTATACCACATGAGCGCATAACTCATAAGCTAAATCATAACATTTCATCCCAGCTCATTTTCTTGAAAACAGTCCGATTCGTAATGTAAAAATTACTTCTGATAATAATGTGTAGTAACGGAGAGAAAATAAACGTCCTTAAGTGATGTCAATGCCTAGAGGAGAAGATAATAAATAAAATAATAATTCCCCTTTGATGTAGGTAGTAGCCCAATGCGGCAGCATTATTATTATGAAATTTTCAGTCTCAGTGGGGTTATAGAGTAACAATTCTGCTTATTACTTAGTTATTTGTACTGGCTAGAATATGTTGTGTCTAATTTACCTACAAAATGACAAACATTCCGTTTTTTAGCCTGCTTTCCTTGGAATGATAGGTTTATGAAATCACCCGAATCTGTCAGGAATGTGTCTCCCCCCAATAACTTCTAAACACGAAACCCGAAATTTATCACACTTAGCCCACATATAGTATTTAGTAAGGCCACCCGATTTATATAGTTTTCTGCCATGGTGTATGCTTATTTTCAAAATTGTGGGCATTTTAATATTTTGGGGGGCCATTTTATTTCTCGAAAACCATTAAACCTATTAATACCAAACTTCGTATTTTAAAAACTCATCGTTTAAATATATAATTTGCCGTTGTGTATTGTTATTGATCCGCCATTTTGCAATATTTCACTACATGAAAAAACTAATATCTGACATTATATCTCGGAAACTACCCAATAGATTCCCGCCCAATCTCGCAGTTAACGAATACTATGGTAGAGCATGTTGCCATATACGAATTAAAAAGAAAGGAAACTTATTTTTAATATGAGCCAGGAAAATATTATATGTTAACTGTATATGTAACATGTTGTTTGTATCGTATCTAACCGATACCTACCAAATTTGCAAACAAGAAATACTACAGTGCTGCATGTAAACTGATATGTCTTAAGTGTGTCAAACACTGATTTAAAAATATCATCCACATCAAGATTTTTTATTACTGTACTATATCTGTGAAACTATGAAAGCAATTTTAACCAAACTTTGTTTTATGAAGTATCCTATATTCCGATTTACTATTTCAGGAAATAGTAAATCGATTCCCACCAAATTTTGGCAAACAAGTATTACTACGGCACACTATGTAAACTGACATGTTTTATTTTGAAAATATTTTACTTTATGTTAATGTTTTACATGTTTTAAATTATAATTTCGATATTTCATTGGTTTAAATGTCTTATTTTACTTTGAAAATAATGTAAATATAAATATGTTAATATAACAAAATTGCTCCTTTTGTTTCGCTCATATGCAAGTGCATATTTCATTAATTTTTCTCTCATACATATGTAGAGGAACGTAGGCTTGTAAGTTATATCGGTAACTTCTTATTTACTTTGTATATCACGGTTGAGCGCACAACAATTTTCACAGTTTTAAAGTTATTTCTAACTATTTAATATCAGATATGGACAGATTGATTATGATGCAATTTTAATAAACCTTCGTCTCAATACTTAGTTGAAAATGAGGAAAGTGTACAGTTTGCTTAAAAAATAGCCTGTAAAACTTTGCTGAGAGTTTCAGATTACTGTCTCAATTGTAAACAATCGTTTTCGCTATACGAACAGTGAAGAACTAGCCATGTTTCTCCCTTCGCCGGGAAAAAGTCTATCCACGCCCTCGAATGTGGCGGATCGAGACAGGACCTCCCTTGCATTCCCGATCATCTTGAGATTTTGATTATAGGCGGGGAGACGAGGGCTCGCGGAATACCGCTGGGGCTCTCGCAAATCGTGAGGGAACGCGCGCGTCCCAGCGACCTTTTTACAATATCCGAGCCCTTCTTCCTCGCCAAATGAATTCAAGCGACCTTGAACTCAACCCTCTGGTGGAGACGGTACTGCGCTAAGGGCGAAATCCTCGGTGGGAAGGCTATCTGGAGCGATTCCGAACACTACCACGCAAGTTTATACGTGCCTAGACTGAATCCACTCGGCGGCAACCGCGAACTTCAAAAAGGGGGAATCAATGTTAAACGTAATTCTTTCGCATTGCGTCAATTTTAAAGATAACTATTTTAAAAAAATTCACGCGCCAATCTCAAAGAGTACTGCTACATCAAATTTTATATATATATATATAAAATATATAAGTATATAATATATAAAATATATAAAATATATAAAATATATAAGTGGATTCAGTCTAGGCACGTATAAACTTGCGTGGTAGTGTTCGGAATCGCTCCAGATAGCCTTGAATATATATATATATATATATATATATATATATATATATATATATATATATATATATATTCATCCTTTTTATATGTAAATTTTAATATTATTACATTTAAAACTTATATATATTCATCCTTTTTTATATGTAAATTTTAATATTATTACATTTAAAAAATGTATATATATATATAAAACAAAACAATCGGCAAAATGTCTTAACGTAGCAATATTCCTTAAAAATGTTCAAGTAGAATAGGCCTACTTTTTGTTTGAACTACTTATCTTTAAAACTGACGTAATGAAAAGAAATTTCGTTTAACATTGATTCCTCATTTGAAGTTCGCGGCTGCCGGCTTGGTAGGCAGGGCCGTTTCTCTTCTGCAGAAATTATTCCTAGCGTCATAATTTCGGGCTCATAGCAATTACTGACAAGGTATGATAATAGAAAATTTACATTTTACTAGTTGTTATAATATTTTTGTGCGTGTTAACCTGCTAGTTCTAAGTACCTGCTTTTTTGCAAACAAGAATTAACACACAGAGAAAATTGAAATGCAAAAGTAGTGAACAACTAGCAAATTGTAAATTCCTATAGTCAAACATTTTCAATAATACCTCTGAAACTGAAATTATAACATGAAAACGAAGAATTTCTGCAAATAGGCGAAGATATCCTAAGGGCTCTACATGGTTGATGCATGAGGTGCGTTTGCAATGGTTTGGTAGAAAGCACGTGATTCAAAAACGGTTATATATTTTGCAGTGGTGTCTGAAAATGAAAGGCATTTAGGAGTGGGATGGACACCAGCGTTTTTTTTTGTGAAATAGTTGTTTGCGCGAATAACGAATCTCGATAAATAAATGTCCTGCAAATACGACTTTTCGCCAGAAAAGATAAAGAGCAAATATCCCTGTCCCTAATTTTTTTCTTTTGTTATATTAAGTGTATTCTTGGAGAAAAATAATAGTGAAACTAGGTAGTCAAATATTGCATTTTGAAAGCTGGTGTATGCAGTTTCCTGAAGCGACAATATGAAAGTGCAAAGATACGGGCGTAGTTTAATCTGTGGTATTTCATCGCGTGTAAGAAAACCCCAATTTTACATATTTAATTTGCACAGTGCAGCGTCGCGTAATTTGCACAGTGCAGCGTCGCGACGGAAACACAGCACGCCTTGCGCGTAGGAGCGATGAGGCGCTAGAAGTGCGGGTTAGAGTCGCCCGTATCGCTCCCTCGCTTCTTGACCTTGGACTCGTAGCTCCATCTCACTCAAGGGTTCCGCCTGGCTGCCACTTGAACTGTGATTGCAGAGTGTTTGAGATCCTGGTTTTCTGACTAAACTATTATACGCGCCTCCAGCATGTTTATCTACGAAAAGACAACATTCCCAGACAAAGAAAGAATGGTACTTTAAAGTTACCACGCATGCTTTGAATATTATTTCGGAGCCCTCAAATATAGTTAAAATTGCTTTTTTTTTCCAGACTGCTTATCTTTAAACATACTAGCCGGATACGAGTCAAACTACGATAAAAGCCTGTATTGAGAATCGCGACAGGATTTTCGTCATTAAAGTTATAGGGTCGCCGCTGAAAGTCCCATAGGCACACGCAGCACTACGAGAACACTGCACGCCAGTTAAGACCCCTGCGCGTAGCGGCTACGGCGCTCTTGTAGCGCGTGCCACTGACTAAGTGAAGTGGCGCGGTTGAAGCGAGGTGAGTACGGAGCAGCGCCGGAATGAAAGGGTGAGGAAAACGGGAGATCCCCGAGAAAACCCGCACCAACCGGCGGCATCGTCCGGGGCACGATTCCCACATGCAAGTGCGGGCCAGTTTAACGTCGCTTGCACATGCACCGACATTTTGCCGGCGCCGGCCTGGAGTTGTCTGAATAATCACGCGAGCGTATTGATCCGATACTTTCATTCCGGTAGCGAGTGTCAGAATTGCAAAATGTGTATTTTTGAGAAGGCCGAAGCGAATGTCGGAATGAAATATATCGGATATTCAGGAATCGATATTACAAAGTGACATCGTCGCATTTCATGTGTCATCGCCAACGCTGGACCAATCATGTTAAATATGCTGGGACAGGAAAATTGGTTTTACAATGCACAAATACTTTTTGCTGGATAACAGGTTCTGTCCAATATCTATTTTAAAAAAATTGGTGGGTAGGAGTTGTGACTCCTACCGGTAGATATTCCTGAAATTCGATGTTCATCGAGGTCGGAAATGAAACACTAGTCTGTGAGAACGAGCTGGGTCAGCTCGTTCCGGATCCACTATGTCCGGACTGGTCCTCCACCAGAGCCTCGGTCTGCTGTTCTTCCTGCCTTAATCGATGCATGCGACGCCTCTACGTGCTACTGAAGAGTTGGAATCGTTCTCGTTTCGGCTTTCTTGATCGAATCTAGCATTTTGGTCTTGTCATGGTGACAAGTTTTAACTTCTCGGCCTTGCTGCTTCCAAGTTTTTCAAACAAATAATATGAACCAAGGACTCGAAGAAAGAGAACTTATCGGGCTACATGATAGTATAATTGTTTTCCCCCAAATTAGCAACACAAAAGGAGTTATTCAATTTTTTAATCTGTTGGTCCGACACGGAATCGCGATTTTGATCACTAATTTTAATGAGTAACCACAGGAAGTGTTATATATAGATCCGAATGTTTGGTCACCAGATGGTTTGCGCAACCTTAAGCCCTCTAGCTTCACAGTGTTTACTCTTGAGCGTAGGGAACTGACTGAGCTGTGGGCGTCGCCGATGAACGTATTTTCGTCCCACGCACTTTGGAGCGCAGACTCCCCGTCTAGTGACCGACTGAGAAAGACATTCAGTTGAAATTCACGTCAAAAATACAGAAAAATATCTGATGTGGGGACAGTGAGTGCGGGTTTCAATTTTATATTCACACGGCTTCGATAATTCGCATGAATTATGCAAAACGAGTTGTTTCGAATTGTTACGTTTGTTAAAATAATGCATACTTCACTACAATTCATTACGTTATACCAAAAAGAAAATAAGACTCGTAACATTACTTATAATATTTATAAATATGATAGCTAGATAGCATTAATCTAAATAATGAATATTTATAATATTATATTTCATACACTTGAAATGCAGTTTATTTTATTCAGCTTACACAGTCTTATTTTTTCTTTAAACTTTTTGTATGTATTTATGAAAACACATAAATAGTCCTTATTTCTGTAACAACTTGTAAAGAAAAACGAAAATTAAATAAATTCTAAGTCCAAATCCTAAACCTTAATAAATTATTGTTTCGGGAAATACAATAGAGGTTGTAGTACGTCTACGAATATATTTTCTGTTTCTACCCAAAGGAATTTCATAGAATTTTATTTGCACAAGCGCGTGGAAGAATGTATCGTATCGTGTCAGTGACGGAACAGCCGCTGTGGCGGCATTCCCGGACGATGGTGTGTAACCAATGATAAGGAAGCATTTGACCCCGCAGCCTGGCCGACACAGGCCCTGCCGTCCCGGACAACGTGTGCAGAGCATACACTAAAGATGAGGTAGACCGATCTCGCTTGCTATGCACAGCCAATCTCCCGTGTCCCAACACTGAAGTGCTTCTCTGCTTACATGTCTAGCGAAATCGGCATGGTTTGGATTTTATGTTAGAACACTGATTTGTAAACAGACGCTTTAAGATGTATGTACACTTCCTATAACTAATTTGTAATGCAGTTTGATTAAACTCCAATAGGCAAAAGTACTTTCTTCAAATAATAATGATTGTCATTTAAAAATTAAGACGTAAAGAAAAACTTTAGTCGACTTTGACAGTTGTGTTCCTTTGGGGTAGGTCAGTGTTGGGTACATGCGCAGAAGACGAATCAGCAGTCTTACTCATCTTTAGTCTATGGTACAGTTTCCGGCTCCAGCATTACCCTCATAGCTCCCGCGATTCTTGGCCAAAAACAAAAAATCGGAAGCGATGAAGTTAGGCGAGACTCTTAAGAAACCTTTCGTACCCAAAGACACGTTTAACGTGCTCGTTTCAATTCTAAGGGTTATTTTATGGGTGTGTAACCATTTGTGATAGCTTAAATGATTTATATTGCTTTCAATTTTTTTTTAAGCGTCGAAGTGTAAAAATTAGCCAATTTTTTAAATACTTATTTTTCTAACAATTTTAAAGTTTCACTTGACTGACGCATGAAGAGAGAGATGAGGCTCATGCCAATTATAAATTTTCATAAGGCCGAAGAACACACAACGTGAATACAAATAGATCTTAAGAAGGGCTTTCAAAAGTGCTCATTTCACCGTGAACAACCTATTCGCATATAGTACTTAGTAATGACATCCGACTTTTATATCTTGCAACCACACAGGTTACTTGTTTTTAAAATAGTGACCATTTTGAAATCTATGGTGCTGTGTCATTTCTCGGGAACCATCTATACTGTATGTGTGGTTTAACACAATGATTTGGTTGAAAGAAGTATCCTGGTATTCAAGCCAATATACATATATATATAAGTTATTTAAATTGTTGATTCAACTGAATAATATAAATAAAAATCATTTGGTTGCTCTAAACAATAAGTTTGTTTCCAAAAATGCCAATATAACGTTTGGTTGTTTCAAACATGTTGCGTTTGATTCTACCAGATATTTTTCTCGGTGCATAGATATTATTACAATGACATTAGTTTGCTTGATGTACTTATCTGACTGTCCAAAAGTTTGTTTCTAGAATTATAACACAATATAAGAAACACATAATCAAAGCACTAATTTGGCTACGACAGCCAAAAATTGCCACTTTTTAGAAAACATCTACTAAAAATTATAGGTCAAGACTAAATACAAAACTATGAATCTAAGTTTCTTATTAATACAATTTTATAGTTTTTATGAAGGCATTCCAGTACGTGCAATTCTTAATACGTCTTCCTAACTGAAGAGATCAGCAAGGCATTTCTTTTCGGATGATCAGGTTCGTCGTTCGAATCTTCGTCTAGCTATGGGGGGTACATATGTGCTGGTGTAGATGCTGCTTAACTTAAAGAAGTCGCCAACCTAGAGCTAACTTACTGAGGCGCAGAAACGAGCGAGTGATAAAGGCGACACTGCCATGCACATCAATTGCCTTGTCGCCGCTACACACAAGATTCATCGTTTGGACTGACGTACAGTGGCCAAACTCAGCTTCCGTATTAACATCTGCGGTTTTGTGTCCACGCGCACACCACATAAATGGGAGCAAAATTGGGTTTGGCTGTGTTGGAGACACGGCCGTTTGTTTTGCGTGAATACGTCTACATTCCCGCGACCGCTTCACTCTATCACGCGGGGTTTTATGGGTATCACTGGATTGCTTTTGAGATGCTTTTTCCAACCGTATATGATTTCTTTATTTCGACTTGGCTTTTTGACGAGTATAGGCCGACATTTTGTTAAGTTTTCTTAATTTTTTATACTAAACGCATACAATTTCACCATAACCACGCCACACAAATGTTTTCATGTACGCAATCGATTGATCTCGAGGAGAGCTGTCGATTGAAACCTAAACGAGCGTCGTAGCTTCTCCTAGTCAAAAGTTATACTACGCAGAAGTTATGAGACGCGGCGAAACAAACTCGAAATTGCGGCGCTCCCCCCATTTTTTCCCCCACTATTATGATGCTTCGCAGTCGCCACACAATGTGACATGTTCTTTGATCCTTTGGCAATTGAGCGATGTAATTTAATTTTGAATGTAGATGATAGATTCGAAATTGCAATACTAAACTGTATCCCCCGATTTTGTTGTCATCGAATTTTCTGGATTACCTCCCACTATGGTCGCAAATTTAAAGACTTATTCACATCAAAAAGGGAAGAAACATATCAGTTTAGCAGTCCAGTTTACGATTCCAAGGAGACGTCAATTACAGTCATCAGATCATAGGCTATTCACTGTAAAGTGAGCACTTATTAAGGCCTTACAAAACTTTTCCGTTTAGTAAATGTTTATCTTTCCGCGACTTTTTAATATAAGCACTGCAATTCGGTTAATAAACACAGTGTATACATTACACCCTTCTCAAAATTTGACATCAGAGGCTGCAATCAAATATATTTATTAGATGTTAAACCCTGTTGGGCGGGCCTTAAAGTGCTCACTTTACTGTGAACTGCCTATACAGCATTTCCAGTGCTATACTTCCAATATGGCAGAAGAGTGTGCGGTGCGCTCGTTTCCGAATGATTACTCGACATTTTCCCTCAACGAAGTTTCTTTTTAATAACGGAAGGTTGGTCATCACTACGGAATGGAGATTTGTACACAATTATTGTCTTTAAAGCCATTTCAAAATGGTCGGTAAACGACATTTCTAGTGTAGTTTTTCGAGAATTATCAATTAATTTTCCAACAACATTAAACACTAGGACCCTTCATTAACTGTTAAATGATCCACATGGAGCAATGCATATATAATCCTCCGAGTCCTGACAGACTGCAGCACTGATTCGACAGGCATATGATGCAAGCTCTTAAGCAGCGACTCTTTCGTTTTATTGGAAGAAATTATGAAACACGTTTCAACACAGGCACTCATCGTAGTTACGCTATTGTCCGAGTAATGTGTTTTAAGATAGAGCCGTCTTAAAAAGCCAATCTTAATGATGTAGAAGTACACCAAAATAATATTTTCATAATGCGTGATATCTCGATAGTCCCGCCATCTTCGTCGTATGTAAACGCAGTGTGGATACGTCTATTAGTGTCATCAAAAAACTTGTATTTCAAACATTTTGTAACGCAGTACAAGCCACGTGTAGGAGAAAGCCTTAATTTTAGTTCAGCATGTAATCTGCCCCCTTCCACCTCCAATACTCTTGGATTATCGTATGCTGGAATAACATATAGAGAATCAAAAAGCTGAATACATTCAAACATGAGTGAAAACCCGCAAAATATTCCGGGGCGTGCTTCCAGTGAAATCCGGTTTCGCACACCTTGCGAGTAAGTAAACATAGGCATTATCTTAATACGTAACCAGAGTTGGAGCAACTACATTCAACATAGGCTCTTCACGATAAAGTGACGACTTTTGAAATCAACCTAGGATTAAATAAACTGCTCCTACGTGCATGTATTTTAAGGGGCTTCTTTGAGTGGCATGCACCCAGTAAAGTTAGCGACGATGGAGGGAAAGAAGTTCATATCTTTGTGTCGAACAAAAAGTGTTAGGTAACCATTTGTGACAACTTAAATTATGTATTTCGCTTTCTGTATTTTTAATGCATCGAAGTGTAACAATGAGCAGATTTGTAAAATATTTCCTTTGCTAATAATTTTACAGTTTACTTGGCCGACGCGAAGCATGAATAAAGTGATGAGGCCCATGGCAATATTAATTTTAAATAAGGGGAAAGGGTACACAATGTGCATGCAAATAAATATTAAGCAGGGATTTAAAAAGAGCTCATTTTACGGTGAACAGCCCATACATAATTTATTGGGTGTAATCGTACGTGTTATGCCGTGGTAACTTTTCGGTGCAGGAAACAACCGGACTTGCATTTTCGGCGTGTATTCTAATATTCATGGAACTGTAATGGAAGTCCCTAATAACTGCCCAGAGGGATCAGCGTATGTCTGTACGACAGCCACAAAACATCCAAATGTAAAACCCTTGTTATTCGAAAGGAAAATATTTTCTCAAACTCCGTCCGTGCAAACCCATGTATTGAAAGGAACTTAAATTGCAGAACGTCTCGTAACTACACCAACAAATTCTCTGGGGCCATGATAGGGTGTCTGTAAAGTCGCTATCTATTTTTGTTATTTCATGACCTATTAAGTTTGTGATACAGGTGGTGTTCAAGAACGAATAGAGACGAGCGTATCATGGTTGTGACCCTTCCTATACGAAGACACAAGTGTACTGTCATCAGGGAGATGTTTCAAAGAGGTTTCAACAAACCAAGACCTACAGATAAAGCTATTCGTGAGCTTCTCCGGAAGTTTAACACAACAGGGTCGGTTCTTGGTGCGGAAATATGTGGACGACCCACCACACCAGACCAAAGTATTGACTTTAACTGTGAACTGTTCAAAGAGGTACCACACATGTCACTTCGTACGTCGTCCGAGAAAGTACAGCTTCACAGAGAGGCCATTCATAAGATATTTAAGACAAGATTAAGGAAGACAGCATACCACGTTCAAATCGTACATGATCTGCATGAAGAGTACTGCCCAACACGAGTAGCAATGTGTGCAGATTTACTTGAACTGAAGGTTTGATGGAACACATTCCCTTTAGTGATGAAGCAACGTTCCACACATGCGGTAAGGTCCGGTAAGATCAATCGAAACAACTTTATCATCTCGGCCACTGAGAAACCACTACAATTTGTGTCATGGCAAAGGGATTCGCCTAAGGTCAATGTGTGCCTTGGAATGACAAAGGCAAAGGTGTATGGCCCTTTTGTCCTTAAGGAAAAAACCAATAACAGAGACTGTGAATCGTGACATGCCCGAACAATTTATAGAGCCACCGCTATTTCAAGATGGAATCATTCATGATAATGTGTTTCAGAACGATGGAGCATCATGTCTCTATGCAGTCATTGTCCAGGACTACCTCAACAAGAGGTTTCCAGGTCACTGGATTAGGCGGGGTTGTAACAGACCCTGGGCACAGAGATCGCCGGATTTAACTTCACTGGATTTCTTAGCCTGGGTATTTGCAAAAGCCCAAGTGTATCGAACGAATGTTGAGAATTTGCAGGTGTTGAGGGATCGTATTCGGCAAGCAGTTGCGCAGATTACACCATAGATGTTTCAGAATGCATTCCGTGGAGTGTTGAGACTTGATGCACACGTAGAATCCACTTAAGTGTGTCATGCTCTCGGATCCAACTATGTGAATGTGTAACTGCTTTCTGAGTAAATTAAAAAATCGCAATTTATGATGCATACTGTTATTTCGTTTCGTTTACCTACCCACAAACACACATCAAACAAGTGAAACTGGAGTAAACTTGAATACGTTTACATTTTATTTCCGAAACATGATACGTACTATAAAATTTAGCAGCAAACCGAAATATGCAAAGTAATTGCACACTTAATATAAACATTTTTTTTTTTGGACGCACGCAATATTAATCCATGCGCAATGTAGAACTTTCACCACGCTAATCCTTACTGGTTGCTGTTCACTCACTTGTAAGGCCCTTGACATAACTGATATTAGCACATCACTAATACAACACAATGTTATATATAAGAATTAAATTGCGTGTATTTAAGTTTGACACGACACAATCGTGCATAGCGTTAAGCACATACCTAAGCACAGTAATAGTAACAAGGTTAAAATTTGCTTTGCTGCTACAGTTCAGCCAGTCAGATTCTATGAATGTTTTTTCTACGTTGTTCAATGAGCAATTTAGTTTTTCAAAAATATTAATGAGAGCGTATTGACTAATTTTCGTAAAATCAGTTGTTATTTGTTGTATGAGCCATGTTTACTTGTTTCTAGAGCAAGTTGACTTGTTTAAATTGTTGACCGTCTTGAAAATGTGGATAGTTTTGAATTAATTTTAATTGCTGCGGTTGAAACGAAGCAGATTTCGTATGAAAAAACTTTACCGCTGTACAAAAAATAAGTTGCAGAAATAGTTTTTTTTTTTTTTCGTGAAAACATGCAACCTGCTACGAAAAAAAATAATATAGCTAAACACACGCTGCTGTTATTGTGCTGTGTATGTGTATATCGTTATAACTGTGAATATGTTGGTTATGTGTTAATTATTGCCTAGAAGCAGGCAGTGTGAAGTAATCCTCAGAAATAAATGCCTCAAAATTATAACTTCATTAAGATCGGTGTTCAGCGAGACCATGTCTCTGCGCGTTATGTGTATAAGTCACCTTAGACTCTTAATACGTTTAAACGTATATTCAACTGTCGGAAATGTATGTGAGCGAATTGTAAACAAAGTTAACTTATCAGTACTAAGTTTAAGTTATTACCTCCCTGGTATGCAAATCTAAGGCTGCTTACAGAATAAGTAAACCAACTTCGCATTCATAACACTGTAAGCGGGTGTCCCAAAATATAATTTAAGTTAGTATACGTAATCTGTCACACGGTTTTCTGAAACGTATATCTAGATTCTACTTTAATATATCTATAAAATACTAGACTTTGGTTTACATTTTCAAGGTATGCTTTGGTTGATGAAATTTATCAGTGTGTAGTTTGATGAATGCCATTGAGTACTAATTTTACAGAAACACAAAACCAGAAATTGCCAAGGAACGATACATGTACAAGCAGGACCACCTCGAGTTTCTTTGTAAAGTTCTGGCGCTTACATGGCCAGTAAGGCCATGCACAGAGGATAAGTGAAAACCTATTATTATTTTGGTTGGAATTGTGCAATGTAATTTATTTGTAATATTTCTACATATTACTATTAAAATATAATTTGTACAATGTCTAACAGTTTTAATCAAACAGTTTTTGCCTAATTTTTTCTTGGGTAGTTATAAAAATAAATTGTAACGTGATATTTTTCACTATCTGCACCTGTCTGTCATAATTAATGTTTGTTTTACACTTTGGACACTGCCATGCATAATACTTGTAATTTTCTTATGATTCACAAATGTTTTATTTTTCGTATTTTTTTTTATTTTTCATTTTTTATATGATTAGGATATTTTAACTTCGATGTACGAAAGGCAATGATTAATGTTTAATTAAAATAGATAGCTAGATTTTCTATTGTTTGTATTTTAATTAATAACGAATATTTTTGCATTTTGGGCATCACCTTTATTGTGAATGCTTCAGGGAATTTATTTTGTATATTTTGATTAACTTCTACGAGACCCGTAACTCCATGGAACAGGGATTTATGCCATTTGGAGTGTGTCATTTTTTATGGTTAGTCAGGAAGTCTTGCGTTTGGCTCAGAGGTTCAAATCCTGTACTCCGATTGGCTGGAGAGCTCAGCATAGGGTTAGGCCGCGCAGGCCGTTTGAAAGTTCGCTCTCTCTGACACCGACCTTCAACTGCACTAGATGTAAAGCTAGGACGCTCATCCTACAGTTGGACGTAGCGGAGTAATTTAAATTATAAGTTAGGGTGTTTTAGTTCTAACAGCTTGCTGCAGCTTTAATTTGTCATTTTGCGTTGGGTTAAGAGAGTAAGCACTCCGCATATTTTTATTTCAGCAGCTGTTTAGGAGTTTAAGGTAGCTAGCTAGGCCTGTAACGCCCGTGAGCCGCTAGCGACGTAAAGTAGCACCGCACCCAGATCTGCATATTCCTAACTCCGTCCTTACTACAAGAGAACGTCCTGCCTTCGCCTACAACCTGGTATTTAACTACGAGAACTATTTTTCATCAAGTTTTTAAATTTATTTCATCTCAGTCTTTGCTACGTTACGCCGTTGGCGTAGAACATTCTACACGACGCCATGTTGGCTAGGCGCATATATTAGCTGCAGCAAATATTAACCATAATTTTTCCTGAGAAAGAAGTTGAGTGTTTTACCTAAATTGAGACAGCCAAGTTACATTTTTCTGTACTAAATTCAAGATTTTTTTTTTTCATTTTTGAGAGGACTACGTTTATTTGAAGTGCTTAAGTCAGACTGTTAAATACGTGTCAATTAAGGTTTTTTTTTAATATGGCCTTTACCCATGACCACTTCCTAACGGCAGCTTAGTTTGAACACTATTATTTTCCTTTGCTCATTGCCATTCAGGGATATTTGATTACTTGAATTATTTTTTATAGCTTAAAACAAGCAGATATTTGAATTTGAACATTTTTGAATAAATAATTTTTATCTGGATTTGACACGTCTGACAACTTTTCTGAGTATGCACGTTTCATCCTATTCCTCACCTACATATCTTCAGTTGAAAATGATTAATCAAGTGCCTTGGTATGTGGGTAAATATGTACAATAAGTTTCACAGCTGGTGGGGCAAATAATTATCATACATACTGGGTCCCGAACTGAGTATAGCTGAGCAAACATATATCTTTGTAACAGTATTCATTTCTTTTACTCGCTAACTGAATCACAAATATAGCCAACATCAAAGATAATTTAATATTTTGTCATGTGGTGCATAACTTAGAATTCTTGGTATCACAACGAGGTAGCCTAGGTTATGTATTGCATGTTACAGAATTAAGTATAATCTTTTACCTGACCTGTTGAGAGTATAATTACTACTACAATGTTTTACTTAGATAAAGGTTTACTTTTAAGTCATCAAGGATTGCGAGCCAATCATTTATTCGAAAGGGGAGTTTATTCTTCAGTCCTTTGACCGCAAATAAATTTATTTTATATTTGTATATACACTTTTCAACTTGTAGATATTATCTGTGACTACTATTTCTTCGCGGTTAAATTATTTTTAAATCCCATGGCTTTTGCAAAATGACATGTCAGTGTTTTGTATTGTACACAAAAAATATACCAAGCTATTTAGAGAAAATGTAATAACAGAAACTGAAAGGTCTTGTATTAATTAATTTGTAAATAGGAAATTGTGAATTCGATGTAAAACACGCTTTTGGTTGTCAAAATATTTCATTACTAAGTAAGTTTTTTTCACATTTAATTTCAAGACAACTATATTGAACTCAGTATTAATATCGTTCTCGCGGCGATTTCAATTGCTTTCTTTCTGTTTCTAAATTGTTAAAATAATTGCCCATAGTAGTCGCTTCACAATAAACAGAAATTTTGCTTCAAGATGTGATACACAAAGAACAGCAGCAATGTTCATTTCTCAATTACGTTTTTTTTCCCTTTCACGCTAGTTAAAAAAAATTCCACCTGCAATTGCCTTTCTTTGAATACGCGCAAGGCCCAGAAGCGAGGGAGCAATAACGGCGACACTAACAAGAGCGCCCAGCGCCCCATCGCCCTTACGCGGAAGTCGCTGAACTGGCCTGCAGCTTTCCCATCGTTACGCTGTGCTGGGCAAATTATAGGCCTGTCTGTAAGAGCGGGACTTCACTACACGCGATTAAAGCCGACAGATTTAACTACACACTTATAGTTACACGTTTCTAACCTCTGAAGGAAACTGCGTGGGCAGGATTTAAAAAATGCTATTTTAACGTGGCAACGCCTTACTACTCAGCCCCAATGTTCAGAAAGTGAACGTCTCGAAATGTTGCTCTCTGGTCCGTGGCAATTTCGCGTTGAGAATGAGCAGTACGTTAAATGTAAATGTACGATAGTATAGGTCGGTGCTTTGGCTTCATGCTTCATACTCAAACGTATGGTTCTGATGTCATCAGGCCGCGGTGGGAGACGCATTGCGAACCTCTGATCTCGAGCGGCTTAGTAAGCTTAAGATCGCTGTAGCGACCGAACGGCTCATCCGATCGGAGAAATTCCGGTGTCAGTTTGTGCGTAGAAAAAAAGTAACTAAAACACAACCAAGAATCCTAAATAATAAACACGCATAGTGACTTTCTAGCCAATAACCATTTTCTTTGCAGATTACAAATCAAAATAGTTAAAAATTTCGAGTAAGGCGAAAAAAACTACAAATGATACTAACAACATGAATAATAATAATCGACAAGACAAATCTAATACTGAACGGATGACTCAGATACTTCAATCCATTCCGGAGTTATATGAAGAAGAAGTTGACGATTCTACGCCGCAGCGAAATGCCGACATGGTTATTGCGTCATCATCACATGCTGTCTCCAGCAAATACATTAATGACGTTTCATTTTTTTCCTCTTACCATCCATTGACGTCACTTAAAAATACCTACGGCCGTGTAGACGATAGAGCCCAGCCGATTATTTTTTAAACTATTTCGCGATATGTTTTTTCTCTTTGACTACTATTAATATGATAAAAGCAAAATCATACGGCACTAGGTTATTAGTGTTTACTTTTTCTGGTAAAAAGTCATATTCCTAGAACTTTTATTTGCTCACATACATGTATGCACGCGAACAACGATTTCACAAAAATTTTTTTACTGAATGGTAATTTTAATTGCAGAGATAGTCACCATCTTCAGTTCGTTTCCTTTGTGCGTACCTTCACAGTTCATCTCCCCATTTGATTAAGTCCTTTATTCCTCCTCGCATAAAATGAGTGGAGAATATTTCCTAATTGCTCGAGACCGGTAGGCCCTCTATTAACACCCTGAATACATTTCGCGAAAGTTATTAGGATATCCTCGACGAAATGCGTGGCGGAATTTCCGCCCCCTCGCGGCGCGGATTAAAGCACAGCGCGCGTGCCCCATTAGTCATGTGAGAGGGGGGGAAATGTTGGAGGATGGAAGGATTATACCCATGAGGTAATTCGCTTGCTCCATCGCGATTTTCGTGCGACCGGGCCTACGCCCCCCAACCGAGGTATTATCCACCCGGCATCTAACCGACGGGCTGCCGGCTACTTAAGGAGTAAGTAGTGAGCGATGCTGGGATCACAATAGCGTGACAGACGCGACGCGAACAAAATTAATTTCCAGCCGACCAGGATCGAGACTTTTGCGACCCCAACGCGCGGAAAATCCATCGCACGACAAGATTTTCGAATAGAAAATATTTGTAATTTATTCGTGTCGCGGGCGCAACAGGTCTGTAAATATGTCTAAGCCGCCATATTTTTGCCGCTAAAGTTTTACGTGCGCTATCATTTACCGCATTAATAAGCAAAGCAACGCATTTTAATGCCTACATGAAATTACAGCCATATTTTCACGCTCAAAGTACCAGCGGACATGGAAAGTATATAAAGGCTGTTCACTGGCTCTGCCTGCATATATTTTAACGGGCGCCATGAGTGACATGCGCCCAGAAAAGTTGGTAATGATGGATGAGAAGTAGTTCCGTATCTTAACATTGAATAAAAAGTGTTAGGTAACCATTTATCTGATAATTTAATTATTTATTACACTTTCTGTTTTTTTTTTTTTGCATCGAAGTGTAGAAATGAGCAGATTTGTAAAATATTTACCTATCTAATAATTTCGCAGTTTCACTTGACCGACGCATGAATAAAGTGATGAGGCTCATGACAATGTTAATCTTACATAAGGCGGAAGAATACACACCGTGCATACAAGTAGATCTTAAGCAGGGCTTTCAAAAGTGCTCATTTTACTGTGAATAGCCTATAGTAGCAAGAAACCATGTGTAAAAATATTTAGACATGTTGATCGCGAGGCGGTAAAATCTAATGTTCACATTAACGCGAATTTCTGCTTTCGCGTCGCATCTGTTATGCTATTGTGATTCCAGCATGAGTCGAGAGATTTTGGGCGGCAATTAACAGCGAGGTCTTGAGAGCCGATGAGGGTTAAATGAGGTGAGTACGGAGCAGCACCCGGAACGCGAGGGCGGGGTGGAAACGGGAGATCATCCGAGAAAACCCACCGACCAGCGGCATCGTCCGGCAAGATTCCCGCTTGCGAAAATCCGGGAGTAACCCGGCCTGGTGTTGAACCCGGATCACATTTGTGAGAGGCGAGCAGTCTAACCGCTCAGTCACCGCGGCCCCTTTTAAGGCGGAAGTATACTTGCCATCTAGGATTTAAATATTTTCCTCCAAAACTTAATTTTCTAAGTCAATATTTAAAAACCAAGCTAGTAACTGCATAGAGAACATCTCAACAGTAGTTTTCTAAATCCAACTTATTTATCTTACAGGAAAAATTTTACTTCTGTAACCGTGATCAAATTTTACCTAATTATTTAATAATGTCAATCCCACATGGTAAAATACATGTAGGGGTCGATAAATGAAACAGCACAAATTATAAAAATAATTGTTGAAGTATTTTATGTAATGTTAAACTTTGATTTTTTTTTTTATAACTATTCATAAATTTTCATCACGAAGATTTGTAATAAAATCGAAAATGGAATGGATACTACTCCCTTTGGGACGCACCGTGCGTTTGCATAAACACACCACGGAGTACTGTCCGCCGTTGCTAATAACTAGAGACATGCAAAATTCGCGTTATTATTAGGCATCAGGCTAAACTTCACAGCACAGCCTGTACTTGAGTCTGCGTCGTTTATCCTCTGGTTGCTGCATAGATGTGAAGCCACGCCCTCTCTGACTGAGCTGCACGTGGCCGGACTGTGAAGTGTTCATTTACTGGTGCAGAGTTACCCAGGGCGTAACACACGAAATATGGCCCGATGACAAACGCTTTGCAACGGTACACGTGCTTCGAGTTTAAACGTGTCCCGAGATAACAACGCGAATTCTGCAGGTCTCCACTAATTACGCCACGGGCTGGCTGATGACAAGCCACGCGTCGCGCGAGAACTGCACCGCGGGGAGAGAGGGTGGCTGTGTCCGCTCAATTGTTCTCGCGTTTACGGCGTGTTTTGAATGTTCCCTCGGCGGTAGACCCACGCGCGCGGGGCAGCAGCGGGACGACGGCTTCTGTTCACCGTTCGTCGCTTTTGCGCACGTATTTCAGTCTCAGGCCGCGGTTACACGAGACGCAGAACTACCTCACCCACTGAAACAAGTTCACCTGTTGAAGAGCTTACGTTACCTTCGAACGGTTCCGGTCGCAGTTGTTTCTCGTTCAAAGTGAACCGTTTTCATAAGTCGTTTCGAACGACTTCTCTTCTCTGCTGCGCTCCTATTGGCTGTTTCGAAGTAAACACGCAGTGTAATTAGCATTGCTGAATTTGGCGGGAATCCCTGCACTTGTTGAATTAACTGAAGTTTAAGGTTGAATGTACTAATACCCACCCATTGTGCCATTACAGTTAAAGTGCAGGTTTCATAACAATTAAAAAATCCAATAGTGATAAATGTTGGAGGCTATTATAATTAAATATCATACATTTTAAGTTGCATGTTTGATGAGGTTAGAATTTCCATTGATTTCGTTCTGTTTTGGGTGTGTAACCGCGAAAACACGTTCTGTTTTTAAACGTGTTCAGACATGGCTACCGAATGTATTGATAGGCTGTTCACGGTAAAGTGACCACTTTTCAAGGCTCTTTTCAAACTTTTCTTTCATCCAATTCCCATCTTCCTGCTGCTTTTTAATATAAAAATTGCAATGTAACCAATAAACACGATATATACATTTCACCAACATCAAAATTTAATGCCTGAGGCTACAAAATATATATTTATTAGTGGTTAATGCCGGTTGGGAAAGCTTTAAAAAGTGTTCACTTTACCGTGAACAGCCTATAGCTTAATGGGTTTAACAGCACTCGTGTAACCACGACTTTAGTCACTTTTCCCATGGGAAATGGGTTTGGTCCACAGTGGTTGCACCCTATTTTGCTGTTTTGCAATAATTCTCATAAAAATAATAATTTTAAATGGCTTGAGGTAGATAGTTTATTTAAATATTTGTCTGTTTCTAGTGAAATTGGTTATTTTAGGAGAGAACTTATTATGATGTAATTAAAAGAAAAAATATTATCTTTAAATGGTAATGTTCCAGAGTTCAGTTTCTGCAAAAGGAAGCGGTAGTCTGCAGCCACTGTGTGGATTATAAGGTGAATATTATATAGGAACACAATTTGTTTTTCACTTGAATTATCAGAAGATAAATAATCTTAAAGTTCTCTACGAATTAGTTTTAGGTGATGTAAATTCAAGAATTTAAAAATTCTGAATTTAAAAAATATATATATCTGATAACTATTATGTGAAAATATCATTCAAGCTTTTAATAGGAGAAATTAAATAGTCTTATATAATTTAAATGACTCTTTACTATATTAAAATATATATTAAATCAGCCTGCTAACATTAGGTAATAAATTAGAAGGAATATACATTTGAATCCAGTCAAATAAAACAGAACAGTAGTTTTCCCGTTCGTCTGAGGAACAGACGAGATGGGGCTGTAGAAGTAACGGGATGGGCGTAAAAATCCATTACAACTGTTGTAATGAAATGTTTCATATTACTTCTAAATACAATTTTACCAGCAAATATTTTAAAAATCTAGACAAAAATGCGTTTCATAGGAAATATTCACCATTTATCTAATTTTTTTTTTCTCAGTTAACGTAACCATAATTTTTATTTGAAAATTTGATCAAAAATAATAAAAATTACTGCTAGAATTACTTTTTATTATATCCTAATTACAGGTGTATTAGTTATATGAAATCAAGCAGCACCTACAGTTATAGACTGCTCTCTGTAAACTGAGTGCTTTTGAGGGTCTAGTTACTTTTTCCTACTAACCATTTATTACCCTTCCACCACTTTAAAAAAAAAAAATATTACCATGTAAGTAATGAACACAGTGTGGGTATATATTTCCCTGGACTCGAAAATTAATGTCTAGGGCCACTATGAAATACAGTTGGCCCTATTGACTACTATTCCATATGAGAGGGCTTTCAAGAGTAGATCACTTTACCGTGAATAGCCTATTATCGGGAGCATCCTGAGAAACTCACCGACTACCGAAAACGTCTCCCACTTAATGGTCTCGGTTCCAGTGGAGATCGCTTTGATTGGATGCCGACGAGACCACGGGCTTGAGTCAGAGGCGTCTAACCCGCGTGGCCCCCGCGGGCCGCATGTGGCACGCCGTTTCATGCCATATTTGTGTAATATGAACACCATTCCGTAGGTATCGAATAAAGATGAATTATTTTCGCTATGTATGAAATTATCTGTAACTAGTATACATAATGTGATTAAATATTGCGTTATATTAATAAAAAAAGTGGATCATACATAACATAATTTTGACATGAATACCGTCTTTAAATTTGCAACCATAGTGGGAGGCAATCCAGAAAATCCGATGATGATAAAATCGGGGACAGAGTTTGGCATTGCAACTCCGAATCTGTCGTCTACATTTTAAATTCAGTTACACCACTCGGTTGCCAAGGATCAAAGAATATGTTACGTTGAGTGAGGAATGCGAAGCATCACGCATGATACCCGTGGAAAAAAAAGGGGGGGGGGGACAATTTTGAGTTGGTTTCGCTGCGTCTCATAACTTACGCGTAGTATAACTTTTCACTAGGAGAAGCTACGACGCCCATTTAAGTTTTGATCAACAGCTGTTGTCAATATCAATCGATTGCGCGTATAAAAACATTTGTGTGGCGTGGTAATGGTGAAATTGTATGAGTTTAATCTAAAAAATTAAGAAAACGTAACACAATGTTGGACTATACTCGTCAAAAAGCCAAGTTGAAATACATAAATCGTTATACGGTTGAAAAGAGCATCTCAAAAGCAATCCAGTGATAAACATAAAACCCCATATGGTCGAGTGAAGCGGTGCCGGGAACGTAAAATAAACATCAAGGCGTCCGAGCGCGTCAACGTAGACGTATTCACGCAAAACAAACGGCCGTGTCCCCAACACAGCCACACCCCATCTTATCTGTGTATTTGAGTTTATTGTGTGTTTTACGCTTGCAGCACGCGGACAAGTCCATAGTAATGGTTACGGCCCTTTGTATAAAATCGTTTGGACACCCTGGATTATAGGCTATTCACACTAAAGCGAGCACTTTTTAAGGCTCTTCCAACATGCATTAACCATGAATAAATGTACAGTAATTTATTGCAGCCTCAGGCATTAACGTTTGAGAGTGTTGAAATGTGCATACTGTATTTGTTAGTCACGTGGCCACGTTTATATTAAAATGGGGCGGAAATGTGAAAATTTTCTGAAAAGAAATTTCATCAGGGCCTTAAAAAGTGCTCACTTTAACGTGAATATCCTATAGACGAACGAACACGACACTCCACCGTAAGCGGTAAGAGAAATTCCATTTCAATCAGCAGTGTACTTGGGAACCGGAGCTCTGAGGGTTCTGCAGTTACATCCGTGAAGTGGGCGGGGCCAGACTAGCGTAGAGAGCTGCCAAATTACGCTGGACCTCCCAGTGATCGATTCCATAAACAAAAGTTTAAAGGGTGAAAAACTCCCATCCATCTAGGATTTTCCTTATTTTTTTTACAAATCTTCGTAATCAAACTTAATGACCGGACATTAAAAGTCAACGTATGCCATGGTATATAGGAGCACTTAATAGAATTTTTGAAGGTTTCGCAGTTTCAGTTATATTAGCATTTTCCTCTGTGGGAGAGAAATTATTAAATTTGACTGAAACTTTGATTGTGGCTTCAGGTGTGGCATTAATTGTGTAAAAAAAAAAAAAAAAAAAGAAGCCGGATTTCTAAATAACTGTTAAAATGTTCCCTGTACGTTGACAAGCTCAGTTTTTTAATACTTAATATGAAAATGAAATTATAGAAATTATACATAAATTCAGGAGGCGGAGAAACCTCCTCCTTAAAGTGGGATGGACGGAAACATTTTCTGTGAAATAGTTGTTTGCGCGAATACGCGTATCTCGGCAAATAAATGTTCTGAAAATACTACTATTTTGTCAGAAAAGATAAAAACCCTTATCTATGTTACATCATTTTTTTTTTACTTTTGTCATATTAAGTGTATTCTTGGAGAAAATTAATTCGTGAAGATGGTCAAATATAACATATTGAAAGCTTTTCTATGCAGTTTCCTTAAACGGCAACATAAAAGTACATATATACGTGCGTAGTTTAATCTGTGGGCTTTAATCGCATGTAATAAAGTAGTTCTATATAGCTGAATTGAACTGTTGTCATCATTCTTAAACAAATCGTAGCTATTACAATTTGTAAGATGCATGGGTACTTCTTAGAAGTATTGAAGTGTAAGCACACCTCTCAAAAGATTTATAATAAATGCATCCCACAATCGACAATTGAGATACATGTGTCCTATATAGCTGAATTGAACTGTTATCATTCTTAAGCAAATAGTAGTTATTACAATCTTGTAAAGACAATTATTTACATGCGTACTTCTTAGAAGTATGCATATAATTTGCACAGTACAGCGTCACGACAGAAACTCTGTACGCCTTGCGCGTAGGAGCGATGAGACGCTAGAAGTGCGGGTTAGTGTCGCCCGTATCGCTCCCTCGCTTCTTGACCTTGGACACGCAGTTCCATCCCACTATTAAGCTGAACGACTTTGTTTCACTCATATAGTGGGAGCCCGGGTTATCTAATAATTTAGGCCAATCGTTTCTTATCTCGGCGGGACTGGTTCAATCCCCGGCGGAGTCAAACGTGGCACAAGTTGCAGTTAGTCGGCGGTGGGTTTTCTCGGAGCTCTCCTGTTTCCGACACCACTGCATTCGCTCACTACTCCTTTTCAATATTTAACCCCCATCATCTCCAAATACGTCTGCTGTTAGGTATCATTTACTCTTATAGACGCTTGTATAAAAGACAGTTATGATCACAGTTCAAGTGATCGTGGTTTATGAATGCACTGGATTTTGTCTAGGCATTAAATTATCTCGGTTGTACTAAACCAAGGTTTAAACTGAACCTAGAATATATGATTTCGTAAACGGATTTTCGATTGGATACAAGCATGACATCGTGAATGTGCCCAGAGGTTTTATAAAAATTATACATTTTTCTGACACTTTTGAGTACACATGGCGAAAAAAGTTTGTTTAGAACCACCTAACATAGTTCTTTTTTGTTTAACTGTATGGAAGGAAAGAACGAAATGAAGCGAAATCTGAATTTTTCAGAAAACGAAAAATATATTTTACATAATTTGTTTTCAAGATATTTTAGTATTTAAGAAAATAAAAAAAAAGGAAGGATATACAGTAATAAGATTCTTTCCAATTGTTCTTCTCCAGTATATCTATTTGCCTATTTTCGTGGAGAAAAATTCGTGAAGAACAATCTGGCAGACCAAAATTGTGAAAATCAACAGGAGGTATTGACCTTCTGGTTGTCATCAAAATAATATAGATCGGACATAGCAGTACACAGACGTGTCTTTAAAAATTGCACATTCAAAACCAGTTTAAGAAAAGATGTTCTACAACAAACGACGTTCTTAATAAACTCAGTATAATATATAAATTAAAATTATTCTGAACATGAATTTCACAGGCGTTTCTATCAAACAAGCAAATTGCCTTCAGTGCATAACCTCAAACTTTACTCGTTTATACTAAACGCTGACACATTGATCCTGGATCATCATGGTTAAACCACAAAATATGGTGGATCAAATTCATGATAATTTTAATTCAAAGATAGTGTAAAAATTTTATTTTGTCATTTTGCAATGCAGTTTAGATCACTGGAGATTTTAAACTTGGATCAACCTTGTTTATACAAGTGGGCATTACTCGTATATTAAAAAATATACGTCAGTTACTGTCTTATTTTGTACGGTTAGCGAAATTGGTTGTCAAAATACTGATGGAAAGCTACTCTGGTCTCTTTCAGCCCGCTAATGCCGATGAACTGAATAGTTACCACAACTTCCCTCGTAAGAACACCACAGGTGTTACAAGATTCTCGGGGACGTAGCTGGAAAGCTGTATTGTACAGAAGAGGAGAAGCGCAAAAATCTTATATTAATTATGTCACTGAAAGGCTGGTCAGGAGCGGGGTAGCTTACAAACTAAACTTTACATAAACTTGTACTTAAAACCTCTATCCCGTGATTCTGGTGTGCTAGCGAGCTAATGTAGGTACCAAACTAAACATATATTCAATATATGTCAATTTAAGCCACAGAAGCCAAGTGTTCATTTAGTTATAGGCTGTTCACGGTAAACGGAGCACTTTTAAAGTCCTGCTTATGATATACTTGTATGTGCGTTGTATGTTCTCTCCAAAATGTAAAGCTAGCATTGTCGTGGACCTTATCACTTTATGCATGCGTCGATAATGTTATAGGTTATTCACGTTAAAGTGAGCACTTTTTGTGTCCTCTAATTTGGAATAATAGTCAATAAATATATTTATTGTAGCCTTAGACGTAAACTTTCAAGTCCGGTGAAATATATACACTGTGTTCATTACCTACATGGCAATATTTATTCTAAAAATAAGCGGAAGGATAAATAATGGCAGATAGGAATAAGAATAACTAGAGACTAACAGTGCTCACTTCACCGTGAACGGCCTAGAAACTAAGAAATTATTTAAAAATTGAATATTTTAAAGATCATATGCATTAAAATACGAGAAGGTAAAATAAATAATTTCAATAATCACAACTTCATACCCATAACTTTAAAATCAACGTTAAAACATTAAACTACTCTCCGTCGTTGCCAACTTTACAATGCGCATTGCCAGCCAGTGTGCTCGTTAAAATATACGCAGGTAGAGGCAGTGATACTTTTCAAAGGTTGATTTCAAAAATGATAACTTTACCGTGAACAACTTTAATATTCGTTTCATTCCATATCCCGAATAAAATATCACTGGCTAACGCAGACATATTATGTTTGCATAAAATTCACAGCTGTGTCCCCAGCACAGAAACGCCCCAATTTGTCTAATTTGACTTGTAACGACTGACTAAATTCCTGCTGATGTATTCTATATACATTTGCTGACAGCAGCAAACATTTTTCTACTCCCTTTAGATCGACTCAAGTCGCACTCGGGAGAAAAAAAGATTCTATTCCCGATACGGGTATTCTGATTTTGGTTTTTCGTGGTTTTCCGAAATAACTCCAAACGAGTGCTTGGATGGGACCTGAATTACACGCGTTGGCTGAGCTCCTCCTTACTTATGACTGTCGGAGCGATTTGCTCCACCCTCCACCTCAAATGACCCCGCCTGTGAGTGTTAAGTTCTTATCACCTCCCTACTTTGTACTTTTCCAGAGGTTGGTAGCTGGCTGCTTTCGGGTCTAAGAGTTTGTGTTGGAAAAGGACAGTAGAGTGCAGAAATTTCACTGACAGGCAGAAAACGAACAACAGGGGGCTAACATTTAATTTCTCACAAGCAAACAAAATGATTAACACTGTGTAGTTATAAAAAAATATTATAGTATATATTATTATACTGTATCATTATGTGTACTACCTTTTATTGTATTGGTGTCTCATAGTTTAATTTGTAAAACCAGCTGGGCTTCTTTTTAAACCCTTTTTATGAAACAGCTTAGTTTTTTGTGTTTTATCATATTATTTAGTATGTAATCATTTATGAATTAAGTTATTTAAATTTTTGGTCATTGTTTGTATTCAAAATTAGTATGCCACATTCCAATTTTGTAACACATCGATTTATTTTAAATTTATTTTTACGAACTAACCTAGTTTTTTATGTTGAATTGTCAAATATTTAGTAATTAATAATTTATGTACCGAGTTAATAATTGAGTAATGATTAAAACGGCCGTGGTGCTGAATTTTCTGCGCGTGTAAACAAATAAATTAAAATTAAAATAAATATATGGGAGCAGCTTGATAGCTGATGGTGATAAAGCGAGGTTAGTATGGAGCAGCGCCGGAATGCTATGGCGGGGAAGTGGGAGATTCCCATTTGCGAAAATTCGGGAGCGACCCCGCCGGGAATCGAACCCGGTTCGCCTTGGCGGGAGGCGAACTTACTAAAGCCACTGCTTCATCGCGGCCCGTGGGAAAGGAAAGAGTCATTCTCGCTAGCTGATACGAGAAATGCTACGAGGGACTCGTGGGGCTGTTTTCGCGGACGCTGGGATGCCGCAATCATACCTGTGTCGTCGACGTGGCTAAGGTTTAGACGAGAGACCTGGACTAATGTCAGACTAATTTACAATAAGTGCGTGGAACGCAAAGATGATAATTACCTGTCAATCACATTAGTTTGCGAAAGTGGTAGTCGGCATTGTAATACGTTTAGCTTGCCGGAATAACTGGTCTACATTTGGCAAATGTGTCATGTCAAACGAAATGCATGGGACTGTGACGGAACCACATAGCATTGAATAAAATTGAATCGTTATTTTAGCATCGTGCAAAGGAAGTTGGGGATCACTCGCTAACTGAAAAATATCAATAACGATTTACTATCAAGAACTATGGCCAATGATTAACGATTCACAGCTTACGGCAGTTTCATTTTCACACCGACAAATTATTTCGTTGGTTTGAATGCAAAAAACAACGGTTGCGTTTCAGAGTCGATATTTTGCGCCGTTTGCAGAGAAACACATTTCACTCTCATTTAATGAACAGTAGCGAGTTTATACCCTTTGGTTTCAGAACGACTTTGGACCATGTGGCCCAGTCGCCGCAGTTCCTGGGACACAACTTGAACTACCCAACCTGCCTTTCTACCTAGTTTCAAGGAATCAGGACAGCAAAAATGATAGTGTAAAAAAGTATAACTCTGCTTGAATCACACTCAACCTGCCTTAACCTTGCAGGATTCACAAACTTGAATTTCAAACAATTAAGACGAACATAATAATAAATTAAAACAACCAACTTAACATGGATCACAAAAACCATTCACTTTGTCTGTGCTAACCCCAAAAATACTGGAAACTCTTTCACACTAGTAGAAATCCTACAGTATGTATTTTGACTTAAACTCCCTATGTTTGCAGTTTTCCCTATGCTCACTCAATAAAGATGATCACAGTAAAACTTAAAATCACCTCTTTGAATTTTCTCTCGAAAAACATTTACAAACTTTGCTAAAACAACTCCTTTTTTATGACCATTTTCTCGGGTGCTCATGCAAACCCACTTTGCTTCTACCCGAGAGGTACATTAAATATGACAGTAACACAATTTAAATTATTCCTCTCACTTTCTTCACCTCGCAGAATGATTACAATAAAATTTTCATTTAAAACCACACTCATGTAAACTATGAGGATAATGCCCCACTGAGGTACTGGTCTCTTGGCAAATTCTCTGATTTTATCACCTTTTCCCGCCCTTAAACACTCGGGAACAATACCCTATATTTTCCCATGAAAACATTCCACAACACACTCCAACATTCATCAGACTGGGGATACTCTCCCCACCAGACACTTGCATGGCAGCTTGCTCTAGAACCTTCTCTCAACACACTCTCCCCACACGACCAAAGGAAGCAGGGGAAATTGTCCTCACAGCCAAAGAGTACAAGGGATATTGTCCCCACCTGACACTTTCGTGCAGGTTGTCCACTTCGACCCAACATACCACCATTCACACAGCCAAAGAGTGCAAGGGATATTGTCCCCACCTGACACTTTCGTGCAGGTTGTCCACTTCGACCCAACATACCACCATTCACACAGCCAAAGAGTGCAAGGGATATTGTCCCCACCTGACACTTTCGTGCAGGTTGTCCACTTCGACCCAACATACCACCATTCACACAGCCAAAGAGTGCAAGGGATATTGTCCCCACCTGACACTTTCGTGCAGGTTGTCCACTTCGACCCAACATACCACCATTCACACAGCCAAAGAGTGCAAGGGATATTGTCCCCACCTGACACTTTCGTGCAGGTTGTCCACTTCGACCCAACATACCACCATTCACACAGCCAAAGAGTGCAAGGGATATTGTCCCCACCTGACACTTTCGTGCAGGTTGTCCACTTCGACCCAACATACCACCATTCACACAGCCAAAGAGTGCAAGGGATATTGTCCCCACCTGACACTTTCGTGCAGGTTGTCCACTTCGACCCAACATACCACCATTCACACAGCCAAAGAGTGCAAGGGATATTGTCCCCACCGACACTTTCGTGCAGGTTGCCCTCCTCGGCACTAACTACTCTCCAAGCACACCACACTGATGAAAGAAAGACAAGGGATATTCTCCCTACCACTGAGGTTTTTCTCCCCTTCCACCCATACAGCACCATAAATCCCACACAAACCATCCGTCACTCCATTCACTCTCCCTCCCCTATGTTCTAGTTCGTTAATGTACCGAGTCTCTTCTCAGCAATAATTATTCCAATTTTCCAGCTACACTGCCCAAGTCCACTCCTAAAAATCGTGACGAGAAAAACATCGCTTTAATCAATGCTGGTCTTGAAGCTAACTTCCAGCATAACTCATATCTTCGGGAAACACTCGGAGAAAACTACATTAACCTCCAAAGCTCTTCTCCAAAATGTCGACTCAACTCCATAACCATTTAACATGGCGAAACTCCGAAATGGCTGCTTACAACAAGCCTGACGCAGGGGACCCACAAGAAATCAAGTACATATGCGAACACCAAAAACAAAGTCTTTACTCTTACTTCTCGAGGGGGAAGAAAAACAAAGTTCAACTCTGGAACACGAAATATTTTTTTTTCAAAATGACAAACGGGCATGACCAGAAACTAAGTCTTCATTTCGCACGAAAACGCAAAAAAATACTAAGTCCATAGGCGCCTCATCGCACTAAACATTTATCCTGGCTGCCCCGAAAATAACTAAGTCCGAGACACCTTCCTCCAGAATCAAAGTCATTATACACGCCTCGTTGAAAAATTCTATCTCCAAACTTTAACTGGCAAAAAACAAAGTCCTGAAGAACGCAAGTCAGAAATATTCTAAGTCCAAGATTCAGCCAGCCAAAAACTATCACACACTCGTCGCCTCGCATAATTTTTCTAAGTTCCGAACTGCACCCTAGGCATCGAGATTTTTTCAAAGTCCGAAGATTCGCAGGATACTTATCTCTTCTCTCGCAGAATCCTTACTCGTTGCTACTCTGGGCGGTCTCCCCTCGCCACAAGAGTACCAGTACACTGAATGGGGAATTCTCCCTGAGAGAGCTCGCACACCTCAATATATACACCGAAAAAACAACCCACTCTCGCTCGCCCCCTTCCAAGAGACAGGTGCCTCAGCGCATCCTATACGATCAGCGTACTCTTTACGACTACAACGCCCTCTTTATCGTCAACATTTTCAGAGTGGTGAGAATTCAAACAATCAATTACAGCGAAAAGCGCTCTTTAACATGAAACGCCTATAAGGTCGCAACCCGCCACACCTGACGGTCGTGCAGGACACCACGCCCTCCTCCGTATGCGTTCTTTCCTTATCTAAATATAGACGAATCTCAGTACATTTACAACACTTGCGACGGACATCCCGTCACAACCTGCAAACCGCTTTTGTACATTCAGGCACGATAAAAGTAATAATTCTATGTTTGTTGATGTATTCTGCTCCATTTTACAACCTCATCCCATGGAACGGGACATACGTGGCCCCTGTTATTGCACAGTAGTAATGTGTTGTTCAGACTTCGAGACAAAGTAGCGAGAGTGTACATGTTTACACCACCTTTTTCCCGCAGCCAGCTGGAGTGAGCGAAGAAAAAACGCGTAGAGATATTGAATTTTCTTTTGTAATAAGCTTGTCGAAAGTATACAGAAGGACTTTATATTTGAATAGCTTAAATATTTATCAAGCGTCTTTTAATGTAACTTTAGTAAGGTTTCCAGCCAGATTCTCTTTGCGATTTTCGCAATAATATATTGCGAGAAAATTTGTTTGAAGACTCTTTTTCTTGTTTTCGTATTCACTTCCAACGGTTATGTATGAGTAGCATCACGCACGAGTAATGAATCCCGTTTTTTTAAATAGTAGTCATGAATATTTAGAGAATACCACGGGTAAAATAATGCGACAACTTCCGGGTAAAATAATTGTCTTTTCGACCGTTGGAAGTATTAGATTTCGTGCGAGTTCTTGTAGCGGAGGTCTGCAGTAGGCGTGTTTTAAGACAATCCGTTTTGTCCAATGGGATGGTATCAGATATTTTCCCCTTGCTATTCCTTGCTTATTCTTCTTGACGCTACGGTGCGTAGGCGATGAGTCGCTTTTTGGCCTGTACTAAATTTGCATCCTTCCAAGTTCAGAGTTATTGATTTTTTTTTTGTAAATAGTTACACATCTCGCCGGATTACGTTCAGCAGTACAGAATTCTGCCTCACTTTCATTATTTTTATGGGACCTCCAAACGGCGGGGAAACGGTTATAGGCCGAGGCAGATTTTCTACATGTGTTTAATATACACTGTGCACTGTTAATCTGACACATTTAAAATCAACTTTTGAAAAAAGTCACTGTATCTGCCTGCACACTGACCGACATGTTCCCAGTGAAGTTGGTAACGAAGGAGTAAAGTAGTTCCATGACATAACGTTGAATTAAAATTGTTAGGTAATCGTTCTTAAACAGTGAAATTATTTATTTCGTATTCTGTTTTAATGCATATAAGTGTAAGAATTTGCCAATTTGTAAAATATTCACATTTTTCATTACTTCACAGTTTCTTTCGACCGGCGCATGAATAAAGTGATCAAACCCATTGCAATGTTGATTTCCATATGGCGGAATAATACGCAATGCGCATACAATCACATCTTAAGCAGTACTTCCAAAAGTGCTCAGTTTACCGTGAACAGCGCATACAGAAAGGCCCGTCCATGGTTTCAGCGATGTTGGTGCCACTTGGCTTATCAGTCATGCTGACAGTTGGTCGAGCGACTGTCAACTTCTGATGATACGTGGAAAACGTCCCTAATGAGGAAACGGCAGGATGCGCCGATGAGAGGAATGTAAAAATTCCGAGAAAATCACGTAACATTAGCTGCTTTTCTCGCGTGTAGTAAAATCTTGACTCTTGTATCCTTCCAGTACCAAACCAGATCCCAGCGGCGCAAGACAGAGATAGGGTATCTCAGCCCAAAATATAAGCATTACCGTGACAGAAGTCTCTACGTACTGCTCCTGTAAGTTCAAAATTAACTCGAAAAATTGGCCAAAGTATCTAAGGTTCGATGTACATAATAATTATTCTTACATATTTTCCTTAATCTGTTTCAGCCAGAAGCTATCGTTTATGTATTTTTGACGGGTTTTTTTTCAGATACTTAATAATAAAAATAATTCGGTAATGAAACAAGTAGCTCCTCCTTGCTCTACTGGTTGCGTGTTGTGGTGTCATATATGTAGGCCTATATTCTATTCACGGTAGAAGTGATCTCTTCTTGGTGCCTTTGCATTTGGAATAATCTAAACTAATAAATAAAATTGAAGTGTCTGTCTGTTATTTCAAAATTGATATCAATATCTAAATATAACATTATATGTAAACGATGTTGAAACATAAATAACTATATTTAAAATTTTTTGTCTCTCTGTCTGTCCTGATGTTTGTCCAGAATAGACTTTGAAATGGCTGAATCGATTTTGATAAAATTTTCAGAGATCATAGAGTTTATTTCTATTTAAAATCTGCTCTTTATTTCATCTGAATATCTCAAGTGATTATTAAGTAAATTAATTTTTTCATATAATTTTCTTTGTGTCTCATTTTTTTTTTTTTTTGCAAAAGGATTATTGTCAAAAAGCATTGTCGAAACAACAGTAGTTTTATAGATGATCAGTGAAATAATACGAGTCATATGAAAAGATACATTAGTTTTTTTTGGGGGGGGGGGGGAACATAGTAAAATAACATATTATCAAACAACCAACACTATTTCCGTTAGTAAAGTAACAATCTTTCAAACCAATTATATAGGTATGTATTTCAATAACTCCTTAAAACCTAAACGAAGCAATAGCGGGCTGCATTTTAATAACTCCATGAAACCTGAATGAAGCGATATTTCTATTTTAAACATAAAACCTGAGTGAAGCGCGATGGTGGGCTGGATTTGAATAACACCATAAAACCAAAGCGTAGCGAAATTTCTATTCTAAACGTATTTAAACAAATACTAAAGTCTACGCGAAGTCACAGGCACTGCATTAATTTCTATTTCAACATAAAAAGACATTTGTAAATTATATTTTATAAATATTTAAAATTTTAAAATTTATTTTTTTGTTTTGATTATAGAAATTACTATAAATATATATTTCGATTGACACTATTCACGCCTTATTTCAAGTTTCTATTAATTTCTTTAAAATATGTAAACAAATCCTAAAGTCTATGCGAACGAAGTCGCGGGAACAGCTAGTAGTCAATAAATATGCTTTATTGTAGCGTTGGACGTTAACTTTCGAGTCCTGTTAAATACATACACTGTGTTTATTAACTACATGGCAATATTTACTTTTAAAAGTGGTGGAAGGATTAAAAAAAAATGGGATGCTAGGAAAAGAGTAACTAGAGCCTCAAAAGTGCTCACTTTACCGTGAACTGCCCGTATAAGCGTGTGCGTGCGTGGAAACAATTTTCTTTGGTGGGTCTCCTACAAAATTAGTTTTCTGTCTGCTGATAAATTCTTGTTTCTCTCTTATACCCAGGAAAAAATTTATATGGAATAGGACTTCACGAACCGGAAGTCATAATTGAATGGAATTAGAGCACATGTATATGCAGCTGTATTCGTGCACAATCCCCACACCATGTGAGTCGTGGCTGAAAATTTAGGTGAAACTCTTGGCGGCGAATTTCTATCCAACGAAATATTATTGGTACGACAGGCAGTGACGCTTTAAGACGGAATGCATCCGAGTATTTCACATCTAGCTCTTGGTATCAATATACAATATGAAATGAATGAAACAAATATTTACCTTGAATATAATTTTAGAATGAAAGAGGAGTTAGTGAAATTGCAAACACAAAAAATTACAACGAATCAAAAACTCTCATAATGACGCAACGCGTAAATAGTCTGCACTACGATCGAAAAATAGACAAGGAGCTTTAGGAGTAAGATATGTTTTCTTCTGCAGTACTGCAACACTGTAGAAGTAAAATTTCGTTACAATAAAATTAGTTTTATTAAAATTTTCATTTCATTTTTTTATACGTTCGAGGGGCGAAATATAGAACGCCTCCAGTAGACATATACATAGATATAAGCATAAACATATATATATGTAAACTTACTGTACAGAGATGTTAATCTGTCATACACATCCATAAGTACTTACAATCATGTCAGCCTATAAATACTTACGTGTTATACATACATATCAACATACGTAAGCATACGTATACTTTGTATATGGGCATCTTTAATGTTATACGTCCGTGGGTGCAAAAGTAAAGTTCTGGTTACGCGTATTGTCTTATTGTATATAGCCTGTTCATTGGTAAAGTGAGCACTTTTAAAACATACCTTTGAAAAAAAATCACTGCCCAGTACTGCGTAAATGCTACACCGCAAGATGGCATGAAGAAGTTTTAATTTTACATGCGGCAAAAGGATACAAAATGAGAAGAAAAGGTGGATCATAGCAGGGCATTTAAACGTTCTCATTCAACTGTGAACAGCTTATATAGTCTATTCGCGATTTTTTTAATACTTTTGGGATCAAATCTTTGGAAAATCACTCCATGTATGACGTGTTTGGTTGTTTCCTAAATTAGCCATGTATCACAAGCGTTTTATAGTTGTGTTTACATGAAAGTACCTTATTTTTGGATAAATTGAAATTTTACTTATATTTTATTTATATATTTAAGATATTTCATTTTAAATTAATATGAAAAAAACAGGGAGAAATTAGGCGTGTTGGTAATGCCTAATAAGAAATAGTTCTTATGCAAAATATTATTATACCGAGTGCTCGTGAATGTGGTCCTTGTCCCTCTGGTGTAATTTTTTATATTCATTTAGGCTTTGTTTGCATGAGTCTCAGGAGTATCCTTCAAGTAGAACTTCAGAAGGTTTTCAGAAAAGTTGGAAGTAATCATGAATGGAATAGATGTTACAGAGGAGAGAATTATTAGGTTTGATGTGGCTTGCGTGCGTGCACAATTCTAAAAACAATCGACACTTTAAGCGAAAAGATTTTCCTGGCAATTTAATTTAACTGGGAGCAGTTAATGGATCCGGATGAAAAAATGGAAAGCGCTCCGGCGAGAAATCGTAACAAGTTACACCGGAATAAGTGTCGAAAAGTTTTGTCGAAAGGGCCCGGAAGACGCATACACCTTCGAGGCCAACCAACATTCAGGAGAATTTATGATTACATTTTTATAGATTTAATTTTCTAATAACTTCGGAGGTAGAGAATTGTCAGCCGGGGTTTAATTTCACGTGGAAAGCGGACGTTAAACCACCCCAATGTGGTTCTGAACATGTTTGTCCCTCAAGAGAGTCGGTATATGACCCAGATCACGAACAAAATTTATTTCACAGTTGTTCATACCTCTAGCACTTATTTCGACTAACTCATTTACTAATTATTTATTTTGGACCAATCCGTGATGAAACTACGGCAAATGCGAGGCGAATATGTCCTTTCCTGGCACGTGCTGAGTTTCGTTTCTATTTACCATATTTCGTGGCCGCGCTGTGAGAAAGTATTTTATTAGAAAACGCGTTAGACTATCACTGTAAGTATACCACAAAACACTATTACGTTAATGAATTTTTAATCAATAACTCTGCGTAGAGAGTATTTAATGTGTGACGTCCATTAGGGGAACGGGAATGTTAATTTTACTGATCATGTTGTCACAGTTTATGAAAAGCTTCGTGAACGTTTCTAATGGTACATGATGTTTTTGGTAGTAGGAATTGTTTTTTTTATCTGTCTCCGCAGCATCCCAAAAGTTATATAAAGAAAGCGTGGACTTTTGTGGGCGATTTAAATACCATATTATTTTCTTTGAAATAAATATTCTAGTTTGGACACTCCCTTAATGTTTATGATTAGGTATTCGTTTTGTTTTTATTAAAAACCATTCCCTAGCCGTAGCAAAGTTGTTTCGTACGACCACAAAATATTTCGGATGTGTGTATCATTAAAACATTTAGTACGGACTGTATATTTTCTTGACGTGGATACGTCTTTAAATTTTAAACCACAGTTGGAGGCAATACAGAAAATCCGATGATAACAAAATCAGGGGATGCATTATGCTCCGAATCTATCGTCTACATTCGAAATTAAATTACGCCACTCGATTGCCAATGGATCAAAGAATATTTTACGTTGGAAGAGGACTGCGAAGCATCGCACCCGCCCGGTGGAGGAGGGCAATTGGAGGGGGGGGGGGTGCAATTTTGAGCTCGTCTCGCCGCGTCTCATAATTTCCGCGTAGTATAACGTTTGACTAGGGGAAACTACGACGCTCGTTTAAGTTTCAATCGACAGCTCTCGTCAAGATCAATCGATTTCGTTTATAAAAATATTTGTGTGGCGTGGTTATGGTGAAATTGTATGTGGTTAATGTAAAAAATTAAGAAAACTTAACACCATGTCGGCCTATACACGTCAAAAAGCCAAGTGCAAATAGAGAAATCGTGTTGGTGGGAGGCGAGTAGTATTACCGCTAATCCACAATGTCCCCTTTTAATCACTACAGAAGAGGACTGTTACAGACACCTACCTGCAGGCGAATAGAGTAAGTGTGTCTGGTAAAAGTGTGTCGGGTCCCGGGCAATATTTTATCTGCGGGCTGAAATACCGCGCTGCTCTTGGCTTATGAGGACCACGTCTCTTGCGACTCACAAACTGCGAACGAAAGTGCTGCTGCCATCGCCAATTCCAAGTTTGACGGCAGATTTGGAAAAATTGTAATCCCAAGTGTGCTGAATTTGACGGCACACCCAGGAATGAAGGAGCGATGTTTTATAACGACAGGAGCCGAAACTTTATGGATCAGGATGGCGTTTATAGCACGACAGGAAACCAAGGAAATGTAGAAATGAATTGATATGATATGTCAGGACTAGTCCGAATTGTCTAATATTTCACTTTGTGACTTTCAGATTGGTACTTTGAAATTGGACTGTGATTTGAGAAAACAATTAAGAGCTAAATACAGATAGAGGGAAAAGTTGTTAATATCATTCACAGTTTAATATATAATCACTTCTGACACTCTTCAAAATTACACATTGAAATTTACTACTCGTATATACAATAAAAGGGCACTAATATTTTACAATGCAGCCATCAGATAAATAAATAAAAATTTAACAAAAAATCAACACAAATAAAATTATTATAATATCTATGCGTGTTGCTTTGTTTCAGAAAAGTTACATTTAACAATTATATTTGAAATCAGTATGGAGGTTAACGTGTGTTTTGATTTTCTAATCATTAATTTTCGGCTTCAAGATATTCTCATGCAAAAATTAATTCGTTATTATTTTTTCATGTTATCGTATTTCTGGCGTAATCTTATATACTATTAGTATTACTTACTGCAGAATATTACGGAAAATTTCAGAGCATTTAAGTGCCACACAACTTTCTTTAATGAATTAGTGATTTTTAAAAGTACTTGTCTTAAATCGTGCTAATGTTTACAATCACCAATGAAACATGGATTGTAAGCCACGTATGGCGAATTATATTTCCACAACGACCTGTTGTATAATGGTGTGAAAATGCAATTTCTTTCGTCTGAAGATCATATCCATTTGTACTGCACTGCTTTATATGCATATCTGTCGTCAAAAACCACTTGTATGTTGTATAAACGCACAGCATTCTTAACCACACAAAAGTGTTATCTGAATCGGTTAGGCCACCATTCAATAACTGACATTCTCAAATAACTTTTTCGCCCACTACGAGATTAAGAAAATATTTATCCGCGTTACGAATGTTAGAATAAGTATGACACACACAGAGAGCTGCACGCCAATCATAGCCCTGAGATAGAATAAATATTACTATACATTAAAAATACATTTTTGCTACTACGGTGAATCTCTCAGGTACAGAAGCAATGAATCGTATAGTGAGTTTTGGTCCATACAAGAAGTGTTCAGGTGCTTATTTAAGTTCGATTTAGATATGATTCAAATCTCTTTGAATCATTATAACCTCTTTGTTACTGCTATGGATTTTATTTTCAAAATCCTTCTGAAATAATACATTTTTCGATAAAGTTTTTTTAAGTTCTGTTACACATTCCTAGTTATGGGCTGTTCGCATTCAGTCAAATGCTTTTGAAAGATTTGCTCGTGATCTAATATTATGCCCATCTTTGTACTCTTTATGTCATGCTTCAAAATAACACATCATTTAAATAATGGTCCCACTCAAGCATAGATACAAATGTATCTGTGAAACTGATAGGAATATAACTTAGTCACTACAATTATAACTATAAAATAAGCCAAATAAATTAGGTTCGAATAAATTCAAAACGATATATTTCTAATTCCAAATTAGGCGCCCGTCTACCTTGCGCGCGGTAGCAGTTTATAACGAACGTTTTTAAAACAGTTCATTTCACGCGTGCACAATCTGATCTACGCGAGAATAAATAATACTTCACGCTAGGATGGAATACAACTTTCAACACACCACGCTTATTGCAAACACTATTTTGAAACTATTATAGAGATATAAATTGAACTTGGCTACAGACTTGTCATTATAGGCCGTTCGCTTAATATCTACTTGTGTGCACGTTGTGTATTATTACGCCTTCTGTAAAATTAACACTGCCGTTGACCTTGTCATTCTATTCTTTGTTGGTCAAGTGAAACTATAATATATTATAAAGGTATATATTTTATAAATCTACTAATTCTTAGTCTTAGATACATTAAATAAACAAGAAGCTATATAAATCCTTTAAGTTATCACGAATGTTTACCCGACACTTTTAATTCGACGTTAAAAATTGGAACCGTTTTGCCCCCATCGTTACAAACTTTACTGGACGCATGCTAAACAGTGCGCCCGTTAAAATACATGCAATTGGGAAGAGTGACTTTTTCTACGGGTGATTTAAAAAATGATCACTTTATCGTGACCAGCCTATAATACAATTTTACGACCACATAGGTATACGCTGTTCACGGTAAACTGAGAATTTCTGAAAGCCCTGCTTATGATCTACTTGAATGCACGTTGTGTATTCCTCCGCCTTATGTACAATTAACTTTTCCATGGGCCTCATCACTTTATTCATGTGCCGGCCAAGTGAAATTGTGAAATTATTAAGGAAATTAATACTTTACGAATCTGCTTATTTTTATACTTCGATGCATTAAAAAAACACAAAGAAAGAAATAATTTTAAGTTGTCACAAATGGTTACCAGTAGTACGAATATGTATGCTTGGGGACAAGGGCATCAGGCATCGGATACGGATTCGGGGGAGCCGCCATCTTCTGGCGTCACCCGGCTGTCATCTTGGACGTCTTTGTCCTTTTACTTCTGACCCGTGTGACCTTTGACCTTGACGTAGACATTGAACCCGAGGACCTTTGACCTAAAAAAAACTAAAAAACATTTTTAAAAAATCCCAAAATCTCCTAAAAAAATTTAAAAAAAAATCTGCAAAATTCTAAAAAAAAATCCCACTAAAATTTATTATCAAAAATTATTTAAAAATTATGAAAAAATATTAAAAGGATTCTCAAAAATGACTCATTTTTCCAGATATGCTGACAGGGATCAGCGATTCCGGTGACTGGGATCAGTGTTACCGAGCCATGTAACCAGGATCAGGACCTATGACCTTTGAACTTGACCTTTAATCTTTGACCTTGAAAATTCAAAAATCCAAAAAATCTAAACCAATTACAAAAAATTCGCAAAAAATTAAAAAATCAATAAAAATTTATAAAAGAATTCTTATTATAAATGTAATTAAAAATCGTCACCGGGGTCGCTGATCCCTATTAGCATTTCTGGAAAAAATGAGTGACGTCTGAGGATCCTTTTAATATTTTTTTCACGATATTTTAGTAATTTTTAATAATAAATTGTTTTGGAATCTTTAGAATTTTTTAGAATTTTTTTTTGGAATTTTTGAGGAGTTTTTAGAATTTTGAAATGTTTCTAAGTGTATTTGAGGTCAAAGGTACACGGGGTCAAGGTCAATGGGCTACAAGACTTAGGGGTAAAAGGTCAATGACATCCAATATGGCGGCTGGGTGACATCACAAGATGGTGGCTCCCCCGAATCCGGATCCGATGCCCGATGACATTGTCCCCAAACATATATAATCCTACTACTGTTACTTAACAATTTTTATTCGACGTTAAAATATGGAACTACTTTCCAGCCATCGTTACCAACTATACTATGCGAATTCCACTCAGTGCACTCATTGAAATATGTGCAGGCAGGGGCAGTGACTTTTTTCTAAGGTTCATTTCTAAAGTACTCACTTAATTGTGAACAGTCTTTACTCGCAACACGACGAGAACACTGCACGCCAGTTTAGAGCCTCGGGCATAGCGGCAATGGAACACTTGAAGCGCGTGACAATGTTGCCCTTATTTATCACGTGATTCTCGGCCGCAAACGTGGAAAGAAGCTCCACGTAGACTATATGGGCCCAGCAATAACATTTATTTTAGTACATTTCTGGCAACTAAGCTCGGAGCATGCCAGTCGGCGTCTGTTAAAAAAACACCCAGTTAGAGGCATGAACTTTTTTTTTTCAATGCTTCTTCTCAGAAGTGGTTAACAGCGAAACAGCTTAACTATGACTTCAAAAACATTGTGATTTGTGGAATAGTAAACAAGCTGATCGTCTGTGGAATAAAGAAGTTTGAGCAGGGGTGACATAAAAATTGTATAAATAAAATAAATATATTTATGCAAAATATTGAGAAAAAATTGCAGAATCGTTTCTAAGACTTACACGTAGTGTTAATTGTCTGCACTCCACTTTAGTGTTCGATTCACGTAAACATGGCGGAGCACGCCCACTCCCAGTATGGCAACCAGCAGTCGACTGGCCCCCACCACACATTTCAATCCCCTCTCCGCCCACAGCAAATCATCGACAACTTTACATCACAATGGATCCCCACCCAACTACCCCCGTCTTCCCTGTACCAATTGTCAATTAAAGCCTTTTCACGATAAAATGAGCACTTTTGAAATCAACCTTAGAAAAAAGTCACTACCTTACCTACATATATTTTTACGGGCGCACTGAGCGACATGCGCCCAACAAAGTTGGTAATGAAGGATGGAAAGTAGTTCCATATCTTAACGTCGAATAAAAAATATTAGATACCCATTTGTGATTATTTAAATTATTTCTTTACCTTTCATATTTTTTAACGCATACAAGTGTAAAAATGAGCAGTTTTTAAAATATTTACTTTCCTAATAATTTTACAGGTTCATTTGACCAACGCATGAATAAAGTACTGAGGCCCTTTGGCAATGTTAATTATACATAAGGCGGAAGAAGACACAACGTGTATACTGTGCATCGTAAGCAGGGCTTTCGAAAGTGCTCATTTTACCGTGAACAGCCTATATTTGTAGGTTTTTCCCATTAGCTCTTCCTGGTAGCTCATTGTTTTAGGGAGGAGGTGGTTTTCATCTCAAAAAGGGCATCGTGGAATTTCTACATCAATTAAATAGTGATTACATGGATAAACATGCTTTAACTCTGATGGCACATGCCATTAATCCAACATTGCACAAGAATTTAAGAAGGCTTACAAGAACTGAGATATTCAGTGCGATGCTCTTGGCTTGTAAGCTATCGACATGTAGTTCAACCACACATGTTAATAATAATCTACTATTCGAATTAGTTCAGTGTGGAAGGAAGCTCTGAATACTGTTTGCTCTGCTATATGCACAATGTATTAAAGAATTTCTCACAGTTAGATACATAGCGCCATTGTTTGAACCACGATATTGTGGCTAAGTGAAGGGAACAGAACTCGTTCAGTGTGGAAGGAAGCTCTGAATACTGTTCGCTCTGCTATGCGCACAATGTATTCAAGAATTTCTCACAATTAGATACATAGCGCCATTGTTTGAACCACGATATTGTGTCTAAGTGAAGAGAACAGAACTCGTTCGAAAACATTTCTACTTCTTGCAAGTAATCCCAGGACTGACAGCCTTCCCTAAATAACAGCTCGTTATTTCTCCCTTTCTTGTCACGTCACTGATTCTTCTATACCTCCATTTTCGCCTAGAGAGTATCGATTCCGGGTAACCGACCATCGATAGTGTTGATTACATCTTCCCTGGTTTCCCGTCTTTGTAACTATTTACAAAATGTCGCGTGTGATATTATTTATAATCTATTTCGGCTGTCCCTGATTCGTGCATGGGACTTTGCTGGCGCCGTAAATAAATATTTATCATACATTTTACGTGCATTTAGTAAGTTACTTGATCTGAGGTATCTCATTACTTAAACTACAGCAGTTTCTGCTGAAGCAACTATATATGAATACTGCAATATTTTCAGTGGCTAGAAATGGCTTTACACTAAAAAAAATTGCCATGTGGTTAACTTTTTTTTTTTTTTAATTTTCTTTGTATTAAATACAATCTTTTTGCGAGAAGCTAAAAGGCGTCGATTATTGAGAGCGTAAAATTTTCTTCCAGTTAGTTTCTTTGATTCGGTTTAAACAAGTACTGATTCACCTCGTTCTCAGACATCAACTTGAGGATCTGCAGCAAAGAATGAATTCAACTATCACCACGTCGCCCATAACTTATCCCACACTTCTTTCGGAAGAAACAGGATGTACTCGGCCGGCTTGCGTCACGAAAGAACTTCCACGCGCTTCTATCTTGCTCGCTTCTTCTGCCGTCGCAGAGCATGGAATTCCGGAAGTTCCGTTACTCGTTCTGGCCCGGAGAGTATGCAATATCGTGCAAAGCAGAATTTTTTTTTTCTAATTTTGCAGCAAACAAAAAGCCGAGACACATGTCTAGAACAAATTCTGACGTAGAAACTGAGACTCAGCTACAATTTTGTTTAACATTTTCAGATCGCGGATTTTCTCCCCTGCCGTTGCATTCCGGAGCTGCTCCATACTTACCTCGATTCACCCTCATCGGCTCTCAAGACCTCGATGTTAACAGCCGCGCCCAAACCACTCCACTTTCTCTCCAAAATCAACAAAAACTTTTCCGTAAGAAATAAATTCATTTTGCTTTATTATATTTCAGTTTCGAATCATCTTCACGTTCCAATAGCTGAAACGTAATGTTCTTACCAGTCTATCGTGCCTTTCTTAAACCTGGTTTAGTTACGCATTTGGTTTGAAAATTATTTTTTTTTTTTTTTTTTTTTTTTTTTTCGCTCTTCCTTTTTTTAATTGTGTAAACAGCCTGTTGTGTGACATTTACGGTTGACTCAAATCCAATGCCATAGGACAAAAATTTTATTTTTTCTACTTTACCTACCAACTCTACTTACGCTGTATCCTGGCCGGGTGGTCTGCACAATTGTCTTCAGGATGTTGTCCAAGGCCTTTAATTTTTTTATTCCCAGATAAATACTATATATTTTTTTACTAGTATTGTTAAAAATGAATGTTTCCAGCGGTTTTTTTAGTGACATTTTGCCAAAGATACCTCATGTGCTACGTCTAGTGTCGAGAACTCTAGGCTTTCTCTTGAATTTTAAGCCATCGCTGTATTCCGCTCTAACGTCTGGTAGGTGACTTACGGGCGTTTGATACCACAAAAAGGAATTATTTTATATTTGTGCCAAACATTGTTTAGCTTTTACGCATTCTATGTAATATTTTCCTCGAATAAAAAAAATTACACTTAGTTTTTTTAATAATTTGATGTCAAATCCATTTTTTTTTTTTTAGTTATGCTGCAGCCATCATAATTAATTGCAACTAAGTTGTACAAATGAAAAAATTTACAACGTAAACTATTGCCATGGAATACTGCTTGACATATATGTAATCACCAAATAAGAATTCATGTGTCCTAAACATTTTTTTTTACTATGCAAAGATTTCTTTATATTTAACAACACTGTCAAATAAATTTCCTTCATTTTACGGAAAAGTGCTGGTAAAAATTTATCCAGAGGTGTCCGTAAACTCTCCGTAAAATTACGGGCACGTTGATTTTCAAAAACGGACTTTCCGTAAAATTCACAGAACCTCTACGTTAATTCCGTAGTTCATTTTCTGTACTTATAGTTTATATAACTTTTGGTATCTATTTTATTTTTATTTTTATTCTGTGGGTGTTCTAATGTGAATAAAAAGTTATATTTAAAAAAGTCAGAATTTTTTATTCTTAAGTAAGAGTTAAACCCGAGTCAATTTTGCAATTTCACGACCCTAACCACTTACCTAAAAAACTCACTTAGTGAATCTGGTATAACTATTAATTTATATTAGTCACATAAGCAACTTTTTTAATTTCTGTTAAAGTTAGTGTATTTTAAGTGTTACATACACCTGTTGCTAATTTTCAATGTTTGAGAGAACGGGTCTTAGTGACATAGATAACCTTAACTGCAGCAGAAACGATACTTTTCTGGTTACAGTGGCGAAGAAAGTTTCGTGTAGACTCTGGCATTGTTCGTGCCCGAAACCCAAAGTTATAGGAAATGCGATGATTTTTCGTATTATGTATTTACACACTTAACTCCGTTTTTCGTCATTACGGATTGCGTTTCCGTATGTTTACTGAGCATTTTTGTAAATATTTCCGTAAACATACGGAAAATTTTCACACTGTATATTTTTTATATATGGTCTATTATTTGGTGATAAATCTGTCACGTGGTAGCCCGCAGCATTCGTTTACTTCGTAATTCTTTTTCATTTGTACAGTTTAGTATTTGTTATAGCAGCAACAAACCAGAAAAAAATAGTATTTGACATCAAATTATTCAAAGTATATAAAGTGTAATCTTTTTTATTCGAGGAAAATGGCATCATATTCAATGCGTAAAAGTTGAACAATGTTTGGTAAAAACAAGAAAGTATTAATTTTTTGGTATCCAACACTCTTAGGCCGTGTCCCAATTCGCCGAGAGGGTACTCTCTCGCTCAATCTTGACGTCACAGAATCCTCTCTGCTGTCCCAACTCCGAGGAGAGAGCGAGAGAGAGAGAGAGAGAGAGAGAGAGAGAGAGAGAGAGAGAGAGAGTGAATGACGATGTACACTCGGTGCTCACTCTCGCACCTTCTCTGGCAGCCATGTTGTTTTCGAGTCTGACCTCAGATATCAAGATATATATTTTGTTGTTTCCAAAGCAGTGTTAGAAATTATTTTATCGCCTTAACTTAATCACTGCGATTGTGAAATGTGTAATAACAACAATATTCCATTTGATATGGAACATAACCAATTATGACGATATTATGTTCACGTTTCATTTTTAAGTTGATTGTATGCGTGTTATTAAATATTGTGATTTGCATATAACGATTAGGTTTCTAATCATGCAAATATGTAAAAAATCAAAATAAGTTACTATTTCATAAAATTCTCTATATTTATTCGAGGAAAGTGAAAGGCCAGCAATATCTTATTTTTCACTATTTAGTACCTTTCCTGCCAGAGAAATATTGCCAAAGTCTTACAGCGGGCACAAGTCTCAATTCGCTAGAGTGAGCCGGAGTGTGCCAGAGTGAGATTGGCGAGTGAGAGTGAGCACACTTTCGAGGCGAGACACGGCCTCAACCAGGGATTGTCAACCAGCACAAGCAGAGCCAAAATAATTTTTGAGTTGTTTTGTCCTATTTTTAATTATCTTATTAGAAGCTGTGGTGCAGGCAAAATAATTAAATTATACAACCTCCCAAGCTTCGAGCGGAAATGAATGAAGCGTAGCAAAGCATTTTCAATTAACGAAAACAAGCGACGTAACAATGAATGTAAAAGCTTAATGTTTTTAAAACAAAGGAAAATATGGCAAGAACAGATGACATGCGCGGTTATGAAATCATCCCTAAATCCGCCAGTAAACAGAGAGCTTAACATTCATTAAGTGAGGCAGTTTTTATTGTTAGTAGACAGTGTTTGTCCATGCAGATGATTTTCGCATTCAGTGGCGAGTTATTTTATTTGAAAAAAGAAACAAATGTTTGCAGGTTTAAAATGTATATTTTTCTATTAATGGCTTTCTTCAGTGCTACAATGAATGAAAGTAAATTAAGTAGCGAATTTCACATAACCCAACAAAGACAGCAAGTTACGATCGTTCTGAGTTGAGATTTACTGCTTTCCAACTGTCTAAACTGTACTCTAGAGTAAATATTACATTTACTTCAACAAGATCAGCAATAAGAAGAAACATTTAATTTCGCTACCAGTAAATCCAAACAAAATAGTTCTGTACAAACTCGGACCTTAGAAGATTCAATAATGGGGTCTAAGAGGTCCAAATTACAAACACCTTTAATGACTGCATGATTTTAAAATACAGGAAAATAAATTGCCTTCGAATGGTTTCTGAAAATCCTATACTTAATTCGAACTTAATTCCGACTCGTCTTAAAAAATTATATGTGTTGTTTAGTGATGTGATGTTTTAAATGTTCATTAATGTATGATTATATATAAACACACGCACGCACCCATGATTAGTAAACCCTGAAAGTTTCAAGTAAATGTAATTGTCGCAGTAATAGTTCCCACAATTAATTTAAAATGTTAAAATATATTTATAATTTTAAAATGAAATTTATGTTTTATAAAATTCTTAATGAAGTTGCGGAAACACGTGAGATCAGGAAATATTTAATTTCCAGTCTTGTAGTGATAAGTATACGCTACTTGATCTTTGTAAATTAAATATACCTTCATTGACAATAATATGGCGGTGGAACATTACCTCGTTCTAATTTTAAGATGTTTCATTCATTTCATTTCTTGACCTCCGATATTGTAGCAGCTAAGGGATTGCCTTCTGGTTCGCAGGGTTACGGGTTCGAAACCGGACTAAGCAAAACACACCTAAACACGATCTGTGTATCGTGTTTAGGAGGAATTTTAAATTGATATATCTGTCACCCATCACTCAACTCTAGAGCGTAAATGGCGGAGCGTTAGCAAGACGAAGAGATCTTAAAAATATACACGTATTTTATTTTAGAAGAAAGATGTGCGAGGAAAGGCACAGTGCCATGCAATAAACAAAGGAAGATTACCTACACAAAAGAACTAGTAAAAGGTAAGTTTTCCACTTCCCTCGCCATTAAAGACATTCGTAAAAGAAATAAATATATGTGCAGGCGAATAGATGAGCATAATATAAGTTATCTGAATGGCCGTATTCCATGTCATCGCCGAAAGAAAATGAACTGGACGAGTGTTTGTCAACAGGTCTTGAAGGTACGTAGTTAGCAAACTGGTATCTCATATCACTAAATCTTATTACTGTTTCCGCTTGCTTACATTCTATTGTTTCTTGTAGAGTGCTTTTATGATCCTTGTTCTGAATCCTTTCGTAACAAAATAGAAATTGGAAACATTGTCACGTCTATAGTATTTCTCTGTCGCTGTCATCTATTTCAATAAATAAATTTTAAACAAAAAATTTAATATCCCTTTTTTAAAAAAAGGAAGTATATAATTTTCAACAACCCGATATTTGTGTTGGAAAATAAATTCATAACTTCGGAAAGCAATGAATTACTTCTTTATTTATATTGTAGTTAGCATTAATATTAACGAAGTCATAGACTAATACATGTTTAATAACAAAGAATCCCGAATCTCGACGATAATTATGTTCAGTAACAGGCGCTTAAAAACAACAAACCTAGTAATGGCTACAGATAAAACTAAACCACGTTAAGTAGACGATCGTAAATATGAAACCATCTTAGTATTTAATAAACGAAAAAAAAAAAATACATCTACACAAAGAAGCTCACAAAAAAATTTAAATGCTTTAACACTGATCTGCAAATTACCAACGTATATCACAACTCTATAAACAGCGAAAAAGTAACTAAATGCGTGGTACGTAAATCCACACAGAGAAAGGAAACCATAGAACGTAGGCAACATAAAGCATAGTATCACACTAAAAATGGGCTCACGACCATCCGTCGAATTCGTCAGTCGCTCATTCGTCTGTTTTTTCATCCGTCAGTTGAAAGCGACTCGCAACAATCCGTCGTTCGCCAATCCTTCTGTACGGCAACATTTCAGTGCGACAACTTAACATCGTGATCTTTCTTTAGTTGTAGGCATATTTTCGTTGGAAATACATTTCGAAGAGAGAAACAGTTTGGGAAAATAATTTCCCTACGTGATAAGAATTTATACTGAATTATTGCTTACATTTTTAGCTCCTGGATTTACCACCAAAGATAAACAAACACATGCCTTGCATATTATTTTAAAGCGCGTATTCGCGTCTACGCAATGTCGTCACAAGTCGGTGGCCCATCCGCCCGTCCGTCGAAAGTTAAAGTTGAATTTGACGGTTTGACGGACAGAAAAAAAAATGTTGCCCTGAGATTGGTTGAAAATCACATGACCGCCGGACGGATGGACGACTGACGGATGTGAGGGGCGGTTGTGAATCCAGCTTTACCGTGCCTATACAGAAGTAATTTGGTTCATGTGGCGAGGAGGTCCGAATCTGCGACAGTTTGCGGTTAGAGTCCAACCCCCCGGCATGACTTAAAACAGACTCGCACGTTTCGCAGATCACGTCGAACAGACAGGGCAGCTAGAGCCAACAGCCAATCAGAGAGCTTCTCGCCGCTTCTACGTCATCCGCGCAGGCAAACGTCGATATTACCCACAATTGGGCGCGTGGTGTCAAAGGCCATCTAAATGGCTGCCACCGAAATTATGTTTTGAGGTTAAGGCTTATAAATCATGCGAAGGAAAGACGATATTTGTTTCATGCACAGGAAAAAAAAAAAAAAAAAAAAAAAAAACTATACATTACATCATCCTTACAGCGAAGCTTATTTTAAAATGTATGGAAACTTGCTTCCTGGCAGCTGGTGGGCAAACCAAACAAAGCTTGTAATTACGAGTACGTGGATGAAACGGAAATTGTGGTGATATGTATGAATCGGTGTCACTGAAATCCGCTCATCCCTCTCTGGCTGGTCCGGGAAAGGAAAAAAAATTAGGCAGAGTGCGCATGCGAGCTCCACCGTTGCCACTTGCCATGTTTGTACATTGGGCTGCTTTTCTGCTAATTAACACTATCAAAAACGATGAGGATAGCATTTGAGATCAGGACGCTGTTTGTGTAGGAAAGTGCTTTGGGGCATTTGTACGCTTCCTCTAACCAAGTTTTGAAGTCGTTGGCCATGAAAAGTTTATTTTTTGTTCGTACCACACTTCATTTAACTTCCAGACATTACCTGGCATTACTTTTCCGTCACAAAAAAAAATTTTTGTGCACATATATTTTCCATAAATACACGTAATGATCACAATTTCACTGTTTTAGACATGCACAAACAATGAAAACTAACTTACATGTATAAATGAAATAATTCACCCAGAAAGAATATTCCAGGTGTTACTTCAATACATCTGCGAAATCATACAAGGAAAGGTTTTCGCAGTTTAAAAACCAATACTGGAAATAAAGAAATTCTTTCTTATTTTTTATTTGCGGCTACTCCTGAATTTTTGCAAAAGAATTTTTGCCAAGCACGCAACCTTAAAATGAATGAAAACAATACAATTCAACTGGCATTGTTAAATTGTGTGCAAATAGTAAATTACAGAAACAGTAAAATCTTGACTTTGACATGTCATTTTCTTAACCAGGCGAACTTAAAAAAAAAAAAAAAAAAAGTACCGACGTGGGTGAAAAAGTAGTTACAGATAATGTCTATAAGGTCAACAGTGTGTGGCACAATCATAAAAAAAAAATTTCGTAGCCAACACTTTTAATGAAACAAGAATATTTTCACGGTATTCAATGTGCCTTATTTATATGCAGACAAAAACACTCATCACTGTTGACCACGTGACTCTGAAAGATGTATTAGCGATGGGCGAGTGTTAATGTTGGGGTCGTGCGCAAAAGACGTACATTGTTCCACCTCATTTTTAATTTACAGCTTGGTCAGCGTGATCTGCGAACGTGTGAATCCACCTTCAGACTGTGTCCCGTTGCCTGCATAACTGCAGTTGCTGCAAAACTCGCGCGATACTGTTCCGTTACTAAGTACGTACTTAAATGCACTGGGGGATGGAGCAACAACCGCACGCTTATTTCACCACGCTGGTTGAAAATACAGATAACGGATGCACACCACGCAAATAAACTTCGCATACCGGTTCCGTCAAAGGTTAATATTATGGTTTTATGCGTGACAACAAACAAATATTTTATTATAGGCTGTTCACGGTAAAGTGAGCATTTTTTAAGGCCCTCACAAAAGGCAATAACTCCTAATAAATATTATTTTATTGCAGTCTCAGACGATAACTTTTGAGAGTGATGAAATGTATACAATGCACTTATAAGTTATATTGTAATGTTTACATAAAAACGTGACGGAAATGTAAAAATTAATTGAAAGGAAAAATATAGCAGGGCCTTAAAAAGTGTTCACTTTACCGTGAACAGCCTATAGGAACTCTACTGATGTAGGTATAACGTTATCTGATACAACAGGAACAATAAAGCCCCTGGCACAATAGGCGTTGATGTTGGTGGTTGTTGGTGGTGGTTGGTGTTGATGTTAGTGTTGGTTGGTGTTTGGTCATGTAGAAAGTTGAAAATATTGAACTATTTACCACCAACCAACCACTCAGAGAGTGCTTTGTTGTTTGCCACCAACCGACCAATCAAAAAGTGTTTTATAGTTTGAACATGCGACGGCAAAAAATACGTGAAAATGTTGAAATGGAGGAGGGTAAAGGAGCAAATAAAAGTATTGGTATCCGTCAGAGACCAGCAGTTTTCAACATTAAAAACCCAAGTAAAACCTTTGAAATGTATGTTTTGGTTAGGTAAAAATATTTTATTTATTTCCATTTTGGTACAATGCGGTATCTTTCTGTCATAACATTTTCAAATATCACTTACCTCAATACTGTTGATTTCAGACAATCAAAATCTCACCGAATGAAAGCAATAGGACTTTTTTTTTTTTTTTTTTTTTTACTGGTGGCTCTATCGTGAAACAATTTACAACAATGCGCCAACCGTCTATTGTGCTATGTACTACGTCGCACATCAACCGATAACCAGCAACACCAACAGCCAATTGTGCCAGAGGCTTAAAAAACTTTTTGTAATTCATGTTGACTGGCAAAAGTTGTTCATGGAACTACGTAATATAGCCTCAGCAGCGAATAACGATCACCATATATGAGGAACGTCCGTCACACAATACACAAAACTAAATTCCCTGACTTATCCAGGTTTTACCCTGTCTCCGTTGCACTTTCTTTCTGGCGTGTAACAATGCCATAAAACTATATATTTGTGTAGCAGTTTCATATCAATATGTTCCAATTATTGTTACACACATTATAATGTGGGCTTGGAAATATATGTGCGGATTACAAACATATGGCTAAAATGCATTAACATACAATATTGTAAAAGTATGGAAAAATTATAACAATACCTACTACAATGTCCATGTTTAGGAAATTATCACTGTCATGGTGCCCCATGAGAGTCTTTCTTTCAAATACTAGTTTGAAATGCCACAAACACCTACACTCCAACTCACCAGCCGACATTCAGGACTAATGGTGCCATGTGGTAGAGACAGGGCCAAAGTATATTGTAATAGAACATGTGCTTTGTTAAGTTATAACTTGAACGCAACATTTATATAAATTACAGAATGAGCTCCATGCAACAGTACTATTTCTATCATTTATATTTTGCACATTCTCAAACTGCATTTTAACTGGGATTTCGCAGACACGATAAATAGCCTATGTGCCACTATGTACTACAAAATCAATGATTACTAAAATTTGGCGACATTAAGAAAGACAGCACAGTCAAATAATTAGCTCATTTGTTATATGTTATTGCAAAATTGGTATACAACTGAAATTCACCACTTGCAGCACATTGCATGGAAATTCAGTAAATGTCCTTTTCACAGAGACACAAATTACAGGACTATCAAATATTTAATGATATAATTATAAATAGTTAACTAAGACATTTAATAAGTACTTAAATTCCCTGACCCCTCAGAAATTCCCTGGCTATTCCCTCGTTTCCCTGAAAGTTTAAAATTCCTTGATTTTGCGTACCTTAACGTTAATACACTTAATATAAGTAGCATAAATTAACCATGGCGAAAGCTATAAAAAATTCCATCTTATAGATAAACATTCATACTAATTAAGAGCACCGTGGAAAAGCTTTTAACCTTCTAGCCTAACTTGTGAAACGTTCAGGCAGAAATTCCCGTCAACGTTACATCAGCGCACAGAAATGATTGTGCTCCAGATCACTTCATTTGATGTGCGAGATTGGCTGTAAGTATAAAATGACGTGGTTTATGCGGTTCACGGTAAACTGAACACTTTTGAAAGCCCTGCTTAACACCTACTTGTATGCACATTGTGTATTCATCAACCTTATGTAAAATTTATATTGCCATGGCCCTCATCACTTTACTCATGCGTCGGTCAAGTGGAACTGTGGAATTATTAGAAAATTAAATATATTACAAATCAGCTAATTTTGACACTTTGAAAAAAAAAAAACTGAAAGCGAAATAAATAATTTAATCTATCGCAAATTGTTACCTAACACTTTTTATTCTAAGTTGATACGTGGAACTACTTTGTTTCCATCGTTACCAACTTTCCTGGGCGCATGCCACTTAGTGCACCCGTTAAAATGTATGCAGGTATCAACAGTAACGGTTTTTCAAAGGTTATTTCAAAAGCGCTCACTTTATCGTGAACAGTCCTTAGGTGCGCTGATACGTCGGCATCGAAACAACTTCTTTGTGCATCGTGCGCATTATAGAGAAAACGGAATTCGGCGTCATCATTTATGAGCACCGAGTCAAAGACCATATAGTTCGGAGCCCACTATAGCTAGTAGGTCTTGTGATCATTAACTATTTTTCACATGGCGTAAAACCTAAAATAAAATAAAAAAATTAATGGCATTAACTTCGTAGAACTCTTTAAATGTCTTTGAATTAGTTGTTAATGACCGCCTAAAATTAAACTCTGGCTGCTCATCATGAGTCGTAAAGCTTCTAATTATAGCGACATAAAACACAGAAAACTGAATTATATTCACTTTTTGAAATGTCATGAAAGCAAGAAAATTTAAATCTCAAATACCGCGACATCTTCGGCATATAATTATATGTTCTCATCATGCCCATATTAAATATGTCATTTGTTTCAGTCGACGTCAGTGGTAAAGAATGCGTACATACGCTAGTCTTGCTTACTCGCGCTACGAGAAAAAAATATAACAAGTTTTCTTAGGAGAAAGACTTTATATATATATATATACTGAACTCTTACGTAGTGCGATTTGCGATTTGAAGGAGCTGAAGGCGCAGAAAATTGCGTGATGAAAAGAATAAAACGAAAGTTCTCCTGGAATCCCACCATCTTTGTTAATAAAACCGGTGGAATTTAAAGGCAGGGAAGGGTAAATACGTAAAGAGAATGATGGTATTTTTCTGATGAATTTCATTATCCGAGTTTCGGCATCGCAGTCCTGCAGATGTCGGAAACGACTTTCCACTTAATCGTATTGTAAAGGGCTTTTTAACGTCCCCCGGTCTTATGCTTCAAAGCTTAGCAGGGGACGGCTTGCAGACTAACTTATAACCTAACTTAAACGAACACCCATGCCTTACCCTGGATTCGAACCCACAGCCTCCCGCTCCTCAGATCGGCGGCGCACCAACCGACTGCACCACGGGAGGTCAGCACTCTCTACTTAAGCCGCTTTAGATTTTCCTCTTCGAGTTAATGACAAATACACAAAATACCTAAAGTGAACAATACGTTATAAAATAGGTAATATCAAATGTGAACATGAGATACTTTAAGTGACAAATTTGTCTTTAGTCATTTATACAGGAAGGTAGCAGTTACTTAGATTCATAAAACCACTGACTTCAGAAGAATTAAAAAGAGTTTTATCGAACATTCTATCTGCAAAGTACAGTAAATTAATATATTTACACCTGAATAGACAGTCAAATATTACTCTTATAAAAATAAGTATTTCTAATCAAAATATTCAAAAGAGCCTAATTTTACAATTTTTCTTTTATTTCTATTCCATTAAATATCATAGTATAAATGTCGTTTCAAAATATGACCAAGGTGTTAAAACTTCCTTAGGTTTTGAGCACCTAATTAAATAAAAGTGTATCAAGTATAGGCTTAAATGGGAATCATTTGTTAGTTTTGAATCCTAGATATTCTTTGTTTTTAATTTAACTATCTAAAATTAAATTTCCTCTCTTCCTAACACGCATGCTGTAATTTTAGTTCTAAAGGAAAGGAGGTCCAACATTTTGCGTAGAAATTATCATCTCTCTGACATCTGATGGGTGTCTTGCCTTTGCTTCAGGTTATTAAGCCTTTATTATACGAGTATAATGCCATTCTCCGCTTCGTTTTCCTTAATTGTATGGTGTAAGAAATAACTTCCATTATGCGCATGAAACGATGGCTTCGCCTGACAGCATTAAATTATCTTATGTGAGAGTGCCAGATGGTATGTTTCTGGGACGGGCAACTGCAATTTTCTCAGACTCCGAGTACGCCATACTATAAAACTTTAATTTAGGGGTGAACACTTTTTTCAGGCCACAATTTTGGCAGTAAAGGCGTGAATGAGCCCGTTAAACCGAATGCATTTTTTTAAAAGTGTACAGGCTCCACGAGAAGGAGAAATTTAACCAACATAAGATTCTTTTTTGAAATTAAAACTATAAAGTAAAAACCACTTCGATACAACAGGTAGTTTTAATTTAAATGTCCAAACTTGAGATTTATATAAAATAATATTATTCTTATTTATGTTCCCTCTTTTCAGAGTTTGACTACTCCTGTGATATACTGGGCATGTTCGTCATTTGCGAGACCTGGGTTCAATTTCCCGCATGACCTTTGGAATATTTTTTCACGTAGTTTGTGGGGCCTGGCAGTGGCACAGCAATAAATCGTGTACAGCTTCCCTTACCGTCCTGTTGCATGTTGTTCCAACCACACTTCGGAATGTTGGTTCTCTTCATCTATCAGTTTGTCCTGAACCAAATCATTATTTCAGTCAATAAAATTAGTACCGTTTAATTGCTCGATGTATTGAAAAGGAAGAAAAGTGAGGCTTACTGGTAAGAGCTGGTAACCTAGCAATTATCTCATCATGTTATATAAGCCTTTCATTTTCCTATTTAAGAGTTTGGCTGCGATTTTCTCTTTAAACTTTAACCTATTGGTCGAAAATTGATTGCGAAGTTAACTAAACCATGCTCGTTATCCAAGGAGAGGATACGAAGACACTTTGGTTCATGTACGCCACTACAATACCTATATTTTAACGTACGCACTGAATGGCATGCATCCAGTGAAGTTGACAACGGTAGAGGGAGAAAAGTTACATGTCTTAACATGTGACGATTCAAAGACCCAGTAAAATGTAATGGTTTTAGTAATTTTGCACCACAGTTGGCAGCGCTGCGTATTTATTGTTTTTATCTGTACTTATATTTGGTTCTACATCGGCCGGTATATCTTATTCTCATTGCTATTTATTAATCTATTACATATTTTATTGCACGTAGTTCATACGGCAAAAATATTCTTATTGGTATTTATTAATCTATTATATATTTTATTGCACGTAGTTCATGAGGCAAAATATTCTTATTGGTATTTATTAATCTATTTTGAATTTTATAGCATGTATATTTTATATGGTTGTTGTGTAGCATATTTGTAATTGATATTATTTGGCAAATCGGCTTGTAAAGAGCCGCGACCGTGGAGCTTGGGGTGGCGGGATACCGCGACGTCACCTGGTTGAGACAACGCGCCCTAGCCAGTGCGTGAGTGTCCGCCGCGGTGTTTAGATGGCCGAAAGTAGTATGCGCTCGAATGCGGAGCGAGACAGCATCGCGAAAGTCGGGCGCACTTTTCAGCAGTATGTGGACTGCTATGTAATTTCTCCCCAGTCGCGATGTGCCGTGTGTTACGCGAACAAGTGAACGTCGCTGTAATGTTTCCGGGGGCAAATAAACTAACTGTTTAAAGAATTTTATGAGAACATACCCGACGGGAACATAGAGACGATATTGCTATGTTTGCCTGTAGCGTGCAGCTCCTGTTGGTGATAGATGGGCCAAGTATCGCAGAGACGTAAACGTGATGCAGACATGTTATGCGTGAAAGTGCTGTGTGCACGAGAAATATTCACTTTAATACGAGCGTACTGGAAATTGCGGAAATAATTGTGAGACCGCGACTTGTGACTGGTGGCTCGTGAAATGAATTTTGCCATGCTGGTTAAACTGCCCAATATTTCTTTGAGACTTGTCTTACGCAGACTTGATTGCGAACGGTGTTTCGTGTGGTTAGAGTGGTGGAAGCATGCCCGTACTTTTGCGTAACGACTAAACGTGCCGAATTTTCCCGAGTGCGTCAGTGCGATTCTACATGTCAATGCGTGTAAGAAATCCGCGCATGGTTGCGTGGTGACTCCGAGGTGAACGACCCAACGGCTGTCCCATTTAACGTCGTCGAGCGAGCGGAGCCTACAGTGAGGGCTACCGGCCAATAAGGATTCTCCCCGACATGGCCTGGTGATCAGCTGTAGGGGTATTCTGTATGAATGCCAAATTTAAGGCATGAGTTATGCATAAGCGCCGTCGTCAGCTTGTGCCTGCGGAGTCTGTCGTCATTTTTTGAAACACTTTTGTAGCACGTCGAGCGCCGCGGAAACGATTCTCATTTGTGGTGGAATTTTAGTACTAAATATTACGAGCACCAGTTATTGGAAGTTATCGCGTAGGGTAAAAGACGTTGAACGTCATCAAGGAGTCTGTCCATGCCATATGCAAATTTGAATGCAAAACGTTTTAGTATATTTTATAGTGTGTATACATGAGTAAAGTCAGTGCCTGTAAACAGTCGTTTTCGTGCAAAATAAATAATGGATCGAAAGACCTTGGAACTTAAGAGTAGAGAGACATGATTTGCAAATGACCCCCCGATTTACGAACGACCTGTATTGTTGTAATATGAGTAGTAATACAATTGTAGATATTTATAAGGGAAAGAGTATGGGCTGCGGGATTTGGGTTTTTCAAGTCGAGATCGCTTTCTGCCCCATTGGAGTTGTTTAGGTTATATTAGTGTATCATGGAGTGAGGTAGAGGTTAACACACCTGACACCCCTGCGGGGTAGAAGGGCGTCTCAGACATTGGAATAAAATTGTTAGGTAACATTTTTTTGCTCTCTGTTTTCTAGTGAATAAGTGTGAAAGAATTAGCTAATTGGTAAAATATTTACTTGTCTAATGATGACACAGTTTTACCTAAACGTCGCATTAATAAAGTGACCAGGACCATGACAATATTAATTTACGTGTGGTGGAAGAGTACACAAAACATATAAGTAGATCCGAATCATAGCTTTTAAAAGCGCTGAGTTTACCGTGAACAGTCATTCACGTGCGTTTGCGCAGTGTACAGAAACCGGTATAAAACCGTGTGACATTTGCTTCTAGTAACGATAAATTATTCAGGTCTTTCTCGTTTTGCTCATGTATACATCAGAGTTCGGTTCGCGTCAACAATACTGCAGCGTTGAAACAATTCTAGTTCTAGCGTTGAAACAATTCTAGTTCTAATATTCTGCGGTTTCTGCTCTCCCTGCCAACAGCCTATACCCATTTCCCTTCCTCTGTAATATGGCCCTCAGACCGTCTGTATTCATAACACGTGCATAAATATTATGTTTTCTTTCCCTCAGGCGAACACACGATATTTTTCCCGTTATTTAAAAATTGTATTATCTTTTTACTACTCTCCACAACAAATTTTTTCCAATAAAATTGACTATTTTGATTTATTTTCCCTTATGTCCACCTTTTTTTTCTCCATATATTACTGTATAGTACAAATTTTTAAGCAATATATTTTCATCATTAATTTTCACAGAAAAGAGAATATTTCAATTTATTTATATTAATGTTTTCTTCTTATCCTTTTTGGTAACAATTCTTTGTGACGCCACGCACTCGTAGTATACGGAATATCACAAAAAAAAAAAAAAAAAAAAAAGAACACTCGTACAGACTTAACAAACACGATACTCGAACTCAGTATACGTAACAACAATGTTTTATTGTAGCCTCAGACGTTAACATTCGAGTGCGATGGAATACATACACTGTGTTTATTACTTACGTGGCAATATTTATTTATTTTTTTAAGTGGCGGAAGGATAAAAAATGACTGATCGGAAAAAAAGCAACTAGGACCTCAAAAGTGCTCACTTCACCATGAACAGCCTTTAATGTAGTGTGAGGTATAAGTATGAGAGTTGACAGTATTTATGACGCCTGAGTGTTAGCCGTCATACAGTTTAGATCCTTCTGTTCGTGGTCACGATTTGCATACATTATATGCGAGATTTGAGCTCGCACGTGTGACCACGGTGCATTTTTATTAAACAACCCACCGCTTTAGACACAAAGTGAAATAATAAAAATTATCTTGCACCCTCATTCTAAGTGTAACGTTATTGCAATAAGAAAACTACTTGGTCTCCAGTGAATTGTAAATTAAGTTGTTATTACCTAAACTCCTCACAGAAAGTTTTGAATGTCAACAAAGTATGGAATATACATAAAAAAATATATATATATAAATTAGAAGTTAACAACGGTATCGATACAAAACGTGCAATTCGAGTGTTTCGGACCAAAGAAAATAAAACATTTCCAATATCGCAGACAAATATATCCTAAAGAACAACAAAAGTAACTTAATTGTGCATCTGACTAGAGAAGATTTCTTTCTTCCCACTGCAGCTTAGTGCCGTGTATGGCCCCCATGTGCATTGTACACGTTCCTAACACGCTGTGGCACGCCTGTAATCAATGTGTCATCTTCAGTCCGCAAGAAGGTCCCATTCCATCTGGGCAGCTCTTACAGTGTGTGATCCGGAAGTGTTTGTGGAAGTTGTGGCGATTGTAAACTGCTGTTTTCAACTTTTCTCAGCCGTATCCAATGCGTTAGTACGCCCCCTGTTCATCAAGAACTCCTACCAGTCAAACTACCTTATACCACAATTTTCCAAACATTTTGTGAGGTGTACAGTTAGATATCTATTTTTAGTGTATTTAGTTTTACGGCAATTTTTGCACATTTACCATTAATATTTACAAATAATTATACTTTTTTTTTTAAATATGCCAATGCAATAAATATTTTCATTATATTGTTTGGTTTATAAACAGTAAGGCTGTCTAGGGTGTATTTAGGCTCATCAAGTTCAAACGCGTATAAGTTTCATGTGCAGAAACTTTTCTAATCTTAGCAGGCTTTTAAACTACAATGACTGTCACATTACCTCATACTCCTTGAGTTCCGAAGTAACTATATGGCAAGTTAGAGTAAATTTTATTCGTGTAAGTGCTATTGAAGTACTGTATTATTTAACGTTGCATGGGAACTTGTGCACAATGCAATCAGTCGAATTCGATTTCCAATATGAGTAAAAGTTATTTTGTAATGACGAGCCTGAGAAATATACTTAATCGATAGTTTCCATCCTGTATTTCTCAATGTTAGCGGTTTTGTGAACCGGGAAAGTTAAAAAATTTTTTCTTATCGATTTAAAAAAAAGTGTGGCATGGTCGTCAATAAATCAGGCGTAGTCCAGTAAACAAAATTATTGTATGTATTAAGGACACCTGTTATTGGTGAAAATATCCTCACACACACTAAATTTAATATTATACGCGCACATTTCAATCTTTCTTTCCTTTTGTGGCAGGGTGACAAATTTAGCGGAAATATATTTTCGCATTTGACTAGGCCGATCGAAATTAAGACAATGCCAATACGAAACGTTGGCAATCCGCGGGGAAACTTTTAAAACGCGCAACAATTAACATAATTTAATCACGAAGTGAAAGCATGCCAAAATAATTTCCAGTATATCTAAATAAGGAATGTTTTCGTGAAATGCGTAAGTTAGTAATGTTATAATTTTCATACCTATGAATGTGAACTTTCTAAGCTATAATTATTTTAAAAGATACAATTTTAGTTTAGAGAACTGTGAACCATATTCCAGTTTCATAAAATTTGATATTGAAATTTATATATCAGATTTGGGGAGGTGGGAGAAGGTTCATTTTAGTCAGAATGCGCGTTAACAGTCTCAGTGAGGGGATGTCACCTGTTTTCGAACCGGCGTTTCTCTTGTGGACTGTCAGGCGGACAAAACAGTGGCGTCGGAGATTTCTCGGGGTACTTCCGCTAGTTTCCCCTCCTTCGTTCACTCGCTACCCCACCTTCGCCTCAATTTACCACATGCAGTCTCTAAGCTGGCAGGAAATGACAAGCCCACAGCTGGTTTCAATTCACATAACGCATTTACAATTACGTTAGCCCTGCCACATGTGGAAATACACATGGATACGCAAAGGAGTTTCAATAATTTACTCGCACAAAATTATCCTTCAAGGCACTTTAAAAAAAAAAATCTAATTATTACACGTGGGAAAATAAAGCCATGTACACGATAAAAAAAAGTCATGGCAATGGATCTCCAAGCTCGTCACAGATCTCTGTTAAAAACTCTGAATCCCAAATGAAATAACATCGTTGCAACGCTGACAAAGCATTTTGTTTATTGTGGAATGTTTTCCAAGCTCGTTGATGCGGTTCGCTTACACGTAGCCGTGTATCATATGTGGCAATGTTTTGTTCTCGTTAGTGCGCACTGCATTGAATTTCGCCCACAACCGAATATTACCCCTTGGGAATCATACGTTGACGCCATTAATTACGGCGCAAAATTCTGTGCGGGAGAAATTTCCATTGACGTTTCCGGGTTTGATTATTGTTATATGCTACATTTTGTCATCTTACTTAGCCTACTACTGCTTCTCCGGAAAATGCTGTTTAATAAAAGCCGATTATTTTAATTTAATCTACTATAGGTCCTTCCTTCTTTAAATCTATTATTTAACTGTAAAGGTTATTGTTGTGCTATACATTTTTATCATAGTCATTACTATCCACTGATATGAGAATAATTTCTTTAATTAATACTTTCTCTACTATCCCTTCCTTGGCAATTATTTGTAAAGGCTGTTCACGATAAAGTGAGCCCTTTTGAAATCAACCTTAGAAAAAAGTCACTGCTCCAACCTGCATATATTTTAACGGGTGCAATGAGTGACATACGCCGAGTAATGTTGGTAACGATGGAGAGAAAGTAGTTCCATATCTTAACGTCGAATAAAATGTAAAGTGTTAGGTGACCAACTGTGATAACGTAAGTTATTTCATTAGCTTACTGGTTTTTTTTTTTTTTTTTTTTTTTTTTTTTATGCATCTAAGTGTAGGATTGAGCAGATTTGTACAATATTTGCTTTTCAAATAATTTCACAGTTTCACTTCACCAACGCATAAATAAAGTGATGAGGTCCGTAGCAATGTTAATTTTACATAAGACGGCATAATACGCAGTGCGCATACAAGTAAATCTTAATCAAGACTTTTAAAAGTGCGCATTTTACCGTGAACAGCCTCGCGTCATAATTTCGGGTTCAGAGTAATTCTGACAATGTACGATTATAGGAAATTTTCATTTTACGAGTTGCTTTTTTTTTTTTTTGTGCTTTATTTCTATCGTGTGTTCTCTTCTAGTTGTAAAATGTCAGGAACGTAATTATATTTTGTCAATAAGTTTCTGCCTTTTTGCAAGCGGGAAATAGCACAAAGTGAATATTAGATACAAAACTAGTAAACGACTAGTAAATTGTAGTTATTTTTTTTACAATCAAACATTTCCAATGGTACTCCTAAAACTGGAAGTATGACACGAAAACGAAGAAGGCCTACATAGTAGGCCTCTAAGCGGTCCACATGCCTGGCGCTTCAATTGCATTGCAAAACGTTCGTAATTCCACGAAACCATCAAGAGTGGGATGGACCCCCGCGTCCAAGGTCAAGAAGCGAGGGAGCGATACGGGCGACACTTAACTCGCACGCAAAGTACCTTGGCGGGAGGCGAGCGTGCTAATCGCTCAGCCACCGTGACCCCTACGCACGTTATAAACGCCATTTCAGAGCATTCCAAAATAGCTAAAAAGGTAAAAGCGTTCTTTTCAAAGTACCGTTTCTCCAAATATACCAGTCAGATACACACAGAAGTACTCAAGGGCACAGCACTGAAGCTCGCTTTTCATCAATAAAACGATAGGATCACCGCTAAAAATCCCACGACGAAAACAATAGGGGCCGCGGTGGCGCAGTGGCTAGAATCCCACGTCACACCAGGGCGAACCAGGTTCGATTCCCGGCGAGGTCGCTACCGGAAATTTTTCCACATGGGAATCGTGCCGGTTACCATACCGCTGGACGGCGGGTTTTCTCGGGGATCTCCCGTTTACCCCCGCCCTAGAAATCCGGCGCCGCTGCATATACGCCTCGCTTCACCTTCATCCCATCTCAGGCCAAACATATCCACTACACTCTCCACGTAAACACTGCCTCAGACGCGTAAAATAACTCCAGATATAGTCCATTCGCGTTTTCATCACACTTTTTGAATCAAACCTTTGATAATTCGCCCTATGTATGACGTATCTAATTGTCTTATGCATCACAAGCGTTTTATACTCGTCTTAAATTAAATTTACATAACATAATTACCTTGTTATTGGTTATATGGTTATATATATATATTGTTATTGACATTATTTTCCTATATAACTTATTATAATATTTTATTTACAGTTAATGTGAATTAAAACAGTGAGAAAATAGGTGTGTTGGTTATGCCTATTAATAAATAGTTCTTATGCAAAATATTATTACACTGAGTGCGCGCGAATGCGGTGCGTTATCTCTTTGGTGCTATCGCGTAGACTCGGTTAAGCTTTGTTTGTATGAGGCGGAGGAACATCCTGTAAGTATAAATAGACTAAAGATGTGGTAGACTGATCTCGCTGACTGCGCACAACCAATCTCCGTGTCCCAACATTGAAATGTTTTTCTGCCAACACTTCTAGCGAAAATGACGTGGTTTGGATTTTAGGTTAGAGAACTGATTTATCATCAAATTGGCAAAAATATTTCATTCATATAATTATGCTTATCATTCAAAAATTAAGATATAAACAAACACTTTCATCATGGTTGACCACGTGACTTGGCAGCTGTGTTCTTTCGGGGTGAGTCAATGTTGGGTACATGCGGTCTACCTCATCTTCAATCTGAGTAAGTATTACAAAACCACCTGTATAGCGGGCTCAGGACCAGTTATCGTCTCGCCGCTCATGAATTGCGAGTGATGGCAGAGGCAATACCTCGAGCTGTGGCCAGCGCAACGCGACGACTTTTATCGATCAGCGGCCGACGAAGAGGTTGCGAAAAGCGCGGGGAGAAAGCGAGAAGGGAATGGAAAAAAATGCAGATACGGGGTCGTCAATTATTACGGCCGTTCGCAGGCAACGGCGAAAGCGATTCGACTGCTCGCCGTGCGCGCCCTGTGGTGTGTGGATGGGGGGGGGGGGAGGTTTAGGTGACCGGCCATCTCCTCGGATATGAATGCGACTAACTCTTCTTGGAGTTAGCTGAAGGGGACCGAGTCCACGGGGAGCCTACGCTCTACCCAAGTAGGACGGGCACGACATTGTGCTGGAAAGAGTACACGGCTTCGCCCACTAATAACCCATTCACACACACTGAACGTAATTGTACACAACGCACAAGAATGTAACATTTGACCGCCACTGTACAATAAAAGTCTCAATGCCCAGTGGTATTTTGTGGGGGTGACAGTGCCGATGGTCTAGGCTGGAAATGGTTCATATTACTATAGGCTGTTCACGGTAAAATGAGCACTTTCGAAATCCCTGCTTAAGATCTACTTGTATACACGTTGTTTATTCTTCCGCCTTATGCGAAATTAACATTGCCATGGGCCTCATCACTTAATTCGTGCGTTGGACAAGTTAAACTGTGTAATTGTTAGGAAAGTAAATATTTTTCAAACATGCTCATTTTTACACTTCAATGCATAAAAGAAAGCGAAAGAAATAATGTAAGTTATCACAAGTGGCTACTCAGCACTTTTTAATTCGACGTTAAGATATGTAACTAGTTCCCATCCATCGTTACCAGCTTTATTGGGCGAATGTCACTCAGTGTGTCCGTTAAAATATACGTAAATAGAAGCAAATTACACTTTTCAAACATTGATTTCAAAGTGCTCAGTTAACCGTGAACAGCATATTGATCAATCAAGTTTAAAATAAATCGACATACATTTATATTTTTAGCCATTTTTAAGTTTTACATGCAGAACAAGGTGGCGTCTTAGTGACACGCTGCGCTTGCATGCAGGGCCAGTCGTGTTGTATTTACAATCTGGCCTGCCTAATTAATTTTTTTCCAAGGTTTTTAAAATACTCCTGGCTAATTCTGGGATATGGCCTTTCGCATAAGGCTATATATATATATATATATATATATATATATATATATATATATATATATATATATCCGCTTCATTCCACTTACTTAATTACCCTGGGTCGCTGATTCTGTCTCTGAACACAAAACAGAATTTACGTCAAGTTTTAAGCATCCCTGATCATAGTGGCACTTAAAACGTGTGTTTTATATCGATATTAATTTTATTAAACTACCCGGTAAGTCTGAAAATATTGAGCAATATTATTAGCGTGATTTAAATATTTCAACTTTTTATATTCTTGTGCTAAATAAATAAATCTTTATTCAAACAAAATTTGTTTGTTTTGTTGGAGTCAGATGAGCGCTATGGAACAGTTTCTGAAATCCGGACATTTACTCGCCTCCTATTAGGGTTTAACTATTAACTATCGAAGGTTGTAATTTTGTCGCGAAATTTAAAATTCAAGTACGTGCGAACAATAAAATGATTTTCAATAAAATTTTGTGGTTTTATAATGAGTTAAAAGCATAATTTCCGTAAATTTTTTTTTATGTGTACGTATTTAAAACCTCGCAATTACATTTGTTAGTTTCTAACTGAAGTCCTTTTCTGTTTTGCACATAGCAGAGTACAATTTATTTGATTATATTTAACAAAATATTAGGTATTTAAAAAATCTTGGGCCTTTTAACGGTTTTACCGTGTCACGTTCATGCGGCAAGAAAGATGGTTCCGTCGTAAGCCCCAGCATAATTTCAAAATTTCTGAATATCGAATCGGGTAACAAAGTGGCTTAGAGGTCCCGTCCCCTAAGCCTTTACACGTATCGACACAACTCAAATACACAGTTTTTTTTTTTTTTAACGATGCCTTAGATTAAAATTTGTAACACTACATATACAATGGTAATTAAATATTTCTGGAAAATTGCTGCTTCCCTCTTTACTGACGTGGAAACACAGATTGAAGGATTTTTTATTATTAAGTAGTAAATAGGTTTCAAATTAAATATATTAATATGCTTAGATATTAACAAAATCACTACTTTGCTGAACGTAAAGTCAGCTATTCTTCAAGAGACGTATCACCATAAAAATAACCAATAGAAATATGCAATTACATAGACGTAATTTTCATTTTGTAGAAAATTCATCCCTAACTTGCAGTTTTCACGTAAACAAAATGACTATACGCTGCTCACGGTAAAGTGAGCACTTTTGACGCCCTAGTTATTTTTATTTATGCAATACTTTATTCCCTAACCACCTATTTAAATAAATACTGCCATGTAAGTAATACACACTGTGTGTAGATTCCATCACACTTGGAAGTTAACGTTTAAGACTAAATTAAAATACATCTATTGACTATTATCCTAAATGAGAGGGCTTTCAAAAGTGCTCACTTTACCGTGAATAACCTACAGCTACTATATTCGTTCTCGTTTAGAGAGTACAACACTCCCGCTGTCCGTGCGTCAGTTTCCAAGATGTGTTAAGCTGGAGTCACAATACCCCGACGACCACGATACGACGAAATCTGAGTAGCAGCCAATGAAAAGCAAGGTCACTGTGACGTCAGTCCGACAAAATCGCAGCTCTGCCACCCTCAGAAAAGTAGATTCTATTTCTACTTTCCATCGTGTCGGACTCGTCGGGGCGCGAAAAAAAATGTAACAACATTACAAACATTGCAAAACAAAATTTCGTGCGTATTTCTCTACTGTAGTAAATAATAAACTAACTTGCCTCCAAATAACCTTCCGGTTTCTTTCTAAATACTTTTTATCTCTCGTGTAAATTCAAATATCCTCAAAAGCAAAATAATCGTTCTCTTTATCGTGAGTTTTAAAAGTAAATATTTGTTATCATAGGCTGTTCATGGTAAAGTGAGCACTTTTTAAGGCCCTTATGATATTTTCCTTTCATCCAATTTCCATCTTCATGCTGCTTTTTAATATAAACATTGCCATGTGACCAATAAACACACTGTGTATATTTCACCTCCATCAAAATTTAATGCTTGAGGCTGCAATAAGATATATATTTATTAGCGGTTAATATCTGTTGAGAGGGCCTTAAAAAGTGCTCACTTTATCGTGAACAGTCTATATAAGGATAACTTGCCGTTTTAGAATTTTCCAACAGCCAACTAACATTCCTGTCACGCAGATTCCATCGGGGTATTGTGAATACTGAATACAAATTAATATGAAATTCCGTCCAGCTCCGACGTCATATCCGTCTGGCGTGTCGCGTTCGTCGGGTTGTTGTGACTCCAGCATTATTCGGATCCGGTAATTGCCACTTTAGAGGCATAACCTTGCGGCTATTTCATTCCTTATCGTGTTCTCGCTAGTGTGAACTTACGAAGAGGGGGAAGCTGGGGGGGCTTCGAAACTACGTCGTGGATGAGAACACAGCTGCGTCCTCCGTGAGGTGACGGCGCGCGCATTACGTAGCTCAAGTGTTATAACGAGGCTTGGCGCAAGCCAGGAGACAATCAACTAATGGAAGCGAAGCTGACGTGGTTTTGTGCAAGTTTTTTTTTAGGCGAGAAGTCGACTTGAGAACGTCGCCCGAGTTTACGGCAGGAGCCAACGACCCAGTGCCATGCGCCCATCACGATGCTTACTAGCAGAAGCCGCGAGCTCCTCTGCTCGTTCGTTTGCAAAATGTGATCATGGTTCGCTGGCTGGTTTAGTATCGTCGCGTTTCTTGTATAGTTTTTGCGCGAAAATTAAAATTCCCGTTACTGACGACTACAGGAAAGGGACGGAAGGCTACCTTACAAACAAGTACAGGCTGTTCACGATAAAGTTAGCACTTTAGAAATGAACCTTAGGAAAAAACACTGACCCTACATGCATATATTTTAATGTGTGCACTGGCAGACATTTGGCGAGTAAAGTTAGTTACGGTGGAGGGAAAGTAGTTCCACATATTGACGTCGAATAAAAGTGTTAGGTAACCATTTGTGATAACTTAAAAATAACTCTTTCACTTTCTGTTATTTTTTCTAATGCATCGAAGTGTAAAAATGAACAAATTTGTAAAGTATTTACTTTTTTAATAATTTCACACTTTCATTTGATCGAGGTATGAATAAAGTGATGCGGCCTATGGCAATGTTAATTTTACATTAGGCGGTAGAATACACAACGTTTATACAAGTATATCTTAAGCCGGGCTTTCAAAAGTGCTCAATTTATCGTGTACAGCCTATACTCATGAATATTGTCAAGTTCTCGGCCACCAAGAAAAATTATACCTCAAACTGATGCAATCAGTTTGCAGACACCGTATTCACCGTAAACGGCAGGACACTTCACATAAAAAAAATATTAAAAAAATTGGTCACTTAAGAATATTTTGTAAAAACAGGACCTGCCAATTGTGTTGTGGTTATGGTAAAATAATTTTGTGATGGCGCAAAATTATTTATAGTGATTAAAAAAAAACCGTTTTTTCTTCCCGTTATCAGTTGCAAACATTACTGCCATTACAAAGAAATATAATGTTTCCCATCCTCATTCCTATTAAATTATTAAATGCTGGCGTATATTTAATATTTACCGTTACAATTTCTCGCCTATCACATGACATACCTGAATAAATATTTTTCAACCCACGGACAGGCGACAGTGGCTGAATTGCTTTTGAATTGAGCGACGTAACTTACTTGAGATATAAACTAAATATGACATAGACACTTTCGGTTAACATACGCAGTAAAATCTGTGATGAAACCCTTTTTCTTTGGTATTTTGTATATCACTGTCTCAGACTTACCGGTAATGATAGCCTTGTCAGGGGTTATCGGTTGTTCCTTGAGGATGGTGATGATATCCTTTTTCATAGCCGGTTGGAATCTTATACTACTGGTCCTCAACTGGCGTGTTTTATATATGCGATCACAGCCCTTGTTTCTCCTTTCAGACGACCTGTTATTAGTCATCCACAAGAAGCTGTTTCGTTAATCCGCAAGTATCAACCCTGGCGAGGTACTGGCCATGTAAGCTTTACCCGTTCTAAATCTACTTGAGGAGTTTTTCTCCCGCATATTTCGCTTTGTTGCCAGTATTTCTATCATCCAACAAGTAGAGTTCTTTACAAAAGGCACTGCTCAGCTTAGTGAGTGACTTACTTGGTACATTCAACTCATCCCAGGCTCTTATGAGTCGAGTGTGCTTCTGCTGCATCTCCTTCAGATACGTTGACAGTCTCTTGTTTTGAATGTACTTTAAAAGTGGACAAGCCCTCTACCACATTCCTTTCTAGAATGCAGTTTATGTGCTGCTAAGAGTTTGTGTGGCTTTCTGTTGAGTCTCCGAAAATCTGCTATTGTTCAGTTCACTATCATTAGGTAATGTGGCACTAACACATGTGGCCTGGGTACACACTGCTTCAATTTTGTTTATTGAACTGAGAGTTTCTTTCATAGGACCAGACGTATGGGCCAAATATTTTCTCTACAGACCTTCACAGTTGCATGCCAAAAAACATCTTTCCCATCTACACTCAAGTACCCGCATGCCTATGCTGGCTCATGGTTCCAAATTATTTTAGTATTTTTGAGTTTAAATACCTTCCTTATGGATAATGTTTCGTCTTACGAAGGTAACTTCGGCACACTTCTCAAAGCCCGATTCCATATAAATGAACTTACTAATACCCAACACCAATTTAGTCTAATCTTTTAATACGATTTCTCTCCTGACAAACAATTTAAGGTCATCCATACGTAATAAGTGTGAAACGCAATCCATTTGTTCTAAAACATTTTGTATGTTATATGCATCTTTTGATGTTTATGCTTCCAATTTTATGCATATTGGCGCTATTGTCTTTCATGGTCAGCGTAATCTGATATTTTCTCCGTATATATTACGAAATTCACAGCTAAGTTTGGGCACTGTTGAAGGCTTTCGTGTAATCTATCCAGGCCATGTTGAAGTTTTTCTTCCAACAATCTTTTACGATCCTACTATTCAGAAATTGTTCATCTCTAAATGCCATTGAACATTTTCAACATATATTTTGTTCCTCGGGCATGATTACAACTGTTTCGGAAAGTTGTATATACCTTCTGCTAAGATACTCGTGGATAACATTGTAAAGAACAAACAAGCATATGATCTGCCTGTAATTGCAGGCTAGTGTGGTAATTCCGCCTTTTGTACGCCAATAAGTAATTTCTGTAGTCAGCCAACCCCTGAGGTACACGAGTTAGATGTTCCAACAAGTTACATTTTGCGATAGCAGGATGCGATGCAAGGAGATATTTAAGCCAGTAGTTGTGTATTTATCAGATAAAGCGGATTTATAGTTGGCTGATTTGTTAATTTCCTTTGTTACATCAACTGCTGTGATTTTCTGCCATTGCATTTCATATCTTTCGTCTGTTGGCTGCCAAGGATATTGGTGATGAATACTTTTTCCTTATATTGGTTCCTAAAAGTTGTATCATCTTACACTGGGACGCCATCACTGTCTGTTTCCTTATTCCTGAGTAATTGATAAGTAGTAATTTACTCGAGGTTTTCAAATAAAAGGTTGTTCTGGAAGTATTACTTAAGCCACTTTTTAAATCTGCTAAATCTTAATGCCACTGCATGTGTCTTCTGTCGGATGTATTCAACTTTTCCTTGCAACTGCACATCTTTAACTAGGTACTTTTGTGTACTAATTTTTTAATTTGGTGTTTATTCCCCGTATCATCTCATTTCGTTGTGCTTTTCCAATATCGCTAATTTGCGACTAGTGTTTACCAAGAGTGTTGATCTCTTTCTGAATACGAACTTTTCCATTGTGGAACACGGGTATTGCCTATTTGGACTGGTTACCTTTCAGGATTCTTTTTCCTATCCACGGAAGGTTTTGATTATAACACATTCTTCTGCATAGAGCAGGCAGTTGATGTTAGAAAGAATTGTTGCCTATATTATACCATCCTGCAGCATAATTCGTTGCGCACTATCTACCTATTGTATTGTCTTCTCTGCAGCCTAATTTTATTGGGCTTTGGAAGAATTATATTTTTTCAGTAAATATGAAATTTTCCACTGAAAGTTACAGCGACAGTTTTTGCTTTGTGGTATTTATCTCTACTGCTCCATATATGATATATTATCTGGTTAATGAGCTGTTCGAGGTGTTCCCAAACACACATTTTAGCCTCTTCCGCCATCTTACAAGTTGAATTTAAAAAAATTACTGAAATTAACTTTTAGGTATTTTTATAGGCAACCTTTTGAAGCCAAGAGTACAGCGATATCTCTTTGTGTTAGTGAGATACTTAAAGAGTCCTCGAAAGTACATGTTACCCCTTTGTGACCTCTAAGGGGGTTACAGTTTTTAAAATTATCAAACAATTCTAGGCTTTAATAAAGTTAGTCTTTTGAAGCAAAGATATTAATGGTATTTTACGGCGTTAAAACGCTGTAAAGGAGTCCCTCGAAAATATATTTTACCCATTTTCACCCTTTCAGAACTTGTATTTAAAAAATATCCTGAAACTTTATTTTAGGCATTTATATACATAGCCTTTCAAAATAAAAAGCATAATGGTATCTCATTAGATTAATAAGGTACTGAAGTCTCCTCAAAATCAAATTTTATCCAATTCATCCTCTCAGGCATTCAAATTTCAAAAAATCCTAAAAATTGATTTTATGTATTTGGAGTTAAGAGTACAACAATATGTATTCGGGTAATGAGCTGTAGGGAGTTCTCGAAAACACATTGTACCCTTTTGCTCCCTCTTAGGAGTCTAATTTAAAAAAATCCTGTAACTGCTTTCTAGACATTTATGTATGTAGTATTTTAAAGCAAAGGGAATAACGATATCTCATCGTGTTAAGGAGCTACTGAGAAATCTTCAAAAATACAATTTAACTTTTTTTTATCTTCGTAAGGGCCAAGTTTCCAAAAATCCTTTCTTAGGGGGTGCCGGTACCCTAAAGGAAAACCATATCTAAATTATCATGCTTTTGTGACTAGCGGTTTGGTCTATTCGTTGATGAGTGACTGAGTAAGAGAGTTAGTCAATCAGTCGCGATAAATAAACTTCACCAAAGTTGTTGATAATAATTCATTACAAATACCCTAATTCTGTTATCTTCTTTTATTACAATTCAATGAGTGAGATACCTGAGTAATGAAAGTTATGCCATAATAAACTTGAAATAAACATTGCAGTGACATAAATGATAAATTTAACATACCCGATGCTTCCACTCAGACATTAAATTGTTTTTTTTTTTCCCCGGCTTATACCTAATGCAAATTGGCTTGCTCCCTTCTGATGGTACTTAATCCACTTTAAATTTCCCAATAGCTTTATTATCCGCATTGCTGATCTTTCCAGTTCGTTATCTCCCTTCAATCATCCGTGTTCCGAACATCCGCGCGGACCGTAAATATGCTAATGACTGTCGATTATATCCGTCGAAGCACGTTAAGTGCGTAACATTATGCTCCAGGGGTCCCCGAAAGACATTAAAACTTCCATTGATCCACTCGACAAAGCTTTCTACAAACACCCATCACACTCCCAGTTTCACTTCTCGGATTGCCTTGTGTTAGTTTTCCGGAAGTAAACAGTTGAAACCGCACGTGCCTGCTCGCTTGCGAACCCCCAGGTCTAGAGAGCACTATTAATTTAAACGGGTTATTTCAACTCTCTTCCATAGTTCATTTATAGATTTTTGGACGTAACTTTCAAGAGTTTTGTAGGTGTTTTAACAAAATTATAAATTGTGCACTTTTGTCACCATTATTTTTTTAATCGACCTTAGTAAGTATAAATCTCAGGTTCATTAGAAACGACATATTATTTATTACAGCCATACTATCTAAAAAATGTATTTATAAAAGAAATTCTCAAGTATGATCTAAAACTGTGTGGTAATAAGTAAGACTGAATTTAAAACAAAAATTATAAGACCTCACTTTCAGATTGAAATAACTATCAAAGGCATGTTGTATATTTCATAGGGTACTTAGAATATCTTGCGACTTGTTTATGTAATCTCACTTCAGGCACAAGCCGCTGCAGCCATGGCATACAACAGTTCACGCGTCAGGGACGTAGGTCCACCAGCACGTAAATGTCTGTGCAGAACACACGATCAGGTGCGAAAGATAATTAACTTCTGTGTGAGATCTGCAAGTTTTAACACATTGAGGTCTGCGCACATTTACTGGCCCTTAAGACAAATTAGAAGTGAGTCACCTATATCGACTGCTGCAAAAACACCGGTTCTGTTGGTGTATGTGTTAGAACTCACCATCGTCCTATTGGTCCATACCACACTGTACACTACCTTGTACTTTACAGAGTTCATTATTGGCCGGACATCAACCAATAGAGAGCCGATCTGATATTGACCCAATCAAATGCCCTTTATCGTATACTATATGTACCCTCGCCCAATTCGTTTTGAAAATTGGGATCGCTTTAGCCACTCAATTGGGATCGCTCTAGTCACTGGGTCACTGCGACCCCACTTGATATATTTCTATCTACTGGGCCACTGCGGTCCCACTTGGGAGTGCTCTAGCCACTGAGCCACTGCGTCCCCACTTGGGATCGCTATACCCACTGGTCCACAGCGGCTCCACTTGAGATTACTCTACCCACTGGGCCTCTTTGTTTCCATTTCATATACGTCTATAGCTAATATGAAATGATGTAGCTTGCTAACAATGAAAGAATTATAACAATCGGCCCTGCAGTTTTGGTAGAGCATGCTTAGAAAGCAAGACAATAGCTCATTTTTCTCAACTTTATTCACTAATACCGTTAATGCTCAGCTCCTATAAGCGCTACGGCATTGTTTAATACTCAAATTTGTTCTCAGTGGTTCTCGAGTCTGGCGCAATCATACAGACAGACGCACGCCAGGACTTCCTTTTATACTATGTAATGAAAGGGATTTACAATCAATCATAGCCCTTTGAGTGGCTTAAAAAAAAATATTTTAAAAATTCTATCGTTAGCAATATCATTGTTACTGCACTGTTGTGTTCTTGTGAGGTCATGTTAAACACTAGCCCAACAAAGACTGCACATCCATGCGAGTTTCGTTCTGTACAACAAAGAAATTTTCAAATTAGCTTTCCTGGAGCTACACTCGAGCCCAGTCTACAAAGTGTTAAGGATATGGGAATTTAGGCCAGAGCCGCAACCACTTCGTGTGATAAAGTTTGTGTGTGTCAAAGCTAGTACACCCAATAGTAAGTACAGTCTTACCCAGGAGGTGACCTCTTTGATTCCTGCGACATTCATGGGTTCTTGGGTCTCTGGTGGAGGAGTGGTGATATAGTGGACCATTTATCTTTTCTTTTTTTTTTCAGCGCCGGTGGCCCTAAGGGGAGCTCCAAGAAGCAGAGGTGAAGAGAAATGAGAAGATGCCTTTACTGTTGATCTCGTACGTAACACAGCACTAGCAGTGTGCCGCAAGGACACTTGCTACGCGACAACCTTGAAATAGGCCATTAAAGCTGTTCGCGATAAGGTGAGCACTTAAGGAATGAACATTAGAAAAAAGTCACTGCCCCTGCATACATATATTTTAATAGGCGCACTGAGTGATATTCGACCGGTAAAGTTGGTATAGGCCATTCACCGTAAAGTGAGAACTTTTTAAAGCCCTCCCAACGGACATTTAACCCTAATAAATGTATTCTATTGCAGCCTCAGGTGTTAAACTTTAGAGTTTAGTGAAATGTATACACTCTGTTCATAAGTCACATGACTATGTTTACATTAAAATGTGGAGGAAAGATATAAATTTTCATTAAAGAAGAATTCAGCAGGACCTTAAAAAGTGCTCACTTTAACGTGAACAGCCTACAACGATAGATGGAAATTACTTATGTATCTTAACGTTGAATAAAAAGTGTTAGGTAACCACTTGTGATAACATTATTTCTTTCGCTTTCTGTTTTTTAATGATCATAAGTATAAGAATTTGCAGACTTGTAAAGCATTTCCAGTTCTAATAATTTGCAGACTTGTAAAGCATTTCCAGTTCTAATAATTTTACAGTTTCACTTGACCGAGGCACGAATAAAGTGATGAAACCCATGACAATGTTAATTTTACTTAAGGCGGAGGAATACACAACGTGCATAGAAGTAAATCTTAAGGAGGGCTTTCAAAAGTGCTCCTTTTACAGTGAACAGCCTTTAAAGCAGATTTCCCTTGTGTTGACAGAGTATTTTATGGTAATTATAATATTGCATTGTATTGTATTTGGAATTATTTAAACATTTAACAATTATTATAGTTTGATATGAATTGCGTGTAATCGCATTCGGTGGATTTTCCAGGCTGTTTTTATTAACATTGATGCTTTAAAGATTCAAGAAAAATATATTAGCACTTCTGTAACTCCGCCGACACAGAGGTAATAATAATTAAGTTTTTTTGTGGCCATATTTAAGTAATAAGTAGGAATTCATTTAAAATAAAAATTCTAAGACCTCAATGTTTCATTAAAATAAGTATCAAAGAGATTTTGTATATTTCATAGGGCACTTAGAATATATTGCGACACGTTTACGTGAGACAATAAAGCGTCAAAACCGAAATAATATTTCAGTTGAGGGACTTTCGCGTAGCTTGAAATGTTTGTCATAGTTCACATGTATTTTTTTCTCCTTTATGGCAGTAATTTAGCTACCAAATTTCCCAAGACTTTTCAAGCATTAATGCGCTATCCGAGTAATTGCTCAAGAAAATCAATTCTGTACTTGATAGCTTTGTATAGGGTCTGAGAGGGCATGTTAACTGTATGATGAATTCCAAAACTGGAGTAAAAGTATGCTCAGATGATATGTTCAGACACGTTATTCGTTTTGTTATTTTATTCTGGCGTACACAAATTGAGATATTTTGACATTTAATGACGTTTCATTTACAGACAATATGGCAGGTTTACATTAATTTAATTTTTCTCTTTTTGCATAAATTTTGTGAATAACCATATGATTGTCTTATTTAAAGTGTTTTACACAACTTTTTTACCTAAAATTTTTTGCAATGGTTAAAGGTTTTAGCGTTAGCCGTATGTTGAGTGCAGCTAAATATACTACAATAACACAGTTTTTGTTTATCTATGCATATTCATGTTTTGTACTTACCTTCTACCACCACAAAGTTTTCATTAGTTTCGTTTCAGAGATCTGTTGTTCCTGAAACTCCATCTTGTTTATGAACCTGTGCAGTTCGTGTTGCAAGTGTGTTAGTCTTGATCGAGTTCCGAATGTTGGTTCGCACTCTAGACGCGACTGAGATGTTCGCCAGAGATTCCAATCCGGCCTCAACTTCGCAGACACCAAGCCAGCCTAATTAACAGATGTTTGAATGCGCCACTTTGAACTTCACCGAGTCGTCTTTCGCACGTCGCCAAGAACTTCATCATTTCCGTGCTCCAAGCCCACTTCAGTTGTTGTTTTGTTCTTTTACGTCTGCGAGGCCGCGGGTGGTGTGTCACTCGACTTAATAGGGCTGTCAGACAAAGAACTTGTCACAAAAGAGGTAGGAGAAGGTTACAAATATGGCTGCGATGCAGTAAAATACTTTTAACTCGTTTCTATACCTTTCCTTGCAAATCCTCAAAAACAAAACTTATCTGGCTGGCTAACCTCAATGGATCGTTGATTTTCATACCGACACAAGAGTAATACATACTTGTGAACTGAGAGTTACGAGATTTGGGTCGCTCTTAGCAACGAGATTTCGAGAGCCAATTAGGGTGACATGAGGTGAGAATGGAGCAGCACCGGAATGAAAGGGCGGGGAAAACAGGAGTTCCCCGAGAAATCCCGCCGACCAGCAGTATTTCCACTTGCAAAAATCCGGGAGTGATCCGGCCGGGGATTGAACCCAGTTCGCCTTGGTGGGAGGCGAGCAGTCTAACCGCTCAGTCACCACTGCCCCAACTGTAAATTAAGACTTAATGGGCTTGTAAAAACATTAAAACAAATACCGCACCAAATTGGTATTTAAACTATAGCATAGCTTTATTATACTACTTGTTTTCATTGTGTACAACCACGTGAGATACAGCGAGTCGGGATCTTTTTACACGTCTTTTCAATGTGTCCTAATTTCTTTGCAATGAAGAAAAGTGAATTTTCGTCCTATGACACCTCAGTAATGCGACTTTAACGAACCAACATGTTTTCACAGTAAGGAAAAATTTACGGTAACATTCTACACAACTCGGCAAATAACAAACGGTACCCACTATTTATTGTCATACCTTTGCATTTTCTGCTCATACCAACGGATGTTCACTGTAAAGTGAGCACTTTTGAAGCCGTAGTTACTTTTTTTTTTACTTCGACATTTTTTTTATCCTTTAACCAGCTTCTTAAATAAATACTGCCATGCAAGTAACAAACACAGTGTGTATATACCACCGTACTCGAAAGTTGACGTCTAAGGCAAACATAACTATATTTATTGACTATTATCCAAATAGGCGGGCTTTCAAAAGTGCTCACTTTACCGTGAATAGCCTATGCACTATGGTTTGAATGTATATTTTATATTAATGCAGTGGTTCCTTATTCGAAAATTTTACGTGGAAGTGGACCTTTTTGTTAAGTGGTAAATTAAAAACTTAAAGAAGTACTGCCTTCCACATACTTAGCACGCGATATTGTAATAAATTTTAAATAATATATTTTATGATTTTTCTCTTAAGAAATCTTTCTTTTAAAGATGAAAAATACGAGAGAAATGGTTCAAAATTGTTCACTTTTAGAAAATACATTTTTTTTAATTATTGCTTTTTAACACATCGTCTTTTGTGCTATGATGTTAATTGGGAGTTGGTTTACACAAAAATAGTTCACATAAAATCACATTTAGGTTGTACACGGTAAAATGAACACTTTTGAAAGCCCTTCTTAAGTTCTTCTTCTTGCAATTCAACCTTGAGACATGGTATTATTTCTCATCCATCGTTACCAACTGTACCGGGCCAATGTCACTAAGTGCGTTCGTTTAGATTTATTCAGGCAGAAGTAGCAATTTTTTTCGAACGTTGATTTCAAAAGTGATCACTTTATCGTGGACAGTCTTTACAATCGTAAATGGCAGCGAACTATTAAGAAACGTGGTCCCATACTCTATTAATGCCTTATTAAAATGTTAATGATATAAATTAACGACACGTGCATTTCGTTTCATCTGTATTACATACATTTAATATAATTAGCCCCGAATTCCATACTTACATTCATAAAATCTTTGCATCTTCAGTTGGCCGACGTACGGACAGAACTCACGGGACCTATGATAATTTTAGAACTTGCAACCGTTTGAATGATACGTGTAGATCGAAATAGCTTTCAGAAGTGTTCGACAATTGCAAACAACCTATGCCTCATACGGTTGTGACAGTATTTAATACTTGCTTGATAGGATTTAGATGAGTGACTGCTTGACGATGGGTTATATTAAATAAAGACTGTTCGTGGTAAACTGAGCACTTTCGAAAACCGTGTTTAAGATCTACTTGTATGAACATCGTGTATTCTCCAGCTATATGTCAAATTAACACTGCCGCGTGCCTCAAAACTTTATTCATGCGTTTGTCAAACGAAACTGAAATTATTAGAAAAGTAAATACTTTACAATTTTCTCATTCTTACACTCAGACGCGTTAAAAACAAACATGAAAGCAAACGAAATAACTTCATTTGCACAAATTTTTAACTCACACTTGGAACTACTTCGTATTCATCGTTACCAACTTTACATGGGCGCCTGTCACTCAGTGCGCCAGTTAAAATATGTGCAGGTAGCAGCTGTGATATTTTTACAATGTTGATTTCAAAAGTGCTCACCTAATCGTGAACAACCTTTCTCCTTTTGGGTAGAGGGTAACGTTTCAAAATCCATCAGAGCTCCAGGATCTAGTAGCGGATTCCCTTCGCGGAGGTAATCCGCAAGGTTGTGTGGATGCGTGCGCGCGTGGACGCGCTGCATAAGAGAGAGAGAGAGAGAGAGAGAGAGAGAGAGAGAGAGAGAGAGAGAGAGAGAGAGAGAGAGAGCCGCCATTTGCATGCGCTGGCAATCAGCGCCAACCACAACACAGGAAAAATAAGATCCCGCCCCCTCTTCCGCCTTTACACAAGGCGGAAGAATACACAACGTGCATACCAGAAGATCTTAAGCAGGGCTTTCAAAAGTGCTCATTTCACGGCAAACAGCGGAGGTAGTCATGGTCCCGATTGCGGCCATGGTTGCCAAATCCCTCTCTCCGCTATGCATGGCTCCTTGCATGGATTCCCTCCCTTAGCTATGAGACGCATTTTGCACCTGTTCCTACCTCGGACGTAAACTCAATACTTGGCAGTAGGTAGGGATAGGAACATTTCGCGAGTTCATTTCTGGACAAGATATACGCCAAACAAGTGTACACTGAAGTTGACTTTGCAATTGGATCGCAGTTTATTAGGCACTCCCTGCACGACTCTAGGCTAATCATAGACTTGCAAGGAAACAAGTAGGCTAGTGGCATACTTCCAGGTGTGGAGTAGCACCGGCTACTCTCTGAGGCGGCAGCCAATGAACAATCGTTTGAAGCTCTAGTATAAACATGGCTGTGGAGTCTAGTCTACAGGTCATTGAACTCGCGAATTTTTCCTATCCCTACCCTATTTCACAGGTTAGTAATAAAAATTGAATGCGCAGGCGCACACCGGCTGCCCCACAGTGGCGTAGCCAGCGATCTGGGAATGCCATCGCTTCTCCCTTCACTACTATCTTCATTCGATTCCCAGGAATCGTACTGTCGGAGAGGAAAGTTACTTTCGCCCGAGCGGATTTTGCAATCTGAAAGTGAAGCACTGGAGATCTCCCACTAGTGGTTAGACTCCTCGCCTCCCGTCGAGGCGAACCAGGTTTGTTTCCCGGCAGGGTCACTCCCGAATTTTTTGCATGTGGTAATCGTGCCCGGATGACGCCGCTGGTCTGCGAGTTTTCTCGAGGATCTCCCGTTTCCCCGCATCTTGCATTCCAGCGCTGCTCCTTACCTCACTTCGCCCTCATCGGCTCTCAACACCTCGATGTTAAGAGCCACCCAAATCTTTCCACTCCACTCCTATAGGTTGTTCGCGGTAAAATGAGTACTTTTGAAATCCCTGCTTAAGATCTACTTATGTGCATGTTGTGTATTCTTCCGCCTTATGTAAAAATAACATTATCGTGGGTCTCATCACTTTATTCATGCGCCAATCAAGTGAGACTGTGTAATTATTAGAAACGTAAATATTTTTAAACCTACTCATTTTTACACTTCGATGCATTAAAAAAATAGAAAGTGGAATAAATTATTTAAGTTATCACAAATGGTCACCGTGGCACTTTTTATTCAACGCTAAGATTTGGAACTACTTTCCATCCATCGTTATTAACTTTACTGGGCACATGTCACGCAGTGCGCGCGTTAAAATATACACAAGCAGGGGCAGCGACAATTTTCTAAGGTTGATAACAAAAGTGCTCACTTTATTGTGAACAGCCTTTAAAAGTACTGTAAGACCCTTCAATTTTGAACCTATGTGTAATCAAGCTTAATTAAGAAATACTCAAGGTTGCCCGTTCACGAATCTGCCAACCAAGGAGGTCTATAATATTTTGATGCTCCAGCGGGCCTTAATTACTCTGTTTTGTACTTTTCATTAATTACTGGTCATTTCACTAAATTAAAGTCAACTATTAATTGTGAATTTATATTGGTTTACATAAAATGATACTTATTCTACGTCAAAATTACCTCGTAAATTATATTTCCAGTGAGTAGCATATCTATGACTGAAACCTCTGGGCCAGATTTCAAGTGAGATTATGCAACTTGCGCAGTTTGTGTACTGCGCTGTGCACTTAGAGTGCGCTGTACTTTTTAACGTGAGTTTCGACTGCCTCGTTCCCGTGTTGGAGTTTTCCACTTCCTACTTTCCTTCAACCTTCTTGTCTTTACCCTCCCTCCTGCGCATGCGCGCCTCAATTCTATTATGATTGGCTGTAAGAAATTATTCTGTATCGGCAAGCTTAGCATCAGCGCAGGCCTCTGCCACTTCGAGTCTGCGCTCTGCGAGGTCCCTTCAGGACTCTGAAAATGTTGGAAAGTGTGAGCTGACTTGCTGCCATGTTGTGAGCAGAAAGTAATCGAGGTGGGTTTGCCTTCTGATGGAGTATAGAAGCTTTTGTGTGATTTGAAAAGTAATTCGTTAGTCATGTTTTTAGCTTGCATTCAAAATGTAGTTTGGATGTGTGTGTTAAATCCTTTTTGGCTTAACTTGTATAGCTGTGGAGCCCACTAGTGTAGTTTGCTTTGTCTTGTATGGAAGTATTCTGATAGTAGAGTAAATATTTGTGCGATACATCGAGTGCCTGTAAAGTTGATGGGAGCAAGATAGGGCTCGCACCAATCATATCTACTTGATTTGATATTTTTCTGGTAACCCACATTTTTTTATATTTTTATAATCCATCAGCGTCAGACTTTAATTTGGTCTGAGAAAAAGATAAAATGGAATGGTTTTAAAAATTTTGTTTTAAATGTCTTCGATTTTAATAAAACATTTTTAAGTGGTCGGACTTTGGTAGACTACGGCGCTCCGACTTACTGTTTACATTTTAACGATTCTTTTTAGAGTGTTCAATTAGGCTCAAAGTTTACATTTTAAGGATTCTTACTAGAGAATTCAATTTGTCTCCAGTAGTGGAGTTGATTTCTAAGTATGAATTTTTTCAAACCTGCCTTATAATGTACTAGCGACCCGCCCGGCTTCGCACGGGTGCAATTAATATAAAAAAAACTGCTTAACCCGGCGTTAATTAGGTTGGGTAAACTCTCCTAAAGCATTAAAAAATCACATTATAATTTTATTATTAATTAAATAATTTATAATTTAAAGTTTTTTTGCTATTTTTATTTGATATTTTTTTACTTTTTTATAATTTTCCATATTAATATACATTATATTACAATGCAATTTATCTGAGATAGAAGTATTTAATATGTTATTGGCTAAGACATTCTCTGTAGACAATGTTTGACGTCCAGTTATTCTTTGGTAGCAAAATGTACTGTTTCTCGGGACTTCCAACTCGTGATAAAAAAACATATAGTTGGCCATGGGAAAAACACTCTTTTCGTAGGTCGATTCCAACCAAAGATAAAGTTTGACCCTGGGACTTATTAATAGTAATCGCGAACGATGTTTTTACGGGAAATTGCAACCGTTTGAAAGATATTGGCAAATCCGTGGGAATCATGGGAATCCTCGGAATGTTTGCCAGCTGGCCTGCTGCTGGACTGGTGAGGATGGTCGCGACAATCAAATTTTCTTTCAAGTCTTTAATGAGCAGTCTTGTGCCATTACACATGTAAGGAGGGCTTATATTCCTTAAAAGCATGATAAGAGTACCGACTTTTAATGATAGTTCGTGAGGTGGCAAGCCAGAAGGATTAAGCGAATTTAGAAAATCTTGAGGAAAGTTGACATCGTCAACATTGGTGACTGTGTCAATCGACTTATAGGTTTTGACTTGGCCGGGAACTCTTTGTATAATGAGATTGTTGATTTCATTGACAGTATCGTTCCTAGGCGATACTATTGCCCTGGAACACAACCAGTGAAAGTCTCTTTCTAGTAAATTTTCGAGGCCCGGATATACTGCTTCTATAAGATGCTGCAGACTGTGGACTGTCTGACCTAATGTCTCATTTAAAATGATTTCAGCAGAATTAGTGCCCAAATTTAGAGAAGGAAAAACTCCTTCTCCAAGTCTGAGCAATTGTTGTGGGAAATCTTTATGCGTGTCTCCACCAAAATAGGCTCTCATATTCGTTCGCAAATTTAGGTGTTGAATAGAACTCCAAAAGGGAGATGATTTAAGACATGGTTTGATGATATCTGCACTCGTCCCTTTTTTAACTGCAGGGCGTGTCTGCCGAAAATCCCCAGCAAACACAAAAGTAGCCCCCCCCCCCCACAATGGCAGTAGAGTTTCTAAGGTTGGCGCCGTACGCAGCACACAGCACGTTTTATTTTCCGAATCTGTCTGTCCTGCAAAGCCGTAGTACATTATTTTGTTCTATCATCAATAGTTTTCGCAGCGCACGCAATGTAAGGAGTTTTATAGGTCATTTATTTACACTTTGCGTTACATTATTGGAGTTTTAGTAGGGATCCCTATCGATTTTTAAAATAAAATATAGCCTATGACACTCACTGATAACGTAGCATTCTACTGGTGAAAGAATTTTTAAAATCGGATGAGTAGTTTCGAAGATTACCTCCTACATCCAAACACACAAACACACACAGTTACAAACACTACCTCTTTATATATTAGTATAGATTAGAAATTCCACAAAAAAAGAATATTTTACTGAGCAGTTTTAATGAGATTATGTATATTCCACTTTAAGTTCACCTTTTTAGAATTTCATTTCTCTTTCGGTTTTGCTTGGCCGCATAACGGCGCCCAAGAAGCGACTTTTGATGTGTAATGTTTTAAAAAAAAATTTTCTGAATGCTAATGGGTACCAGTGCTATACTGAGTCCCGAATTTTTTTTTTTTAAATTGCAAAATCAAGAGCTGCTTTTAAATTCTGTTTGTGTAAAGAAAACTCCTTGTCTCGCACCACAAACATATGCAATTATTTGGGTAACATGATTCTGGCTCACTTTTTCTCCGCAGTCCTGTTATTATTAAACATTCTGAAAAATACTCACAGCTTTGTTACCAGCGCAAGCGTATTACCCCTATAGCTATTTTGAAGTTAATTAAAAACTTTCTAAATTAATATTAAAAATTGTACCGTCCGTAATCGAGTTTAATATAACATACACTGAAAACAAGTTCAGTGTGAATTTCGCTATTGGCTGTTCACGACAAAATTAGCACTTTTAAAAGCCCTGCTTAAGCTCTACTTGTATGCACGTTGTGTTATGCAAAATTATCATTGACATGGGCCTCATCACTTTATTCATGCGTCGGTCAAATGAAACTGCGAAGTTATTAAGAAAGTAAATACTTTACAATTCTGCTCATTTTTACACGTCGGTGCATTAATAAAACAGAACGCGAAAGAGATAATTTTTAACTAACACAAATAGTTGCCTAACACTTATTATTCGACGTTAAGATGTGAAAATACTTTCCATCTATCGTTACCAATTTTACTGGGTGAATGTCACTCAGTGCGACCATCCTATTTTATAATAGGACGATCTCTGTCTGTCTGTCCGTCCCTCTTTAATACTTCTAAGTCCCTTGAAACTAAACAAAAAAGTTCTTCAAATTTTGCAGAGCAAATCCAGGTCAAGTTCGAATTTCAGTATGATCATATTACGCAATCATGACTTTTGACACAAAAAAATCATTTTTAATTACTTTTTGTATTAATGCATAGAGATTATTGCATAGAGATATGAAGATAATGGAACATCATTTTTGTTTACTCTAAATGTCTCGCTTCAATGTTGAGTTAATTAAGTGGGGCCACAGTAGTCAAGGGGCTAGAGCGATTACAAGTAGGGCCGCAGTGGCTTAGTGAATAGAATTCTACCAAATGGAGCCGCAGCGGCTTAGTGGACAGAACTATTACAAGTGGGGCCACAGTGACCCAGTGGATAGGTATAAAAGGGTATTATGGCCCACTTAAGGTGTGGAAATGTTGACACCCGCTATTTACTAAAGAAAGTAACAAACACCTGGGCAATATTGTAATACAGTTTCTTGACAATCAGAAAAAAAAATTAACAATGATCTTCTCTGCATTAACCATTTATAAAAAAAGAATTTTCCAAAAGTTTACCTCCGGGACATATTCCCAACACATGTATATAATATGGCCCAACTATTTGTTTTGTAGAAAGTGAAAGTTTTCATATTGAAAGTAACATGAAGCATAGTGCAGGGGAAATTACTCAGGTATTAAAGTAACAAAGTATAAAGCACAACTTTGTATTGTTAAAAAAAGCTACTCATTGAAAAAAAATGCACAATTTCAAACTGCAAAAAAAAAAAACCACAAATTTAAAACTAAGTTATCATTTCACCACAAGAATTCAAACTATCTTTATGAAAGTTAAATCACAAATGACATGTAGGGCACACAAACAGTTATTTGTCCTCCTTACACAAGCCTACACACTCTTCATGGATGTATTCACCACAGACTGCACAGCGTCTCAGTCTTTCACCTCGTCCTTGCCGCACACAGTACAGTACCAGCTCTCGGCAGGTGTTGGTATCAGTTTCTTCTTTGTTTTCTCCCTGCCGCGATTGAAGTCATCAGAGTTTTCCTTGGCGGCTTGTGTTTTGCACCTATTGGTATTCTTATCGGTCTCTTTCTCCTGCTTGCTGGTTTCGATATCCTGGAAGAAGTCGTTTGCTCAACAGCAGCCCACGTGAGTTGATAGCAGGTGTCTTGTTACAGGTGGTTTTCTTCTTTCTCAATGGCGTTGGATACAGCTCAGTAAAGGAGCTATGAGTAGACGATTTTGCTGACGAATCTGGAGTTTGTGACAATTCATGCTCTCCGTTGTCGGAAGAATCTGAAGAATATGCTGAAGGAGATATAACATCAGAGTCTTTTGATGATGTCGCTGGGCTGCGAGGACGTTTACGGAATGTGAATGTCACTGTCACTGGCGTATGACGGGAGAGCGGTAGTTGAGGCGAGCTTTAAGTGCCTGATGTTGGGTTAGCGAAGGTTGACTCGGTAGGCATTTATTCAGCTATGTCTTGTTCATCGGTGGCTGGTTCGGGTGGAGGCAGCTCAGTTGCTGCGCTTGGAGCAAAGGCCTCGTTAGGGGGTTGAAGGGATACATGCCTGTGGCCTTGAAACAACTTTTCAGGTTTCCCTGAGACATTGACTTTTCCCAAGTGGGTGTGAAAGAGAAAATTACAATATGTTAGGGGATATTCCAGTATGTGTAATTAAGTTAGCCCATGAGTATGTAATATGGCCCATGCGTACACTGTAAATTTTTTTGTAGATTTTACGAGGAAAATCCTTGAAAAGCCATTTACCAAAAGAATCCTTTGTAAAACTACAAAATTGTAAATTGTACTATCTCAGATTTTACAAAGAAAATATTAGTAACTTAGTTTTACAAAAGATTCGTTTGGCAATTGGGTTTCCAAGGATTCCTTTTTTAAACATACAAACATTTTATACAGTGTAGGTAATATGGCCAGATTAACCACATTGGTGATTTCGTCAAACATCCTTCACAGTATTTTGTATGTAACATATACACAAATAAGTATACATCCATTCGATTCTGCATTAAATAGTAAACCACTACCGAGAATAATTCAAACTAATATGTTGTTAGGTGCATTATTATAATGTAACTTACCGAGCGAAGTATATGAAGTTTTATTTATGCGACGGAGAACTGTCGAACAATGGCGTCTCAACACGACGAGGCGCAACTGCTGGTGCCATCTACCGCCTCCACGCTACCTTGCGTACCTCCCGAACAACATGTGACTGCCATCTCGCGCCTGCTACACAAACTACAGTCGCAATAACAAGTGGGCCATATTGCCAGCCGGGCATTAATGCCCTCAGACACGCAGTGGCCAAGTGGTTAGAGCGATTCCAAGTGTTGGCCTTAGTGGCTCAGTGGATAGATCGATTTAAAGTGGAGTCGCAGTGGCTTAGTGGCTAGAACTCTACCAAGTGGGGCAACAGTGGCTTAGTGGATAGAACTATATTAAGTGGGGCCGCAGTGGCAAAGTGGTTAGAGCGATTCCAAGGGGGGGGGGGCGCAGTGGCTTAGTGGATAGAAATATTCCAAGTGGGGTCGCATTGGCTCAGTGGATAGAGAAATATCAAATGGGACCACAGTCGCTTCAATGTTTAGTTAATTTCAAAATCATTTTATTATTACCTACATATCTCAATGCAAAATTTTTTTTAAGGTTTTGTATGATAATATTTGTAACATCGTAACTATTCTAGGCACGTGACAATACTGAAAACAGTCACGGACTAACCCCTAGTTAAAATATATGCAGGAAGGGAGCAGTGACTTTTTTCTAAGGTTCATTTCTAGAGTGCTCACTTTATCATGAACAGCCGTTTACTGTATTGGAAGATTTTAACCTGTACACAGCTTAGGAAATTTTACAATTTATACGGCTGTAAATATAGAAGTTACTGCGCGAAAAAAAAAAAGCAGGAAAGCTACGATAGCTGTAGCAAAACAAAATTGAAAATTAATATCCGCGGCTTCGCAGTACGCGTATACGCTGTCAGACGTGCAGTATGTTTCTTTTACTTCGCGACCTTCCTTTCTACCAAACGCGTCGAGGGGGGGGGGGGGGGGAGAGAAAATCCACCTGCCATCAATACGAATTAACTTCGCAGGAACATTAAAATGCCGCCTATCTTGCATCGTAAAATGCGGGCAGCTCACCGGTCGTAGAAGCGACGCAGCGGCGGTTGCCGAACCGGTTAAATGGGGCGGTAAATTCTTCGGCGTTTCCCGCAGTGTAATGTGGGCCAACAGCCTGCTCGCACCTGAATACACGACCATAATCCATTCACGGTTACTTCGCACTTCTCTGAAGCACTGCTGAAGTTCTCCTTCCGGAATATTTCCTCCGCCTCGTTCAAACTAAGCTTAAACTAAGTCTTAGAAAATTACACCAAAGGTAACCGTGCCGAGTTCGTGCGCACTCAGTTGTAATGATATTTTGAATGAGAACTATTTCTTACTAGGCGCTACCAACACACATGTTTTCTCGCCGTTTTTATTCATATTAGGTTTCTATAAGCGAAGTATTATAGGGCATAGATAAAATATAAATAACACTTCAATCTAACCAAAAAAAAAAGTTACTTTTATGAACACAAGTATAAAACGCTTGTGATACAGGGCACACAGTATTATTGGAAGTAACTAAACACGTCCTACATGGGGTGATTTTTCAAAGGTTTGATTTAAAAAGCGAGAATAAACCGCGAATAGACTACATATTGAGACACGCTGTCTCAAATTTTGCCGGCGATTTTCCTGACACCGCCTATCACCGATTCATTCGCTGAAGTTCCGCCGCCAGAGCGCGGTGTCGCTTGAAGAATTTTCTGTCCAAAAAATACTATTTTTGTGGTATAGACTGTTCACTGTAAAATGAGTATTTTTGAAAGCCCTGCTTAAGAGCTACTTGTATACGCGTTTTGTGCTGTTCCACCTTATGTAAAATTAACATTTCCGTGGGCCTCATCAAATTATTCATGCGTCGGTCGAGTTAAACTATGAAATTATTAGAAAAGTAAATATTGTACAACCCTGCTAATTTATACACTTCGATGCATTAAAAAATACAGAAAGAGAGAGAAATAATTTAAGTTATCGCAAATAGTTGCCTAACACTTTTTGTTCGACGTTATTATATGAAACTACTTTCCCCTCCATCGTTACCAACTTTACTGGGCACATGTCACTCATGGCACCCGTTAAAATATATGCACGTAGGGGCAGTGACTTTTCCTCACGTTGATTTCAAAAGTGTTCATTTTATCGTGTACAGCGTGAATCTGTGCGAAAATAATCCTAAAACGAATTACTAACTGACCTGCTTGACTTCATGCACCGGAAGAAAACTGCATGGATGGCGCCGCCCCGCCGTAAGAATGGTGACTGTTCGCGGCTGAACTGACGCAAGCAGAGGAGCGGCCGGCATACGCTCCGCCTTGCGTGGAGAGCTACCACTAACTGGCGTAATGGAAGACCCAGGGATGTTAGACCATTATTACTCTATCACGGTATAGTGCATTCAAAATAATGGTACGCTGGCACAGAATTATGGTACATTTCTAACAAGTGTGTAAAATCACAATTTAATGAGTATTTTCCATTACACAACAGTAGTATGAATGTTACACTAATGAAATCAAATACAAATGAAATATTAGAATAAAAAAAACTGTAAAATATATGGTTTTTAAATCGCGAAATAACCATTCCACCTTTATAAAATATGGCAATCACTGCGTGCACAGCACTAGGATGAGTATGTAAACTGATATAGACTAAATTACCGGCGCATAATACAGAACACAACCTGACTGACAACAATAAACGACGGACTGACAAACTAAAAGGGAACAGCAGAACATCTCCAAAAAACCCAAAGAATACTGATGCATTTCGATATCGATATCTTGCTCGCGGAACCTTCAGAAAATCATCCTTAATTCGCAAGCTAGAAACTGGTTATCTTTTATAATACTTTTGAGTCATTAACTGCATATTTTTACTATAGTTAGATAATGGTAAATTGTGTACCATGACGACTCGTCATGGACTCGTACGTACAGGTCTAATTATGGTACAAGTACCATGAAAATGCTACGTTTTAGATCACAGTGTTGACGGGTGGAAAAAGGGGGGGGGGGGGGACAGATCGCGCTGGTGTCGCGGGTGTCGCCTGCAGCGGAGGCCGTGACGTCACCTCCGTTCTTGGTGGCGGCGAAGAAGTGTCTGCTACCATATTTGGCCATGTTGTGTTCTGTTGGCAGTGCAATACTGCGACCCCCTCTAGGGGTACGTTAAAGTGTCTGTTTATCATATTTGGCCACATAGTATATTATTGGTAGTTCAATTTTGTAACCTCTCTCGGGGCATATTGCAGTTGTCTCCCATATTTAGTCACGAGGTAGCGTATTGGGAGTTAAAATAATGGAACGCCTCTAGGGATATATTTGAGAAGCAGCTGTTTACTATATTTGGTCATATATGTTTTCTATTGGTGGATAATATTGACACCCCTTTAAGGGGACATTCAAGCATAGTATATAAGGGTCGGTAGCAGGTCTTTTGCAGAGTTGGCTGCTCCGAGGGCTAGTTAACCAGTTAAGTAATCTGAAAAATGCCACATAGCATTATGACAAAATGCCCATAAGGCAAATATAAAAAGGCATACTTGGTGTCTATGGTAGTTCTGGGTAGGCACCATGTGTGCAAAAACCTATAAGAGATATATTTTATGCACATGATTTCATATCGTGAAAAGACAAACATAAATAAAGATGAAATATAATGATTACAGATTACTTTGTCATATGAAACCCATCAATTGGAAGAGGATATATATATATATATATATCGCAAGTTTTTCTAAGATAGAACAGTGATTTTAAGAGGCGCTTTGCATTTGGTATGCACCAGAATTGGAAACTTTTACAATCAGGTGTCAAGGTTTATGAGACAAAATCTTAAATATAGTGAAAGAATATTTTAATCCGAATCATGTGTTTCTGTAGGTCAATTGTCGCGACTGCACCCTCTCTGAATGGGTTTTTTTCTCATCTTTTTTTTTCGGTTCCCAGTGTTTGGGCAGTTTTAAGCCCACTTAGCACATTTTTTTTTAATAATCTGTCTTTTTTAATCGAGATCTGGAAAAATATTACAAACAAATTCATTGAAAGGTTGGCGAAATTTATGAAAAGATAGTTAATAAATAAAAAGACGCTTCTGCAATGTATGATTATTATTGGATAATTTTTACCAGTACCGATATGTGATTTTACAGTGATTTTGGTGATCTTTGATCAGCTCTGGCATGAGCTCAGGTACCTGGATCTACTGAATAATACGAATCCATCTCCAGAACGAACGAAACCACGACCATGTCCAGGCTCAGCTCTCGAGTGATTGAAACCAGTGAAGAGATTTGGGCGGCTCTTAACAGCGAAGTATTCAGAACCTACGAGGGTGATTGGAGTCCGTATGGAGCAACGCCGGGAATGGAAGGGTTTGGCAAGAACGGGAGATCCCCGAGAAAAATAACCCCGCCGATCAGCGCGGCATCGTCCGGCACGATTCCCACGTGCGGGGGCGAACCCGGCCGGCCATCGAACCCGGTTCGCGTCGGTGGGAGGCGAGCAGGCAAACCGCTCGGCCACAACGCAGCCCCTCTCAATTCTCGAGACCGTCGGAGTGGCTCCTGTCGAGTGATTACGTCATTCAGCTATCGGATTGCTCAAAGTCGATGTTTGAACACTCGGCAGCGGAATCGCTTTCCGGAATTGGGCGAACACGGATGTCGAAATCAAGCCGGCAGCGAGGCGTGTGCAGCAATCTTTGCTCCGATAGAGACATGTCACGGTAAAAACCAACAGGTAAAAAATAAATCGTCAACTGACACCAGTATGTGATATCATACACATATTTACTGGAGAACGTGACTTATTCTTCCTAAAATCGATGTTCATTACCGCGCATATACAGATTGTATAAACTATCAAGAAATTATTTTAAACTCTAACATTATATTCTAGCAATTAAATCTATAGCACAAAGTACGAGTATTTGGGTATATCTATGTTGTTACAATAAAACGGATGGGATAGTTACAAATATCAATACTATTATTAAGTAAAACTCTCAAAACACAGAAGAAATAAGGAAAAATAAGGTTTTCTAACATATACTATTAGTTACGAAAACAATACTCAAACCGTCTTCGCACGCAGTAATATTTCATACACTTAATTTATAGTTAACGATATTCCATGTAGTGCATCTTCCGTGCAATGTATATCGATTCTTCAACACGACGCATTATTCGACGCCAACGATACACGAAATGCAATGGCGCCAAGTTGTAACATCGATATTTTTTTTGTCAATTTGATACATTTCTTTCCGACAGTAGCTACGGATGTTTCATAAATACGCACTATCACGTTGCGACACTTGTTACCGGGATGAAAGTATCGGATAACTTTAGCTAACGTGTTGGTATGAGCGGATGTGTTCTTACTTCTCGTATGTTACAGAAACTTCTATGCCTTCTGCGGTGCCCATGAGTATAACAGAAAGTAGCAGAAAAATGGGTTTCGTGTAATTGCGGCTCAAACGACTCACGCCTCTCGCAGAATTTAGGCAGAAGTTTCCTTCTTAAATCCTTTTCAAATATCAGAAGAAAAACGGTTTTGAAAATATGATACACTACATACTGCTAGAATTATACTACCGTATTACAATTAACATTGTTTAGTCGTAGGGTAATGCTAGTAAAAATGATAAAACACCCACAAAACGATTCGAATCTACACTTGCTGTATGAATTAACACTCCTTGTTATGAAGATGAACGTGCATGTTATAAAATATATTTCGTTAGTATAGTATAATCGTGCAAACAAAATGAGTGGTTGTTAACCAAAAAAAAGTATTTATTCATTCAACGCAACATGTGGCACACAGAACATAACTACTTTTAGGAATAATAAAGTATAATTATGCAAATATGCCACAAAGTTAACAAACACAAATGCCCTACTGTCACAAATCATTCGAATTTTTACATAGTGTTCGTGAATTGTTGTCATTATCCATTTGTACGCTAGGAGACAACAAACATTCCAGAATACACGGAAAACTTTTGACACAGTCAAGATATCTAATAACATTTCTGTTATTCTTGGTAATAACTGTACCCGATGAACAGATAAATGTATTAATTCTACTGTGTTGAAACACATCTACACACCGTATTGCAGCGTAAAATGCGACGTCTGAAGTAAAACTGGGTTTACAATAGAAATATTTAAGCATTATTTTATGCGTTAAGATGTGTGCAGAAGAAACTAATGTGTGTTCTCTTATGTTTTGGTTCCCAGTGGAACTTATCCGGCCGTGTACGTTGGTGGGACTTCCTTAAGCATCGAAAGAAATACTTAGTTGTATTTACATCTTTAGAAAAAAATCTGAGGCTACGACCAATCAGTACAGAGCAGTCGGTCTTGTTGGCGGGAAACTGTTATTTACAGTAATGTAAGCACATAAAACAATATGATAAAGGCGTGTGTGTGTGTGTGCACATGTTGACGATTATATTTGTTCAAAAATAATAGGCTAAGCGTCTCTGAGCAAATGTCGGCTTTGAAGTATGATCTGCTTCAATATGGCTGTTTTATACGAGGTTATGTTAGGAACAAAAGTAAACATGACAGGCTTGCTGCCTGTTTCCATTCGCTGGAATGAAGAATTAAAACATTACTGGAAAATTGCAAATGCAGAAGACGTGTATGACAGATAAGCACCTACTGCATAATTCTAAATGCATTAGTGTTTGTATTGTAAACATAGGCCGTATCCAAAATGGTAGATTGTGTTGACAAAATGTTCACGTGATTCGATTTTATGTACAAACATTGTGACGTATTTGGTTACTTGTTATTTCGTATCTTGTATATAGCCAATATTAGGAAAAATACAAAATGACAATATCAGCGCCATGTGGGTTTTGACATTCAAAACACATACGCGAATGTGTACTTAAAACGTATTTTAAAACAAATAACTGTTCATAAAATACACTAGACATGTTCTTAAAAGCAAGTAAGTGTTCTGCTTTGTTTATATATTTCGCCACATATGTTTTATTTTAAGTCGTTATTGGATATTATATTATTTTCTTGTTTATTATCATATTCGCAGCATTCCAGTGATGATTGTAGAACTATTGCGTCCATTTTAAGCATTTAATTCACATAAAACGAATTTTCACTGTTAATGTAAGAATGTGTTGCCACGAGTGCTAAACAAATGATTGTTGACAACGTCCGGATTGAAACCTACGAAATGACGAATTACAAAATAACGAATTTGTCCTTTCGGAGACGGCCTTAACTTGACTATTAGTGAATTGGCACCGAGTCATTGCATTCAACCCATGTTTAGTGTATAAATAGTTTGTAATGTACCTAGCCTTTAAGTAGAATATTGTGACTCTCTTTGTTATGTCTAGTTTTCATGCATTCGTTAGTGTTAACACTACTAATAAACACTGCAGTGTCAACGTTTTTCGCACTGTTATGAGTCCGAGGTTTCAGTGCAGAATATACAGTGGTGTGCTGTGTTACACCCATGTAAATGTAAACACACACAGCTGCCAACTTTTCAGACAATACTCACTAATGCACGTCATTATTGTAAACTTGTGTCTTGCAGAGACGACAGTTGTATTTTCGCTTTAAAACAAACATCTGTTAGAGTTGAGCCTTATACGTGATCATTGATGTCCTATTCCCGCAGCGTGCATAAGGTTTTCTGCTTAGTGAGATACACGCTCATACAGTGTTCGCATTCGTCTACGTACGTAAATGTTTTACATATCTCAGGAAATGACATACGCACGTACACAGGGAAACAAATGTGTGTACGTCTCGCACCTTTACAGCCCATGAGCTACTATTTTGAAAATCGATTTAGATGCAGTTCATAATTCTCATTCCTAATACTTCTTTTTATGAAGAGTGGAATGGAGGCATTAGCTTCCGAGAAACACCACTGAGCAAAGTTCTTAACAATGTATACTCTTTAACCTTTAATGACCTGGAAGAGCCGGGATAAACATAACCAGTTATCTTCGTGATATGCTATAAACCGAGCGTGGCATTTAATTTATAGTTAATATGCAGAGCATTGATAACACTACCAATGTTTTTACAAGGCAAGACATGAATGAGTGAAAACGTTATATCAAAATACGACAATTAATTTTTATGCATACCATTATTAGTGTTAAAATGAAATTTACCTCTAGTTATTAGCAGTTTTAATGATTTATGATCGATCATTGCGTTAACTGACTCAAATATATATTCTTTCCTTTCTTGTAAAAATGTCTATGATTGGTTAATAACAACACTTTCATTGTCACGCGCTTTGCAGCTACAGCTCCTATTGGGTTGATAATTCTAAATATATGCGCCTACGTTCCAGCACTTGTTCAGTATGTGTTTTCCGTCAAAATGCTTGTTCAGAATCTTAATCAGCTAACCAGTTGCTGTAAGGGATGCAAATAAGTATACCTGTCGGAACGTATCACGTATCGAGCCGAGCGGAGTATGCTTATATACATGAGTGCATTCCTAGGTTCGGATACAGTCTTAATGACACTTGAATCGACAGATCGAACATACTGATTATTTGTACGAATAGTCACCTTTGTAGTAGATCACAACCCCAAACTGTTAACATTGCGTTCAATTGTAGATCATCTGGCATCTAACATATTATATTTCTCCACTATTGGACAATTATTTCCTATCCATGGTCTTTCACATAGGAATGGAATGAAAAGTTTACTATGATGTATGACATCATTCATGATTAATATGAAGTTTGTAATCGTTAGTGCTAACAGTACTTGTATTTTATTATGAACTCCTGAACTATAATAAAGGAAAACAATGGCAGTTATATTTATGATAATTCATTTTCGCAGAGGTAAATAAAACCAAACAGTAGTTGATATCGCTGCAGATTTCCGCAAACACATGTCATGGTCGCCACTAGTAAATTATGAGTTGGGTATTCACGGCTGCAACGAATTCTGGTAACTCGCGTGTGA